>WAAB01023660.1:117789-214343 GCA_013389865.1 Piaya cayana | reverse complement strand
GTTTACAAAAACAATTCCTTAAAAACGTTAAAAAACCCCAAAGAAATAACATGCACATAATGGTAATTTCAGATTCAACACCAGAAGAGTAGTCAGTAGGTCCCCCACCTTCATCCACTGGGAAGGATTCGAGCAGATATGCGCTCAAAAGCTTTCACTTCTGCATTAGACTAAAATTGGGATCAGTTCACTCTGCTGTAGTCACAGGAGTGAGAATGCTACAGGAATTATCACCAAAAGAGATNATTAAAAAACCCCAAAGAAATAACATGCACATAATGGTAATTTCAGATTCAACACCAGAAGAGTAGTCAGTAGGTCCCCCACCTTCATCCACTGGGAAGGATTCGAGCAGATATGCGCTCAAAAGCTTTCACTTCTGCATTAGACTAAAATTGGGATCAGTTCACTCTGCTGTAGTCACAGGAGTGAGAATGCTACAGGAATTATCACCAAAAGAGATACTTTGTTACTTTGCTTGATTAACTCAATGCAATGATGATTCTGTGAAGGCTTTATTTACTCTTAGACAACTCATTCCCCAGCAGAGTGAAGCTTTTATCATCTTTAACCTTTGAAAGAAAATCCTTAAGTCAGTAACCAAATGTACTATAACCCACACAGGAAAGAAAAAAATGCTCATATCAACTTTATGCTGTTGTAGCATTTTTAAGTAATCATAGTGCTTAGTTACTACTGGACCTCTTCCTGGCTTTCACTGGAGAAATACTGCCTGCTGAACTCTCAGAGCAAGTCTGTTACTGGTTCTCAGTTCTGTGTCACGATTTGAGCATCCTGGAGTGATACCAACTCACAGACTTCCCCTTCTGTCATACAACAAAATAAGTGAATTGGCAAACATGTAGAACAACTAGCAGGGAGCTGAACAGAGGAAGCATAACGGTAAAAGTGAATGTAGGGTAACTCACAGGGTTGACCTCATCTGTTGAGAAGAGCAGATGGCAGTATTAAGAAAAAGCCTTCCATCCTTCCTAATCACAGCTTATTGGCACCAGTCAACACACTTCTTGCTTATCTAGACAGATGTTGTATTGAGGCAGAATACAATTTTAAAAAGTATCAGCTTAGAAAAACCAGGACAATGTATGTAGTTCACAAGGGTCATCATATATAATTATTTTTTTTAAAAGGGATTAACAAATACGCAATTCAGTCAATTAAATGTGTTCAGCTCAGTGCCCTGCTTTCTTTCAGAAGACACCTATCCTACTGATGCAAGCTTCTCACTGTAAAAAATCAGAAACTGAACAATAAGTGGGTAAACAAAATAGGAGCTTTCCTCAGCCTTTGCCTCTACATGCATCAACGGCCAAACAGCTCAGGAGTTCCAATGTCCTCACTTATCTGAGAGAGCAGCTACTCACGTCAAGTGAAAATACTCATGGTTAGGAATTTCTAGGTATTCTGTTAAATTACATAAAAGATATATATAGATATATATAGATATATGAAATGAGTGGATATCTACGAAAGACTACGTTAACAAATGAGAAGACCATAAAGTCAAATACTTAAAAGTGTACATCATGTCTAGTCTACAACTACATGGAGTAACTCATGTTCCTGTGGTAATGCAGAAGAATTCTCATGGCAGATACAGTATTTGAAATCAACTTTCTAAGATGACCCAAAATGTGCTATCATTTACCAAGGGTGGGTCTGCTCCTCACCTACTTCCTCCAATGGCTGAATCCCCAAATGCAGCTGCCATGAACTTTGAGCAAACAGAAGAACCCAGTATTAGACTGAAATTTCACAGACATTGCCTACAATTCAAAATCTTTTACCCAGCAACTGCAATGCATAATTTTCTTTTGGAACTCAGTGGAAACATTTAATGTCACACAGAATTTTTATGTACTGGTAAAAGTAATAGCAAACTTACTGCAAAGAGTCTTCCAGAAGTAATCTCATGGTTTCCCTTAAAAGGAATTGAGACATTCCTTTTGCTCTTATCATAAAGCAGCATGGGAACCACAGAGAACCAGCAGATAAAAGAGAAATATTTCAGACTGAAACGGTACACTCAAGTGATTCAGATTAAATAAAACTTTCCAAGTACAAGAAACAAGACAAATGTCTCCAAAGACATATATAATATTTTAGAATGCTACAGTGGCCAAAAATCTCTTTAAACTGCAAAACAGCAAAGAGAATCTGAACAGCAAAGTCTGTTCACTTACAGTTTCCAAACCACTAATGTTTTGAATATCAACATTCTTCTTACAGCTTCTAAAAGCATAAGCAACTGCAGCAACAGAATTGTGTCACGCTTACAGGAAGGAATGCAAGAGATACTTGTGAGTACTAGCAATGCCATATTTCAGAGAGTGTCTATTAATACAAGCTAAGAGATAAGGGTAGAACAAGGACCCACAGTACTGTAATATCCTTTTATTGTCATTTTATTGGTGTTTGTCTTTTGACTGATTTTACTTTTTCTATATCCAGAACATCCAACTTGATGGAACCCCATTCGATTCAGACTTCAAGACACCTATGGCACAGTTCAGAGAGGAGATGCTGCTCAAATAACTCACAAAATATTCTGCTAATAGAAATATGGCCAATACTCTATCATACAATCAAGACACACCAGCTGACATGTTTCAATGCTTTCAAACACAGACCATAGCACAATATTTTCACAGCAGTACAAACAAAACCAGTGACAGAGAAACACACAGTTGACTTCAAATGCATGCACAAGAGTTTCACTGGGAGGAGGGCTGCATCCAAAACTCTGTTCCAATTTAATTATTTGATAATTTTAAAAAGTCCTACTACTGGGGGAGAAGGTAGGAAAGAAAATAGTTTATATTAGATCATCGAACTTAGCATCTGACTTTTTTATCAGAAGAAAATTGCTTCTGAGCTGCTATTTCATCTTTGTGCTGAAATTTGGCTACTGTGGGGAATGTTGAAAGTACTCTATCTGGTATCTGAATAAAGCTTTTCTTCATATAATTCCATTTACATACTTACATTCTAAGCATATTTATAGTTCTATGCATTCACAATATTATACTCTTACTGTACAGCTTTACAATTACACTATACTATATATGCAATTTCTACACAGTTTTGAATCCTATCAAACTATAACTGTATTCTAAGCGTATTTTCAAACACTGCATGTGCAGTTTTTGTTGACTTTTTACAGTACTGTTTGCAGCAGGGAAAAGCTGGCAAACTCACAGGAACACACGTTCAGGATTGTGTCTAAGCTACTTGTCTAGGAATACTGCTACTTGTTGCCAATCAGATTAACTTTTTACTGAGATGTTACTGGCAGACACTGCAGACAAAGCTAAGGTAACACAATTCTTTCCAAACACTGAAATAGGAAAAGCAATCTGACAACTGCAATCATGAAACATTCTCTATGGAGTATATCAGCTCTTCAGGGTACTATCAAAATACAGTAAATGAAAGAAAAAAGAAATCTTCTCTTTGATTCAGTAGTATCTCCTATAAAACTTACAGCAATATAGCCAAAGTAGGCACATTCTTATGTTTGTGATTGTTTTCACAGAACTTAATTGAGATACTTCACATGTACACGATTCCACAGCTGCAGCAGCATCTGCAGACAGAGTAAGATCTGGGAAGGAACTTTAGGAAATCGTATTTAATTAACTTACTTGAAAACTATCTGCACAAGACTGTTCCATTTTAAAAACCTAACAAGCATTCTGGGATGTGAATCAGTCAGAAAACCTACATTTCTGGGGAAAAACAGAGGTTATATGCAACAGATGCTACATAACAGTCTTGAAGGAAAAAAGGGACCTTGTTTAGAACAGCAAAACCACTGCCTCAAGTGAACCTCAGTTTTAAGAATCAGGTTAAAGTTACAAGCAGATACTTAAATGGTTTTATAAAGTAATCTTCTACATCACATAAGTAAAACAGAAGCTAAGCTTTCAACCAGTTAATTCCCTGAAGGCAAATTTCTTAATTAAAAAGTGAATAGCAGCAAATTTGGTTTTACATACCAAATTTTTAGATACAGCAATTCTTTACCTATGAAACTTTCTTCCTCAACCTTCCTGCAGAACCATTCAAGCTACAGTATGAAGCACCATCATTCCCTAATGCAAAAAAGGCAGTGCCTAGTCAGACTGAAAGATTAATTTTGCCAGATTTCCAGCAGTAACCGAAAGGAAAATTACAGGGAAGAATAAGGTCAGAGGAAGCATGCAGGGATCCTTCCCTAGGATGCTCTCTGGCAGTTTGCAGCCCCTAAAATTCCATAGGTTGGGCAATTTCACACAAAAAGATTACAAGATGATGAGACATTCACCTCAATGCTACAGGCTTTCGGGGGCAAGGTCCTCCACAGCTTCATCTAACATGAAGAATTATCTCCTTTTATATTAAGTCTGCCAGGACTCATAGGTATCCTTTAGAAAAGGCTACTAGAAATCAGCTTTTCATTGATACTTAGCCTCTATCATATGTGACTTCAGCCATTTCTTATCCAAGTCAGCCTCGTTGTTCTTTAGATGGAGCAAACTGACCCCTGTAATGCTTGCCCAGATTTTCAATGCTTGAATGATGTACCACACTTTTGAGACAAACAGACCAGACCTGCAGACAGTATTCAAGTTGCAAGGTACTCACGCAATGACATCATGTACTCTGCTCCTAGTTTCCAAATAACTGCTAAATCCTAGTTTCCTTGTCAGCTTATTGACTGTAATAAAGAACTTCCAAACAAAATTCAGAAGTCACACTCCATCACTCCGTATTCAGAGTTGGGCTTTCTCCCTGTCTCACTCCTAAGCACATTACCTGGCAATAATCTAGATGGTTAGTTTCTTATTCACAAGATACAGAATTTACAAGCAGCACTTCCTTTGTTACAAGCAAAGCATCAGCATACTGTGTCACCTCCTTATTCAGACATTCTGGCATACATGTAAATAACAGGAGATATTTTTGATTCTAAGGAAGAATGCAGATCTCCCTACTATTTTATGACCAAAATTCAAGTAATTAGGAACCATTTCTGTACAAAGCTAATAAGTATGCACATTTCAAACCCTATCATGGTCATCCTTCAGAAATGAAGTGAAACTTCACAGACCAGCTAGGCTGAATAACAAACCTATAACAAACAATAACAGCCTGCCCTACCCATATTGCACTTAGTTCATCACATTTCTTGTCATGATTAAGTATCTCACAACAGCTGCATGAACTAATATAAATTCTTAGGAGTTCACAGAAAGGTATATGCCTATTATCTAATAATTAAAAACCTTAGTCTTCTTAGAAAGCACCCTAAAATTAAAGGTACTCTTAATAATAAAAGCAGATCTAGAATCGCTTCCAGATATTTCAAAGGGTCCTGAAGATCCCACTCATACTTCTACACAACTGTAGAGCCACACCAATTAGGTTCTGAAGGGACAGATTAAAAAAAGAATCGCAAACAAAACATAGTCCAAAGATAAAGGGTGCTGCACAGCTCTGGACTGTGGTGGAAGAGAAAGCATATACTAATTCAAAAAGTCATTTTTCATATAGTGTCCATCAATAGCCAAGAACACAAAACCAAACATGAGGAAAAAAAACTAGAGGACACTAAGTTTGAAGTAGAAGGACAGGAAGACAGAAAAATCCTGAAGTACCATCATTACCAATGAAAAGTACTATTTTTCCAAGGTTGTTTTTTTCCTTTGTTATAAGGGTGGAGTATGAAAGTTCCTGACAAAGGCACTTTCAAGTTATCTACCTGTCCCCCAATCTGTTCCAGTACTTCACCACAACAAGAAAATTTAAGATTATTTATTGTCAGTCCTGCTGAACTACATGAAGGTTATGTTGGGCCACAACCAAGACGCAAAAGCATGCAATATCCAAGTCTCAAGCACTGATCTGATTTGTCAACTATCTACTGGCTTAAAAACAGGCCCAACAACACACTGGGAGGAAGGGAAAAAGAAAACTTTGATGAAGACTTCCTTTTCAAGAGAGACCAGATGGAATGAATCCATATACACATTTGGGTAGTTATTATAAGAGTTTACATGTACATAGGCTGGAGTTTTAATTTTTAACTTGCTCTGTCTTAAACAAGTTATTTGCAGAAGGTCAGGCTTAGACAAAATTTCATTTGCTGCCAATAAATCAGAAATGGGCTAAGTACTGCCAGTAAAAGCAACAAAGCTGTCAAGAGCTGCCACTTCACCAAGGTAAGGGCACATTTCACAACTTAACATGTAAGTTAGAGTCTTGCCTTTCATCCATACTAGGATTCTTTCTATTGCTTCCTTGACTACAAATGCATTTGGTATACATGGTAAATATTCCCTTACTTATCTGACTCAATCTTTACAACCAAGTCCTCAGTGTATATTGTGTACAAGCTCAAAAGTACTCAGTAAAAAACATGTGTAGTCCAAACAAGTTCTGCAAGTGCCTTAATGTTACTGAACACTTAACTTTAAAAACTAGACTTGACAGCAAAGTCTTAAGCTGACAGCTACACCAGATTGAAACTCATATCAGAAAGACACATACCACTCCATCTGCAATCTTCCAGTCAGCACAACTTTCATATTTCTGCAGTTGCTTTTCAAACAGTTGTGCTATGGCTCGATGGACAAGCTCATACTGCTCCTGTAGTAGATTACCAGATAAAAATTATTGCATGAGATCTACACAAAGAATGATGGTATATTACCATACGGTAAAGATTAATTTTAAAACAAATTATACCTTTGTCTGCACTGCAGAATGCCTTTGTGTCCTCATTTCCTGAATTAAATTAAAGACATTGAACTCCTCAGGTATTTTCTGAAACACAGAAAGAAGTCAATTACATTGATGAAAGTATTTCTCAGAACAGCGATACAAAAGGTGTTGGACATTCAAAAGCACGCTTAACTTTTCCAGGTAAAACCAATCTGTTCTCTCCACATTGCAACTACTCAATGTCTTTGAAAAAGAGATTCCTCTCCAGAATCTATTTTAAACATTTAATTTAAAATATGTGAGATGAGAGTAATTCAAGTATTTTGAATACAACGTATACAATGAAAGCATTCATATGACACAAAGCATCCCTGTATATTTGAAATACCAGGCTTTGGAACTGCAAGATGAAGCAGACATTGAAAAAGTTGAATTCAAAATCACTTTATCATTAAATATATTTACAAAACATTTAGAATTTTACAGTGACTTTTTTTTTTTTTAAGAGAAAAACTTGCCATCAAAGGAAAGTAAATTCATACTAAAGCATGAATGCAATGAAACTAAACACTTGATCTGTCAAGAGTTCCAGAACATCTTGAACATTTCACCAATTAAGAGCATTTGGTACCTCAATCAATCACTTATGAAATGATAGAATGCCACAAAATTTCTCATTTTAAGATTCCTTACCCCAGCTTTAAGCAAATTCCATGTATAATCTATAGCACAGATGGCTCCTGTTCTTCCACACCCTGCACTATGAACACAAACAGTTAGGTACGTTAGAAGTTATTTTAATTTGTGAAAAAGACATTGCAAGGTTTGGGGGTTTTTTTACATAGTTTCTGGAAATATTAAGCATTTAAATCCCTCAACTCTCATTTAAAGTTCACTCAACTTGACATTATAGTGTCTTAAAAATAAAATATATTAAAAAAATCATCCATGCAAAGTGGAACATTGATGCTTTTAATAGAGGTTTCTCATAACCAACTGAACTGCAATCACAGAAAATGCTTCAATGCTGACATTTTTATTGCCTCTTTCGTCACACTATTCCTAGTTACCACTGCTTCAACAGTTGGGATTGTGTCCAAGGTTAGTGATACACATGTTAAACAGCACATTTAGAAATAGAACAATTTTTCAAGACTTTGCACATTTTTCTGATTTAGTATCATATCTGTGTTGCCTGCTTAAACTAAAAAACTTCAACCTGAGATTTATAAAAAACTTCAGGGAACTATCACATTTATTCTTCCTACTAATATGAATTTCTCTACTTTATAGAGACTTACTATGCATGCATATTTATTACATTATAATTATACTGTTGTATGGGTTTGAGCCCAGTTTTGACATGAGGAAATATTCTTTTAGAAAACAAATAAATACATCATGATTTAGAACCAAATTAGAGCATGTCATACCAAAACTCTGGACTTGAAAGAGCTTAAAAACACCCTAAAAAAATATTAGATACCTGCAGTGTATACAAATCGGTACATCTTCATGTTCCTGGTATTCTCTCATCAAGCTGATCATGTCCAGAATAGAATCAAAAGACGAAGGGACATCATGGTCAGGCCAGTTAACATAATGAAATTGATAGACACTACGTGTCTCCTAAGAAAGAGGAAAGGAGAAAGTTGTTAATGATAATGCATATTTCAGGACTTTGTATGAAATAACTACTTCTATGTCCTACAGGTTATGTAACTTAAAAAAAAAAACAAAAGGGAATTGTGGAAGTAGTATTTTGAGTGCTGCTAATGTGCAGCAGAAAGCACTATGGCACAGTTCACATAAGCTCCTCTCTATAACATATGGGTTAAAGGACTCAAAACATTGCAGGGTGTTAAAAGACTTTGTCCTTACAGTCTGTAACTTTGCAAAGGAGAACTAAAGGTCAAAACCACCAAGGTTCTTTTTCCTGTCGTACTCCAGTAACTTATATTGTAAAAGAATAGGGGAAGATGGTTGTTTTGTCACATTACAAAAAACGTGTGAGTGCACATGCATGTACACAGGGAGGGCAATTAAGAAAGTGGGAAAATAATTCAGGCTATATCTCAGTATGACTCACATTCACAACACTTGTAGGGACAGTTTCATTCTACTTCGCTTACCTTAAAATAGTACTAAAGACCAGGAAAAAAGCCTGAGAAAAAGCAAATCCTCTCTTTCTCATCATTACCTAAACCATCTGCAGTACACCTACTTCTACTGCACCCTTCCACACTGCTGTCACACCTATGGATTCTAGTACAATCTCAAAGTAAGGGAGACATGCAACATTGATCAAAGAATTCATATAGGTTATAAGCTTCAAAACCTATACTACCTTCTCTTCAGTTATCTGAGAAGCAAAATAGTGGGCTTCTGGAACATGGAAATTTATTCCATCTCCCAATTGAATCAACTACTTTTGATGCTTTACTTTTGCCAGACCTGTGGAAGCTCTGTAGCTATAAAAAAGAAGAGAAATTCCAGCCCAAGAAAAGAAATCTTAAACATCCAACTGACTATGTAAAATCAATATCATCAGTAGAGGAAGAAAAGTTACAACTGCCTATTAAGTTCCACTAAGAACTTTCATTTCATTACACATAAGACAAATGGAGTGATTTTTCACATTAGCAGAACTGTGAAGAAAAATAACTGAATTTATGCCTTATATACAGAAAATAAAGATGAAACGGAATCCCTTCATAGCCCCTTTTTTACTGCCACTTTAAGAAAGAACCTGGTGTTTTAGTTTGAAATGATCTTCAAGTTTCAAACCGGTTTTCCTCTGAGAAAATGGAATAATTACGTCTATTTATGAATTTAATTTTTTTCTTGTATAGTACTTAGTACAACGCTCCATTGAAAATTTTACAGAAGTACCAAAACTTTTAATTGTCCTGAAAAACCAGAAAGTGACCTTAAAAGGGTACTACTTTGCAGCACAAATACATATTTTCCTTCCCAGTTCAAGGCTATGCTTAAAATTCTTCAAAGCAAGATGAAAAGTCTGTAATTCATTACCAAAATGCGCGCCCACAGAGATCCTGAAGCAAACTTGCTAGGCAAGTCTGAAGAAAAATCATTTTATCACCTGCACAGGTTGAATATCAATTCACCTTGTTAATCATCTTCATTATGTTACTCCTTAAAGGAACATAAACTTTGGGCGCTTTGCTAAGATCAAAGGCACAGCACAAACTGCAGCTTTCTGCTGCTTGGCATGCTATAAAAATTAACTGGAACAAAACTCATGAAAGTGAAGTAGCTGAAAATTATTTGCATGTACAATACATACAAGGAACATATAAATTCACTACAGTTTATGAAGTAAATAGTTCTCATTACATTCAGGTATTACAAGCAAGGTAGGTTCTGCTTTGGTCATTTTGATGTCTCCTCAGTTCTATTTTTAAGTGCATCATTTCAATGAATGTTCCAAACCCCACAATCATTATCTGCTATCTAAAAGGAATCATCGCAGGGTCAGTAATAAGCACTCAGGACACTGACAAAATGAACTGATAAAGTTAATGCATCCCATTGCAAGCACCTTACAAGCTCCTGCAGACAAAAATTAGCCTCCAAAATTACCCTCTTCATGATTAAGCAGGTTTGTAACTGTTGTGAAATCAGTGGTTGAAATGGAACAAAGCATTGCTGAAGGAAACAGACACAACTGAGAAAGAACTGTACAAAAAATTAATTTCTAATACTATTAAATGCCAATTAAAAAATGACAGTTACTCTGTGGAGGAGACCACCACACTTCATCATAGAATCATAGAATAACCAAGTTGGAAGAGACCCACCGGACCATCGGGTCCAACCATTTCCACCAATCTCTAAACCATCCCCCTCAGCACCTCATCCACCTGCACTTTAAACACCTCCAGGGAAAGTGAGTCAACCACCTCCCTGGGCAGACCGTTCCATTCCCTAATGACCCTTTCAGTGAAGAATTTTTTCCTTATGTCAAGCCTGAACCTCCCATGGTGGATCTTGAGGCCATTCCCCCTCGTCATGTCCCCTGTCACTTGGGAGAAGAGGCCAGCTCCCTCCTCTCCACAACCTCCTTTCAGGTAGTTATAGAGAGCAATGAGGTCTCCCCTCAGCCTCCTCTTTGCCAGAGTAAACACTCCCAGATCTCTCAGTCGTTCCTCATAAGACTTGTTCTCCAGCCCCTTCACCAGCTCTGTTGCCTCCTCTGGACTCGCTCCAGAGCCTCAACATCCTTCTTGTGGTGAGGGGCCCAGAACTGAACACAGGATTCAAGGAGTGGTCTCACCACAGCCACGTACAGAGGGAGAATAACCTCCCTGGACCTGCTGGTCACGACGTTTCTGATACAGGCCAAGATGCCATTGGCCTTCTTGGCCACCTGGGCACACTGCTGGCTGATGTTCAGTCGCTGTCAACCAACACCCCCAGGTCCTTCTCCTCCAGGCAGCTTTCCAGTCAGGCTTCTCCTAGTCCGTAGCTCTGCATAGGGTTGTTGTGCCCCAAGTGCAGGACCCGGCATTTGGCCTTGTTAAACCTCATGCCATTGGTCACTGCCCAGCAGTCCAGCCTGTTAGATCCCTTTGGAGCTTCCCTACCCTCCAGCAGATCCACACTTCCACCCAGATTAGCGTCATCTGCAAACTTGCTAAGGGGATTTTGTAAGACAGCTCTACACTTACTTTTTTCTACTGACAATTGCTTTTCAGAAATATAAACACCTCAAAGCTGCTACTTAAGTATAAGTTTGCAAGAACGGCTTAAATAATTCATTTTTAATAGTTAGAGGACAAAGCAAGTGCTTGCCATATTTTCAGTAAAATAAAATCTTCACAATTAATGTAACACACTCAGTTTATGAAGTAGGTCTCAGGTTTTACAGCAGTTTGTGTGACAGGTTTTCACTAAGATGAACAAACTCAATTTCTTCCATAGAGAGACTAATTGTAACCATTTATAGTTCACAACTTAATGAACAAGGTAAATGGATTGGTTTACCAGAATACTTGTCTGGTAAGTCCGTTCTACATCCTGAACACTAGGATATTAAATCTTCAGTAATATCAAAACCTTGAGCTGACTTGAAAAGTACACTTCTGTCTTGACCCTTGAATATACTACATACAATTTCTCCATGTCAAAGTTCTCCAAGCAAAAAGACAAAGC
Organism: Piaya cayana; assembly: GCA_013389865.1. NCBI lineage: Eukaryota > Metazoa > Chordata > Aves > Cuculiformes > Coccyzidae > Piaya > Piaya cayana. The sequence goes on along the minus strand of WAAB01023660.1, from coordinate 202,442 downwards.
AAGTCAGTTTAATCAAGAACATGCCATATTTTTTCATGCCTATTACAAATTGAAAAAGAGTAATTTTTAAGAAGCTAGAGTGAGAAACTCAGGGGAGGGGAAATGACTAAGTCATTGTCATTCTTGTTTTAGTTTTGTTTGGCAATACAAGTATACAAATAGGTTTAGAAATATCTTTTAATATTGTAAAACCCTCCTGACAATAAATGAAAAGTATAGGGTGAATTCTAACAAGGTATACTTGACCCAAAAAAGAAGCTAAGTAGAGGAATCGGGTTTTCTTGACAAGTTTGATTCAGATTATTATCATATTTTCAGTTGGAGTAAACAGTGAAATTTTCCTAGGGTGACAGACGCTTTCTAGTTGAACATACAACCAGTGATCATCACGCACACTTTTGGTTAACCAAGAATGTACATAGAAGACAAGAGTTTTACTACTCTTCTCTTATATACTAAGCTTTTAACATCACTTCTGAACTTGATGATTTATCTACAGAGTCAGCATCTAAAGAAGTGAAGATACTTTTCCTCCACTCTATTGTTTTAGAGACCTTTGAGCAACGATTAGAGACCAGAAGTGATTGTATACTTACATTTTGAAATTCAAGTAATAATGTTCTAATGAAGTAATCTGTTCTTGCTTGCTCAGCTTCCTAAAAACACAAGAAAACAGTAAAGAAATGGGGGAAAAAAAAAAGAGATCAATATATTTAAAATTATTTGGTTTGTATTTCCCCAAAAGCTGGGCTATCAAAACACCAATTATTAAAAAAACCGCATTAACTTCACTGGCTACACAAGTTATCTGCAAAAGATGTGACCTCTACTTAAAACAAAACCTCAAGTTTTCAAACTATGAAGTGTCTAGCCTGCTTCTGAAACCATCAGTAAACCTTGTCAGAGTATTTCAAAGTAGTACTTTCACTTCATTACTCCATCCATTTATCGAATTTACAAATTGCCTCCTACAACCATCATTCTATAATAGTTCCACTGTGTAAACTTCAGTCTCTTATCATTCCACCCTGTAACATCGCCTTTCCTTTTGCCCCCCCTTCAATTATTTTCAATCCAGGGTTCATCTGAAGAGGTCATTGCAATTATCTTTGTTGCGGCCAAAAAGCACAGCTTCTAGGCTCCCAGAATTTTCAAATCTGCTTGTAGAACACCACGGGAAGTTTATACTGTAGACACTGAACTACATTACTGTACATAAAACAACAATTTTATGATGCCTTTAAAAGCTCATCATCACAGCTTCCCACAGTGAAATTAGGAGACTGCACATATGCTTTAATGTGTCCCTGTCTTCCACTGGGAATATACCATTTTCCACAATGAAAAAAATTGCAACACCTTGCATGTTTAAACGAGATAGTGCTTACCTAGCACTAATAGAGCCCATGTATAGCACGTTAACCAAAGATATTTAATTCTCAGTTTCAGCCAAAAGTCGATTACAATGCACATAAAATTTCTTTTTTTCACAATTACTTGCTAGGTATGTGACCATCGCTTACTAGATATAGGGCCCAGAAAGCCCAAACTCACAAATAAATTCTTTTAATCAATTCTAGGTAGGAAAAGACAACTCTATCTTTATCGATTAAAATTTTCAAGTATATGCTTTCCTGACAAGGTGAACTTCAAGTGTACTTAACTCTTGGTAGACCATTTCAAAGCAGAATTATAAAGAGCTCAATTAACTGGCCTTATAGCTCTCTGAACACCTTAAAGCACTTCAGCTAGAAAATAGTAGCAAATCCTGTCCAAACCCACATGGCCTTGAGTTAAAGGGAAGAACAGCCAGTTCTGAGATCATTTTGGAATGTTCCACTGTTTTATAATACATGAATGAGGCTGATCATGAACTCCAGAATAAAATGTTTACAGTAAGATCACTTACACTGACAACAGGTATGCTCAACATTTAAAAATGAGGTTTCATTCATTTCATAATAGTAACTAATACAACCTGATGAAACCAACATGTGGCAAAGTTACAAATAAAGACATGAGGAAGTATTTTCTTCCAACATCACCATGATGTGAATTCTAGAGAGTAAGTGACAAAAATCAAAACCCCAAACAAAAAAGGTTGTGAAATTTATCTACAGCATTATAAAAATTTTGATAATCCAACTGGCAACAAGTACAAGAAGGATCATCCTATACATGGTTTATTTTCTATTCTCTTTCCTTAAGTAACAAGGTAGTCAATGAAAACAATGTGATCAAGTTGGAAGACCTTCTGCATCATCTAAATGTGAAGGTTTGATGACTCAATCACAACTCCAAGAGCTAGAAGCTAGATAAACAAGCAACAAATGTGCTCGAAGGAACCTGGATACATAAACAGGAGCATACAAAGGCATCCAGATACTATCCCACGCCTGAGGGATGCTGATCATATTGATTTTGGTGGCTGTGCTCCCACACATCATATTCTCACTCATACTCTGAAAACCTCACAATTAAGGACAGGAATTTCAGATATCAAAGTGGTCTCCTTTTGTGAAATGGCTATTGCACCACAACTTCATTTACTAATCAGCTTCCTCTGCCAAGGAAAGGTAACTGCAAAAACCCATTTGGGTATATTCTTGTGTGATGCTAAGATGTCAGGTGCCAAAAGAATGATGGCTTCCAGTTCACTGCTGTGGTTGGTGTAGAAGACATCCACAGTCTCTCTTCCTGACTACTAATCTGCCAGAAACCTTTACGTTACCATTCATGCTGAGTATCAAAACTGGAAGAGGCTCTAGTACTTATGCTCAGAGATCAGAACTCTTGATATCACCTAGGTAACATGCAATGGAAATGCTCGAGTTTTCTCCACACCTTTGTGGAAACATCACATACATGATAGTCACCCTGCTAGGAATCCTCCAGGAAAAGAATCAGATCTCGAGGTCACATGCTACTCGCTTTTGTTCTGATTTTAAAAGTAACAATAGAAGCAAAAGAAGCATTTTAAAATAACTCATATTCATTATCAACAGAAAGAAGTTTAAAAAAACCCCACAAATGTTTAGTTTCCATTTTCTTTATTCATGCTTATTAACTTTATATAACTTAAAGAATTAACCTATTAACAGTGTTATTTTCATTTCTCATGCACATCCAGAATCCACAAGACATAAAAAGAAAACCTGTATAAACATTATTTGGTTTCTTGAGTACATTACAAACTGCATCATGTAAAGGAAAGGAAATGATACATGAAGACAGCACATCAATGTATATGGGCTCCCTACTTGTAAAAATATAAATCATGGAGGATTCAAAAAACAACAGAGCTTAGATCCCCACACTGTTCTCCACTGCATACCTTTCAAAGTCTTTGTAAAATTTAGCACCAAGCAATTAAAAAAAGCATTTGTTTTGTAATTCCAACTGTTTGCTAGACAGTTGTTTTAAATTACAAAAGCATTAATCCCTCACAATTAATTTATCAAGCTTTATACTTACACAAGAAACACGAAACGGTCCAAAAGTTACAGCTGCTTCTCCATACAGAGGCCAGTAACGTTCACATTTTTTCTGTTAAAGCAAAGAATGCTAATTTAATCCATGCATAGTACTGAAAGATGGTAATTAACAAAAGCAGTTATAAGTTATAAACCCAAATATCTCATTTTCTCTCTTATTCACTGCTTTTCCTTAACATGTGCCTACTGTTCCCTTGCTGGACTTTTTTTAAGATAGGAAAACATGGACACCAAAAGAATAAAAAAATCAAGAACCCAGATGACCAAGAAATACAGCCAAAATAGACTTGTAAATTAAGATGTGAACTTAATGACTGCCTATCTATGCACAAGCACGTATCATACAGAGAGAAGCAAACAGAGCTAATTTAGTTTTTGTTGAAGTCTGGAGTTCACAATTGTGGACTTAATTGTTTTTCTTCTCGGGTTATAAGAATGTAGCAGAGAGATTTAAAAGATAGGATGGTTTCTGCAGCTGTATCAATTGAACTGGCCTTATAGAGGACTCAGTATTTCTGAAGGACTCAGCATTTCAACACTTGATCTATATATCCTGCTCTCCAGAAACAGACCGTTGGCACAGTTCTGTATAAAAACTATATATACATATATACATATATATTCCACCGAAACAACTCCCAAATAGTAACGTAGCACTATAAATGGAGCAAAGAAAGTGACATTCTCCGTTTTCTATGCACATAAATCTAAGGGCAGGTACTCTCATCCAATTTGGCAGATTATTTTTACAGCTATGGATTTGGTGTATTAGGTTTCTCAGGTGCTGGCATATTGCCTTGCATGAGAAACGCTTATTTACTTTTGTATTTGGTATACATACCCTTCCCATTTCAAATTCTCGGCAGGCCATTACAATTATCTGAAAAGAAAGAGTCATGCTCCACGTTAGCTGGCTTTAGATCAAGTCAACTCACCAATACTTCACTGCTTGCTTTCATCAGAGCATATACTGATACTCCTTAATTGGTTACTACTGAAGAGACTAATACTATTTTCCTACCTGTAGTTGCATGCTGTTTTAATTCTAAAATAGCATCCAATTTTTACCCTGCACGAATTAATCTACAAACATAAATACAAAATACAAATACAAAATAGTCTACAACACTATACAACATTTTAAGGCGACTTACAGTGAATCCACTGTAATATCACACAAATACATTATTTATTTAGTCTGACAGTAAAGTCTAAACTTAATCATAAGAATATAGAGCCATTTGTTGACTGGAAGAAACATCACTATTTGCTTTAAGTGACAGACTGCTTAAAATAGGGCAAAAATCTATTTAAAAAACAAGAGTAAGATTTCTTAGGTGAAGGTACTTTAGATACATTAATGTGAATAGCACAATAAAACCACATCAATGGGTAAGCTGTTTGTTACAATATCACAGAATATCAGATAAGAAGGAACCTTGAGGATCACCTGGTCCAACCCTTCTAATAAGCAACCACAATTTAAGGATCTGATAAACCAAAAACTATTTTTAGAAACCATTTGTTGAAAACACCAAATTATTTAAAAATTAACTGCTGAAAACAGCTGTGTAAACAGATGCAGAAAATATATAATAACAAGTAATCTATAATCAGCACAAACAGAAAGGGAGGTTTTTGTTTCACATTCGGCTTCTGTGTCTGATCTTGTCAGTCCCCATCAAGTCAGAATTATAAGGTCTCATACAGGACAGATGTAACCAGGCACCAAGCGTTCATCAATATGCATGATTTCATATTTATTCAATAACTATTGCTTTGCATTTACATTATTAAATTTAATAAATAATATTTATAATATATAGAATGCTCTTTAAACTATAAGAACAAGATTTGAGAATTAAATGGACTAAATAATTGTCAACATTTTTAATAGTAATAGCCAGGTCTGGTGAAAGATGCACAACTCCTATGTCAAAAAATAAGGTAATACCTAATTCTGGTTTTTTAAGTAGGTACTTACAGCAACATTGTATTCCCATATCATCCTCCAGAAGTCTATTACTGTATTTGCTAATGGTCCCTGGGTAGCAACATATGCTTTTGGCCCGTGTACTCCCTAGGATTGCACAGAAGAATCATTACTGTTTAGAAATAAACTTTATCTTCATGGAATAAGAAAGGCTTTAGGTTATAATCACATAAAGTTAGAATATCTTTTCTTTTACCCAGAAAGAAGGATGAATATGAAATGAATCCCATTTACATTAGTGAGAATTTTGCTGGTGATTTCAAGGGGGCCCAAGATAACAGCTACCACGCAGCCAGTGACTGGTACAGAAAACACTGTTTCTGTATTGCAGATCCTGACGATTCCTTTTAACTCTCTGTTTTCTTTTTTATCCGAACACTGATGAAAATTTGAAAGTCTTTGTGCCAAGAAGAAACTCTCCTGGTAAAATCACATCTCAAAAACCCAAAGTCTTCTGATTTCTTTTATATCAAGTTTGAAGACAACTTCATTCATCTCTTCAAGCTAAGTATTCAATAAGTGAGATATATAGGAAGGGGTTTTTTTCTGAATAAGCATTACTGTGTAGAAGCAGCACCAGAATAAGGCTACAAGAAAAACCTCAAATAGTCACTCTGACACAAAAGTATAACAGGTTTTTAACCAAACACCAGCTTCTCTTTAAGTCTGATAGATATAATTCCATTGCCACACTTCTGCCTTGAACATCAAGAAGCGTACGTTAACATACATAATTTGTCAAACACCTCAATTATTATCCTTAAAATCTGCCTATCTTAAAATCTACTCTATTTAAAATGCTATCTACTGTCAAAACAATCATATCTGAATTCTCCTATGATATATAGTTTCAATTTGGTTGCGTGTTGCTTTAAAATGAAGTATGTTTTATTATACTTGCGTAAGATAAGTTTTAAAATTGCTTTATAAATGGCACCATGTTTGCAATCTCAAGCTAAAACTGAAGTCCCTCAGAGCTTTAAAAACTCATCTCAGTCTATAACCTTAAAACTGCACTGATATGAAATAAAAGCTTAGAAAGAATTTAAGAATTTTTAAGATAGTAATACATACCTTAATAAAGTTTGCATTGATGTAGTCTGAATCTTGTGGGGGAGTTTTTAAGGTCAATTTAACCCGGCTATGATCAACTAGGAAAAGAATTTTAATTTTTTTTTAAACAATAACTACAACACATACAAAGCAATAAGTAGCAGCAAATATATAGTATACATAATATGTATAGAAGAAATTAAGCATTAAATAATATTTCACAAAGATAAGTCACATAAGCAGTCAGTCAATTTAATTAATGGACAAACTAGCTCAGGCAAGTCCCTACTGGTACATGTGTCTGATGCTCAAGGTTACAGAGTACCAACTACTGGAATTGCAAGAGCGATTCATTACAAAGAGGCATAATTCAATTAATCAGAAGCAATCAAAATTGTAGTTATTTATATTAACATGGATCACGACGGTCAGAATTAAAGGCACATTTACTGTGTCCATCTGCGGAAAGATTAGAACACTAGTGCATAGTTTGACAGCCAGCAGGTCTGAGACTCTGCCAAGTAGTCGTCCATTGAGTATTACAACATGGAATATGCACTGGGGTTTGATGCTCAGGAACAGACTGACTTCTACCCCCCCAAACACTGGGTTAAGCACTTCGCTGGGGCACTTCTAAATGAGAAAAAGTAGATTCCTTAGTTTTGTAGAAACCTGAAATGTCCAAACCTGTATGAACCTTGACTGACTATCTCAGCTTCTTATAAATATGGCAGATCTTTGGAGACCAAAATTCTCTGCATTCTTAAACAGCTTTTATTACTCATTGACAGAATTAACTAAGCATCTTGGAACTCTTTTTGGCATTGGAAAAACTTGGCATCTTTTAATACAGAAACAACTTGATCATTCTTGCTAAGAAGGATGGTAGGTTGTTGGCAAGTTCTCCAGCCCTTCCAGCTTTTGTTGATACAACACTTTCTAACCTGGCACATGAAAATCAAAGTATCTCTACAATAAAGGCTGGTTTAGTTAACTTGGTATTATGGTAAACTGGAAATCCAGATTTTAAAAAAAAATCTTTGAACTGGGGAACAGAAGTATGCGCAGAAACAGCATCTGATCAAGCAATTTCCGTTACTGTCTGCTCCCAAGGTCAATTCCTACACCACAGAACAGCTGCTAAATATTTTATTACAGCTAAATTCAAGAAAACATATAAATAATGAGCCTGTTTAAAAGAGGGAAATACGGTTGTTTAGTTGGTGGGGTGGGGTTTTTTTGGTCAAAACCTCACTGGTAATAAAACAGGGAACTATGCCCAGAAGTAGTCCATGCTAAAAGTTAGTTCTACATAGAAAGCTCTTCCAAAAACCTTCCAAGACACTAAAATTTTCTGCCAGAGCCCTGATAACATGCAAAAAATGTTTATGTTACCTATGCAATGCTTGCTAAATAAAGCACAAGCGTAGATTAAAATAAGTTTAGATCACAGAGCTAAGACAATACATTATCACATAAAGGTCTAGAGGAATCCTTAACACATATTACACTGTATTATGCTTTCATACATCTAAACCTAAAAGCCAGAATATTTTATAAGCATGTAATGGTGTCACAGACTTAACACTAAAAAACTACTTCTAAACAGTGGATCAGACTAGTTTAAGTGGTAGTCTAATGAGGGCTTCTATCTTCCCAGCACAGTAGATCCAAAATTCTAGTGCAGTCTCCAAATACCAACTTTTCCAGCCTGCCTCTATCTGCCACTGTTCAGCTCTTAATCTCTGATTAAGTTATAAATCTAGTAAAGAACATTTGTAAGATTTAGGTAAAGTATAACATCCCTTCCTCCTCCAAAATGCCTCCCGGCTTTCATTTCTGTCAAGCTGTCTGCAACCACTTTATTACTGGAAACACTGGATATATAAAGATATCCTCACTTTAACCAAAAATATACCTTCCATTTTCCTCTATGTCAGCTTTGAGGTTTGCTCATTTTCTTCTGTGATCTGTGTACCCCTTTAGATCCCAATGACTCAGTTTTTATTTTTATGTAGATGAAAGAAAAGCCCATTTACCTCTCCAGCCGTGGCCATTCACTACTGCAATAACTACTAGGCATTTTATTGACTCAGCCTAGGTACTACCAAGATTCTGCTGTATTGTTCATGACCTATCAAAATGCCGGTATGGAACAAGCAGTGTAACAATTTTTATAAGACAACAATAACCAATTCCCCTCCCTTCCACTGCATCCATTGAACATGGTTCTTCTCAACTAACAAGAAACAGAACACACACAAAAACCGCAAAGATATTTAACTATTTTGCAGCAGTTGAGCATCACACCAGACTACTCTTCACATATCATCTATATTACACATATATCCTCTAGCAAAATTTGAATACATTTGCAAGAGTTGCTCCAAGCACTGAAGCAGGGAAAAACCCCCGGCATGAGAAAACCAGAGCACATGGGTGTACAATAATCTGAAATGCACACCAATTCACTGGAGTTTATTGATAGATTGCATTTTAAAAATGAAAGCTGATAATGCTTAAGATCATTTTCAACTTCAAATTCATCATAAACCTCCTAACACTTCTGAGAATGCTAAGGAAAGTAAAACATATTTGTTGCTGATCTGCCAGAATATAAAAACTGGCATTTGTCAGAAGACTGCTTTAATCTCACTGTCAGCTGCTCACACTAAGAAGCACAATAAGAGCTGCAGCATGGCATGAAGAGCTACAAAAAGTGAGCTTGTAACAGGCAGTCTTGTTGCTACAGATCATTGATCTGTTCTGTTCACACAGTGGTGGTTTTAAAATTTAAGTTCTGCGATGTCTTGGGTTTTGTGTTCACACATTAAACAGAATTTCATTTGGGCTTCAGCAAATCACAAACCAAAGGCAACCGAACGCTGAAAGCTCTCTGACACTGCTTTCAGCATATAAGTAAAGAATATCTATTTTACTCCAAACCACAAAACCAGATTCCTTAAGGCTCATTAAAATGTCACCTATAGTTTGTGCTGACATTTAGAATCACAAAAAAGTTAGGGTTGGAAAGGACCTTAAATCTAGTTCCAACACCCCTGCCGTAGGCAGGGACATCCCCACTAGATCAGGTTACCGAAGGCCCCATCCACCTGACCTGGAACACCTCCAGGGATGGGGCAGTCACAACTTCCCTGGGCAACCTGTGCCAGTGCCTCACCACTCTAACAGTGAAGAAATTCTTCTGTATGTCTAGCCTAAAATCTGCCCTTCTCCAGTTTATACCCATCCCCCTCCATCCTATCACCACAAGCCTTTATGAACAGACCCTCCCCAGCTTTCTTGTAGGCCCCCTTCAGGTACTGGAAGATTGCTATAAGATCTCCTTGAAGCCTTCTCTTCTCCAGGCTGAACAACCCCAGCTCTCTCAGCCTGTCCTCGTACGGGAGGCACTCCAGCCCTTGGATCATCTTTGTGGCCTTCCTCTGGACCCATTCCAACAGCTCCATATCCTTCTTGTGTTAAGGATTCCAGAACTGGACACAAAACTCCAGGTGGGGTCACACAAAAGAGGAATCACTTCCCTCGAAGGTCAGAATCACTTCCCTCGACCTACTGGCCATGATTCTTTAGATGCAGCCCAGCATATGGTTGGCCTGGGCTGTGAGTGCACGTGACTTATGTCAAGTTTCTCATTAACCAGCACCCCCGAGTCTTTCTCTTCAGGGATGCTCTCAATCATCCTTTATCCTGTACGGAAATCAAGGATTGCCCCGACTCAGGTGTAGGACCTTGCATTTGGCCTTGTTGAGCCCCATGAGGTCCTCACAGACCCACATCTCCAGCCTGTTCAGGCCCCTCTAGATGACATCTTGCCTTTCCAGTGCAGCAACTACACCACTCAGCTTGTGTCTTCTGCAAATATGCTAAGGGTGCACTCAATCTCACTGTCAATATCATGGATGAAGATATTAAACAGCATCGGTCCCAGTACAGACCCCTGAGGGACACCACTAGTCACAGATCTCCATCTGCACTTCAAGTCATTGACCATTACTCTCTGAACATACACATCCGCCCAGTTATCCACAGAACAATCCACCCATCAAAGCTATATCTCTCCAATTTAGAGAGAAGGACTTATAAAAGTCATGGTTCCTCAGGTGTTCACAAACCTGATCCTCCTCTATAGTGGGAGGGGGTTTATTCCCCTGGTCATGATCTTACCATCCCATGACCCCGGAGGGGTGAGGAGAGCAGTTATTGGTGAAGACTGAAGTTAAAAATTTGTAGAGTACCTCAGCCTTCTCCTTGTCTGTTGATATGAGATCATCATTCCCATTCACCATCACCATTCCCAACCATTTGCTTATTTTCTACCATGCTCCTAATGAAAAAAATACAGTTAAGGTCCTAGTAAAGTTTTAGATTATTCTGAGCTAAAATGGAAGTGCCAGCTTGGTTTGGCTTGGGACCTAGGACACATTTTACCTCTAGGTGACAGTTCACCTAATAAAACGTACAAACATTCACATACTTGGTCTTCCAAGGTAAAAATAAAAATTTTACCAGAGTTAACTGTGAGGAAATTGCCTCCAACTTCACTTTTCAGTAACAGCTAGACAAACAATTTCAAAATAAGTTAAGAACACAAGCATTTTCCTTTATCTCCTATTAACACCTAAATCAGACTTACATGGCAATATATCCTTGTATCTGTTCTTTTTAACATTTTCTTCTTTTTCTCCAGTGACTGTTGGGTAGATCTTCTCTGTTCTGTATTTTGTTGATAATCTTCTTAGCCTCTGAAATGAAACATTTATGTTATGTTTTAAAGTCTCAAGATAACAAACATCACAGGGTATTAGCTTCATTGATGAAGCATAAGAAGGATCACTCAGAAAACCCTCTTCTATGCTCTTAGAATCTCTACGGTGAAGTTTAAAAATATAATTATCCGGTATTTTTAGCTCATCAACAGTTCACAAACAAATTGAATCTAGCTCCACATCTCGTGAGACATGAAACTTTGGAAAAGTCACTAAAGCACCAGTATGGAATACAGGAAATACACTGTCCTATTAAGAAGTAACAACTGCATTAAGAATATCTGTGGGGAAACAAAAATCTGCTAAAGCTCAGAACATCTGGAGAAAAAGAACAGAGCAGGCTGGTTCAGGAACAGCTGGCAGAGATTGGTACTAAACAGAAAGCAAAATCTCCATTTAACAGGCATCAACTCCCAACACTCAACTCCTTTTGATTTTCAAGCTTACTCAGAAGAAGAAGGTCCCTGCCTCTCAGGTACAAGGTATTTGCAACTAAGATCAGTGAGAGGAGATCTGCTGTATTCATAACATGTCATTTCTTTTTTCCCCTCCATCTATTGCAAATTCTAGAAATGTTAAACAGCCAAAACCTCTAATAACAAAATGCAGCCCATGCCTTCCAGCAGCCTAGGAAATACTGAGAGCAATGCAGTTTTTATCATCCCATACAAATCATGTCTTTGCAAGCTGAAAACTGAGGGGGAAGAAAAGAGTATAAATTATTTTTATTAAAAAAATCCCAACAAACAAACAAACAAAAAACCCAACCCACAACAACAAACCAACAAGAGAAGCCAGCAGTGCTTATTATTTTAGATTGTGTGAATATCCAGGTTTAAAAATTAACCTGAATAACTCTGTCAATAAACTCTGGCTTCCAGCTAAAGTCAAGTGGTTGCAAACCTAGCCATGGTGGTGGCATATAAGACAATCAGGAGGAAAACAGACAACGTAGCTGTGGAGAAATTTGGTACTTCCAGTGAGTGGTACTCTGCATATGCAGAAGGACAGAGGCTGTTCACAATCCTCACCCTTCATCTTTGACACCAGATTATCATCCTTGAAGAACCAAAATGGTTCTTCTGGTTGATGGGTTGCTTTCTTGTAAAGAAGGGGGAGAACGGGGAGGGTTGGTCGCTAGTTCAAAATATAAATCTTGCTTATACCGAGCTGTGCCATAAAATGTAGGCAGAAGGGCATCTTATGATGGAAAGTCAGTTTCCTTTATTAATTCCTCTAAATTTAGTAAAACACTTGAGATAGTCATTGCACACTTCAACTTAAAAAAAACCCCAAACAAACACAAAAAAACAAACTGAATCAACAACTCAAGTCCTTCAATAATTATTCCAGCAAACGAGTAAAAGAAATATCACACAAAATGTAGCATTTCTGCTCCAAGCAGTAAAATACTTGAATAAAATTTGTCTGGATATAGTGGAAAACCAGAAAATTTTATATGCAATTGTGGATAGAAGTCTGTATTACTTCAGTTGAATAACATGCATCTAATAATCCACAGAAGTGGCATTTACAGAGCAATACAATGGCAGGTAAAATTAAAAAAGCGAATCGGGAAGTACCGGTTGTCAGACAACTTCTTTTGCCTCTTCTCCAAGGACTACCACAGATTAAACCACTGAACACGAAAAAGAATAACAGAACTAACAGAGGTTTTCTTCTTTAAGTGTGTTGCTCTTTAAAAACTTGCAACATTAGTCAATGAAGAAAAAATGAGAGAGAGACGGGACAGTGAGTCTGTGACCCTACAGTGACTGAAGTACTAAATAGATCATCTGAAAACACTGCTACAAGAAAAGAAAGATCCAATTCCTGAAAAGACATGTAAACAGTTACAGGAAGCTTCTATGCAGATTACATCCACCTTTGCAACACTGAAAACTATTTCACTACATAACTTGTATACATAGTGGCAGAGAAATCTGGTTTGTAACAAGAGAGAGGCAAACAGAAACAAATGATACTTTCCAAGTACCGCCACTAATGGGATTTTGTATATTGTTCCACATCTCAAACTGGTTGTGAGGTTTGGGGGAAGTGGTACATCTTAATAATCTTTATGGGACAAATGCCATGACTCTGCTTAGAAAAAGTAACAGAAAGAAGTCTGCAGAAAACAAAAAAAGCCATGAGTAGAAGCAGAAGTTACTTTGCTTGAGAAAGGATACACTTGAGGAAGTGACACAACAAAGGTTAGGTATCAAAAAGCACTCTGAATATGATCCTTTCTGCTTTAGCCCATTTTAAAGGCATGTAAGAACAAGCACAGATACAATCTGGACCTATTGTAAGCCAAAAAATCCAGAGTGACTAGTACTAACTTTCATTTTCTGGAAAGTGATGCTATGAGAGTTCAGCATAGCCTTCTCCCTGTGCGATACAGTAGCTGTAAAATCTGCTAAACAGACTGAAAAGTAGGACTAGCATAGACCAGCTCCAAAGCATACACTGGAAATGAAATACAGGTTGATTTTAACACACATATGTTCCTAAAATGCTTTAGAATCCATGCTTCTAATACATGCTTGTCAGCTGTTCTGTGACATGGATAAGAGAAGATAAGCAAAGACAGCCATTAAAAAGAGTTAACAGCAATCTACGATTTGTATCACTACATGGAAGAGCATCGATTTCCTGGTTTGGAAAAGAAAGAATTTACTGAAGAGCAAGGAAAGAATTCCAAAACACAAGCTTTAAACAAACTCCCACAGGAATGGAAAAGTGCCAGATTCAGCTGAAGATTTCGCCCTACACACAACAGAAAGTTTCTGCAGAAAGCTACTGCAATGTGCAGATGCAGCCTGCTGCAGAGAGATTCAAGGCTCCCTAGGTTACAGCCTACAGTGACCAGGAAGAGAATGTTTTCAATAGCAGAATGGGGGTAATGACAGGGCAGAAGAAGAAAGGATTTTGTTCAGACTACAGTAAGTTGATGACAAGATAGGCAGCAAGATCTGTCACAGTCCAGCTTTATGCTAATTCATAGTAAAGAACTGTCCACAGTACAAAGCAGCTCTCATTTGAGTTCAAGTCAGTGAACTGCCAAATCGCTTCCCAGAAGATACTTGAATGCCAACAGCAGGAACATTACAGATCCAGCCTGGTGCCTCCACAGATAACAGTGGACGCTTCCATGACACTTGAATATTCACTGGAGCTGTTAATCTGGTATCACAAAAATCTTCACTTATATATCCTTTTAAGAAAAAATAATCAAAAAGTAAGTGTATATTGATGATTCATTAAATGTAAAGAACTACATTCCCCAGGGCCCCAGTCCCATTGTAATTAGAAAAGCTCGAGTTTTATTCTGCTTATTCACTATGTGACAGAAGTGGTTTGTGGGATGGTGACAAACGCTTACCACATGTGACAGTGGGGGGGGGAGCCTTTGAAACAATTTGAGTTTCAGAAACATACTTCTAGCTTCCACAGTGGTTTGCAGTCTGTACAACAAATCTATTTCAGTATTTTCACAAACAGACAAACCAGCTTTTTAAACTCAACTTGTGCAATCCTATCATATTAAGAAGAACTCAGTCCAACTAGATCAGGAAACACAGATATCAGTTTCACCGTCAATCTGTTCCACCTACTTAACACTTTATAAAGCCTGTAGAGACACATGGTTTCACACCATAGAAACGTTGTTTGTTGATTAAAGAAAATATGTATAATGCCTATTCAGATGTGAAGAACTCACTTTAAAAGTCTGAACTTAAGACACAAAAGTTCTTGCAACTACTCTTGTGACTCATTTCCAGGCTTCTTTTCAGGAAAAGCATGGCAAATACTTCAGCAAGGCTTCACTTATTTCAAGTTCTCATTGCCTCTTAAGCCTCATCTGACATTTCCAATTGCTAGAATATCAGTTAGTAAAACAATGATGTTGGCCTGAATCTCCTTTTTGACCACACATGAGAAGCAGTACATACCATAGTGTCAAGTGTCAGCTGCTAAAACTGCTTTAAAAAAAAATTGGAGCTTTCTCCAGGCTGAACAAGCCCACCTCTCTCAGCCTGTCCTTGTATGGGAGGTGCTCCAGCCCTCTGCTCATCTTTGTGGCCCTCCCCTGGACTCTATCTTAACAGTCCTTCCTGTGCTGAGGACTCCAGGACTGAACACCAGTGCTCCAGGAGAGGCCTCCTGACAGTGGAGTTAGAGGGGGATAATCACCTCCCGTGACCTGCTGGTCGCACTGCACTTGATACAGCCCAGGATATCATTGGCTTTCTGAGCTCTAAGTGCACACTGCCCGGCCAGCTCACGTTGAGCTTCTCATTGACCAATACCTCCAAGTCCTTCTCCTCAGGGCTACTCTCAATCCATCTTTTTTTCTTCCAGTCTGTATGTGTGCTAAGGATTGCCCCAGTTGCAATATGAGAAATACTGAAAGCACCAAGATCTAAGGAAGAGCTTCAACGAAAGTTACCACAAAAATCAAAGCATAAAAGAAGATACAAGGAAACACTTAAAAAAATGTATTAACGCAGTCATTTCCTATGACAGCTATTTCTATGATATCATAAGCTTGACACTACATTGTTCTTAGTAGCAACAGCAGAATTATCTTCAACTGTGCTCTCATCCTAATAATTTAGATACACATTACAAAATAAATTTCCTAGTACTTTTACACAGTAAGAAATACATACCTGCAAGGAGTAATGTGAACCAAACTAACACAAAAATGTCAAATTAGCCACTTTCTGGTTATCTATGGTCAGACCACAAGTTTCAGACTCTGTACCAACACTATAAACATAGAATCATAGAATCTTAAATCACAGAGGCTGGAAAAGACCTCCAAGGTCATCAAGTCCAGCCAACACAAGGATTCTAGAGATGCCTTTGTCAAAAGACAGCTCAAATGGAGACTCAGATACATCACTGCTCAAAGGGGGCTCTGACTTTCCAAAACGACTTTGGTTCTAGTAGATTTTAGTTTAAAGTCCCTGTAAACGCAACTGGAGTTTCTTTATATTGCTTTCTTACCACTGAGAGCTCTGGGAAACACCCAGACAAGCAGATGCTAATCAGCTCCTCAGTTGGAGGATGGACTATTCCCAGCCAGGAGTGCCTCTGCAGCTTTGGGTCTCAATAGTAAACAAGAAGTAAAGACAGTGAGTTGAGTTTCTTTTAGTTATTATGCCAGAACAAAAGCTGTGGGGGCAGCAGAATATAGCTTAGCCCAGAGCTGCTTTGGAAGCCAGATCCAGTTGGGCTGAATCAACACAGAACTGTCCCACATAAGATATCACTGGTTACCGCATTCCCCTGCACAAAGTAATGCAATTTTTGACTACCTGCACTTAGGAGTATCTGACAGATAGACAGCATACACTGGCGATACATGACAGTGTTCTGCAGTCATTCCTGTCAGCTTTGAAATAATTGTTTTTAATAATTCCTAGCCCTCATAAAGGAAGGAAAAAGCCTTCCAAAAATCCAGACAAGCATAAACAATGAAAGGAGAACAATCCAGCGTTGAAAAAGAAAAGCTTCACCATATCTCAGCATTCACAGATGGCTTTAGCTACAAGGAACAGGCAAGCAGTCTGGATTTAACCTGTTTCTCTGAAACAAAGCCCTGAAAGGAAATGCAAGCTGACCTGACAGAAAGAACAAGACACAAGGAGGGGTTTTTCACTACCTCGGTGTTCTCTTCTAACAACATCTACTGACACTTGAGCTCTAGGTGCTCCAAAGGAATCTCTGCTGAAGTGATTAGTAGATAGGTCTAATAACCAGTCTCTTGGGGCCTCTGTCTTCCAGGTATCACAGCAGGACAATGACAGGTCTGAACCCTCTCCCCCTTCAAAATTATCCAGGGAACACAGAACAGTTATCATTTCAGTAATAGATAGTATAGTGTGTCCTAGAACATCTCAATTCTGTTTGGTATTTTCCCAGAAAAAAGGAAAGCTCATATTATTGCATTAATATGAGATTTATCTCCAGTAAAGAAGCATCAGTCAATGAAGACAGCGCTAGTAGATCCTCATGCAGGAGGCTAAACAATAGTATTGAAAGGACTCAGTTAAGCAGTACATCCCAGTTTCTTCAGTATCACATTAAACCTGGCAACAGATTAAATGGCATACTTTCAAGAGTTTTACTTCAGCAGTACCTAATTAACATTTACCATCTTTCCAAACCAGTATTTTCCCCTAACAAAATTATGAGAACCAGGTACATCTCCCACACATATCAAAACGTGGGCTGAGTCTTCAAAAGCCTCCTATTATCTCCCTCATTTCTGTAAGTATTTTTTTAGCATCTGCATATGAATCCCAGTCTAAATTAGCAGCACTATCAACTACTAGTTGCAGTTACTTTATGTTCAGCATAATAGTTAAGCAACACACCTACTGCAGTAAAGGGCTAGTTTCACAAGGATGCAGAAGACAAGATCTGTGGTCTGTTGAGAACAAGTGAATTAAGCAAAGCAAAACATTAAAACATAATTGAGTTTTAGTTAATAAGTTACTAACATATGTTCTGAGATACTTTAGAAAGCTCTGCAACGTACTCTTAACACATGCAAGAACTGGGATTATAACTTCCCATCTCTGAACCACACTAGTTCCCTAGCATACCCAAATTGCAAACACTACTATGAATACATTACATCAAGTGAAAACATGCAGGAAAAGACAGCAATGACAGTTACAGGCTATGAGTGAAGAACACGAGAAATTCCATTAGCCTGAAACTATGTGATTAGAAAACAGACTGTTTAGGATTGAAGGCTGGGAAGCACATCCTTGATGTAAAAAAACAAACAAAACCAAAAACCAAATGACAAGGCATTTAAAATTATCATGCACTACACATCCTTAACAGCATTCACACAATTCAGGAACAATTCTTAATAATTCAAAACAGAAATAAACCTCAGATTTTTTGCAACAAACCACAAGATGATTTTCAGACCCAGCAATATAAACATAAACAGCATAAAGAAGTAAAGCACTTAAAGAAACAAAAACCATAACTAGGGAATCCCCCTGCTTAAAAGTATTTCCATGTTGCTAGATTCACTATTCTCCTCTTCCTCCTTCAGTCCTAGGTTTTGGTGGGTTTATGTGTGTGGACAGCACAAAATATTGCATTTAATCTTAGTTTTCCCTTTATGCATTTCTTTGAACATACACAGCTACGATTCATCTTGCCTTGCTACGTGATTAAAAATGAAGACGCTCCTAAAGAAAGCTATGATGAATAATTTCAAGAGACTGGTTTATCACCATCAGTTGATGAAATGTTTCAATGCAATCAAATCAATGTATCTCTAAAAAAGTCCAACGGCTTGTAACTGAAGAAAAAATCTACTATATACACTGTAAAAAGCCGCAGTTAACTGGAGCACATAAGATACACCATTTTCCTATTTAAGCCTTCAACATCAATCTCCTCACTGATCTGTTTTTCACAAGCAGTTGAACTTTGAAGTCAAGATGGTAACTAAAGACACACGTTACCCTTCATACAAACTCCTGCAATTTTTCAAGATGAGCAACACCATCCTTTTTTGGGCAAATCAATGATGATTGTTTGTGAAACTCAAACTCTTTCAACTCTTAAAACTTGCTGAATAACTATGCATGCCAACCTACCGGATACAAAGCACCTGGAAATGAATAACCAAAAGACAGTTTCCCCCATCTCCAGACTTTGTCACATCACTGTAGAGATCATCTATATTAGTAGTTCTTGTACAATTTTATTGGTGCCATTTCACCAGTTTTGCCAACTTGTTAAAGAAACTGATGGATGAATATTTATGCCTCATTTAGGCTGAATCTTCATTTAGGTCAGAGTCAGAAACTTAAAGTCTGATCATATGAAGGCTATAAATAACTTGCAGAAAGAACCATGAAACCCAGTCAAGTTTTCATTACATAAGTATTCCCTTTTGAGCAGGAAACTGTTGTACTATTGGATAACAAGGTTATAAAGATACAACTCTTCCACGTTTAATGGATTCCTACAACACTAGGAATCTTCTTAGGCACACTAGAGTAACAACGGGGAAGTGTTGTAGTTTTTCTCTGATACCAGTGTAATGGCAACCCCAGGACCAGTCCATGGAAGCACTGAAGAAATTATCTATAAGCAAGCTGAGACTTGTTCCACAAAGAGCATCCCAAAGGCAAGAGGTTTTAATCCAGCTCAATCAGGCAGCTAAAAGGAACGTAAACAGTGCCTTTTTCAGGGTCACAGGAGAGGGACTGGGCCAGTCATTAGTTATAATTCTACAGCTCTTCAGTTTCAGAGCTTGTGCCTTAGTACATGCAACATCCTTAAACAGTCAACAGCACCTTGTGACAAGCATTCAAAGGAAGAGCTGCATAGCCAGTACAGATCAGATACAATTCATACACATATGCAGCATGAAGATCAAAATCAGTATCAGCTAAACCTCTCTCTTTGAAGCATATTTAGTTTGTTTAACCACATCAGTTCTGAGACATTTCATAATCTACTACCATAAAAACTTTCTTCTCTCCATAGCCTTTACCATTCCTTTGCTTGTGACTTCATAGTATGTGGAAAAGGCATTAAGTTCCATGGAGAATGTATTTTGCTTTTGTTTCTGCTCAGCATTAAAAACAACAAAAAAAAAAAACCACCAAAAAAAGCCCAAAACCAAAAAAAGCCCAAGTCCTTTTCCCTCTTCCTTCACAAGATGCAAAACTCTTCCTCTTTTCCCACGCCTTGGAACACACTTCCTTGAGGTCAATGTTTGTTTTCAGCCCAATCCATACAAGCAGGAAAAAATAAAAAGCACTGCAACTGAAACAGGAAATGCCAAGCTTTCACTGCAGCAGAAGTAAACGTGAATTTCCTACTTGCTGGTCTCCAACACCAAAGCCGCCACAGATAAAGGCACAGGAGAACAGTCTTATAGCTTTTCTGTATATCTGCACACACACGCGTGCACACATACAACCTGCCAAAAAAAACCCCCAAACAAACAAACAAATTGTGCTATATCTGTTATGTCCTGTCTTCCAAAAATGCTGTAGGGCTTTTTAACAGCTCTGTCTCATCAATTTATCTGAAACTGCCCTGTAAATACTTCCACCAAGAACGACTTTAAACTGAAAAGTTGGAGCTTAACAAATGCTCTGGGTAATAAGCGTAGCTGTTTGTGCAGTCAAGAAACACAGCAAGTGAGATCTGGGTGTGGGTCCAAACTGCCTTGCTGAAACACCTGTAGGACTCAAAGGTGCTGTTCCTTTCAGGTATGTGACATCCTTTAGCACACAGTTGAATCCCTATGTGATGACACAAATTCAATGTTTACATATGCTGATGCTGGACATGTAAGCAACTCCAATAAAAAGACTCTAATTCTTTTTTATCAGAAGCCTAATTTTTCAGAAGTAGGCTTGAACCTTGTACTGAAATACAGGCTGTTCTGTAGAGACTTTAAGTAGTTCAGAACCCCAGTATTCAGCACGTAATATTAGGATGCTGCTAATATAGGTTTTTTTAATAACTGGCAAGTAGAACATCCATAAGGTCTCAATGACTGTTGCCTCTCCAAAAAAAACACAATTTAAAACCTTTCCAGAGCTATACAGAAAAAGAAAAATTTTGACAAGCACTAAATCAGTAATTTGATGAAGTAACATCAACAGGGAACACATAAGGAAATGTAAAGGGAAAGAAAATAAAAAATATAATTCTACTGATGGGAGAAAACATGCTTACAACTACTTTCACCCCTTCTTTGAGGCTGTGCCTGGAAGCTAAAGAATGTGCTAGCTATAAAGAGGCCATTTATGACAGAATTCAATAGTATTTTAAAAGCCAGAAAGAAGCAGCCTCATTAAAGATACAAACTTGTACTGAGATTTCAGCTGTCACAAGCCTACCTAACAACCAGCACAAAGTTTATGGACAGGCAAAGGATTTTTGTGTCATATTTGTTTATAGTTGAGGTATCTGTCAACTTTTGCATAATATATGTGCTCCTGTCAGTTCAAAAGCACACACCTTCCAACTAGGTTATACCAATTCTGGTTGCAAAAAGAGACAGAACTGGAAATGCAAAATTCTCTTAAGTACAGCAGAAAGAGCTACAAAACAACTACACAAATGAAACCAAACCAGCAATGGCCAGTACAGAAACAACAAATGTGGGCAATAAGTTATTCATAAGCATGGTCCCTCCATTAAAGTTTTTGTTTTAATGGCTGAACATTCAAGAGTTGGAATTAACACTGCTAAATGCCCAGACAAATAAGCTCTACCATCCAGTTTGTTTCTGCTGAATTTAAAAATAAGTAATAGAATCATAGAATAGTTTGGGTTGGAAGATCATCCAGTTCCAACCCCTCCACCATGGGCAGCGACATCGCACTACATCAGGCTGCCCAAGGCCGCATCCAGCCTGACCATGAACATCTCCAGGGATGGGGCAGCCACAGCTTCCCTGGGCAACCTGGGACACTGCCTCACCACTCTCAGAGTGAGAATAATCTTGTGTATGTCTAGCCTAAATTTGCCTCCCTCCAACTTACACCGATCCTCCCTTGTCCTATCACTACATGACTGTAAACAGTCCCTCCTCAGCTTTCTTGTAGGTCCCCGTCAGGTACTGGAATGTTGCTATAAGGTCTCCTTGGAGCCTTCTCTTCTCCAGGCTGAACAATCCCAACTCCCTCAGCCTGTCCTCATATGGGAGGTGCTCCAGGCCGCAGATCATCTTTGCAGCCCTCCTCTGAACCCATTCCAACAGCTCCATATCCTTCTTGAGTTAAGGATTCCAGAACTGGATACACTACTCCAGGTGGGGTCACACAAGAAAGGAACAGAGGGAGCAGAATCACCTCCCTTGACCTGCTGGCCTCACTTCTTCTGATGCAGCTCAGGATGTGGTTGGCCTTCTGGGCTGCAAGTGCAAACTGCCGGCTCATGTCAAGCTTCTCATCGACCAGCACCCCTGAGTCCTTCTATGCAGGGATACTGTCAATCATTCCCTATCCTGTACTGAAATTGGGGATTGCCCCAACCCAGGTGTAGGACCTTGCACTTGGCCTTGTTGAACCTCATCAGGTTCTCACAGTCCCGCTTCTCCAGCCTGTCCAGGTCCCTCTGGATGACATGCCATCCTTCAGGTGTGGCAACTACACCTCTCAGCTTGGTGACATCTGCCGACTTGCTGAGGGTGCACTCAATCTCGCTGTCTATATCATTGATGAAGACAGTAAACAGCACCAGTCCCAGTAGATATCCCTGAGGGGACACCACTTGTCATGGATCTCCACCTGGACTTGGAGCCATTGACCACTAGTCTCTGAATATGACGATCTGACCAGTTTCTTATCCACTGAACAGTCCAATCATAAAATCCATATCTCTCCAATTTAGAGAGAAGGATGTTGTGGGGGACCGTGTCAAAGGCTTTACAGAAGTCCACAAAGATCACATCCATTGGTTTTCCCCGTGTCCACTGCTGTGGTTACACCATCACAGAAAGCCACTAAGTTGGTCATACAGGACTTGTCCTTGGTGAAGCCATGCTGACTGCTGTTAATCACTTTCCCATCCTCCATGTGCTTTAAGATGTCCTGAAACCTTATATAAAGACACTGTACTGTATGCGAGTCTCTTCTACAAAAGTAACACAGGCATATATGCAGCATCTTCTACAATCTTATAGTACTACCACTCATACAGAAATATTTCCCACTTTCCTCATTTTGTTCAATGAGCTGCTTCAAAAAAGGAAAAGGCTGTAATTTTTCTTGAGTTGAAACATTTCAAAAATATTGTTTAACATAGCACTAGCACTTAAAGTTCCACAGTAACTATAATCACAGGTATTTTCAGGCCATGCAAGCCCAGAAATGACCAATAACAGAAACAGTTGCTTCTTCTGCAGCCCTGTATCATGATTTCATCAGAACACACAGACAAGAATACTACTGTGAAGTTGCTAAAGGATAAGTAACAATACTGTTTTAATCAAACAGTCTGAAACTTAACCTTTTAAAATGATGAACATTTTAGGGGTCATTTTTCATTCTGAAGATTAGTAAAAGCTTACAAAGTAAAGGATCAATTAACAAATGTACTGGGTATGCCCTCTTATGAAGTCTCTGTTGCAAACAAACAAATCCCTGAAACTTCTACAATAAAGCCTTATATACATTTTATTGCATTAACATCAAAGCTACAACTCAAACTTCAAATTAATTTCCAAACACACTATAATTGTAACAAAAGCATCCTACAATGTAATTAATTCTGAAAACTTTCTATTTTGAAGAGCAGAACAATGTTTACCTCGTATGAAGTATACACTAAATTACATAAAGGTTTTTAAAGTAGCCACTCATTGATGTTTGTACCCTGTAGGCTACACGGCTCATTTGCAAAAACACAGTCCTCCTATAGTGCCAAATTTCAACAAATAAAAAGGTACTGAGGTCAATTGGTAAAATAATCTTGTTCAGGCAAGTGCCTTGTCAATCAAGCTACTGATAAATTTAAAATAACCCTCAACTGTCACTGCTTTCAAAAGCTGAATATTTATAATCCATGAAGCAGAAGTCAATTGTTTGTTTGGTAAACAATAGAAAACCCTCATTATGCTTTTTCTGTTTGAAATACAAACAACTTTATTCAACACCCCAGGGGCTCTGGATGATAGATTTACTTTCAGGTATTTCAGAAACGCACAGAAATACCTTTAGATCGAGTCTGAAGATTCTTATCCATAATTCTCATCAATGTGGAGTAAGTGACAATGTAGTAAGACTGCACTTCCTTTCTTGGGAAGCTGTTCTAATATGGACTGTAGGTAAGTATTTGATATGGAGCCAATTCCAAAGATGAGTATGCGGATTTTTACAAGAATTCAGGCAAGACAAGAGTTTCTTTAGACTGTTTGTAAAAGGAAAAACATTGCAAAAACATTGTGACTGGAAGAATTTCACAAGTGGAGCTTCAAGAAACTTCCCTTCGTGATTTCTCATTGAAAGCAGAGTACACAAACAGGCATTTGATGACAAAGCTAGGAAATGAGCAGTAAGAGGAGAAGACAGGAATATTACATAAAGCAAGCAGACTTCCAGGGCAAAAGAAAGAAGACTCAAGTCAAACTCGAAGGTGACAATGAAGGAGACACATGCAAGTTATCACAAATTAACTAAGTGACAACTCACAAGTGTTCTTTGTTACCTTGGTGTGAAACATTTACTGACAAACAGGCTGAATTCAGTAGTAAGAACAACATGCGAGGATATTTCTAGAGATGAAACAATATAAATTCGCAACAGCCAGCAGTAGATAAAAAAACTATTTTTCTTCTTTCATCTTAATTAAAATAACAGGTCAATTGAAGCTGTGATTTTTTTGTGCTTTTTGATGGACTGGACGTTCTTTTCTTCATGGTCAGGTATTAATAAAACCAATTTAATTTAAAATCACAGAAATTTTCCTCTTAGGACAAAGATTCATATTCTACTTTATTAACTGCTTGCATCAAACCAGTTCCCTTTAACACAGAAAGCCTGAGCAGACTTTACCTGTTACTTTCAAGTATTTAACATAAAACATGAATCCATTCTTATGTTGATGTCTGTGATAGTCTGGGTCTACTTGAGAATATTTTCAGTATAACCAAAGAATGCTAGCAAGCAGTAAAACAATCTTAGCATCTTTCAGGAAAAAAAAACAAACAATGTTTTCTCTGGAAATGGAAGCAATGTATTCCTTTTTAAAGGCCATCTCCAACACCCTCATTCTAAGCACTGTCAGTCTACACTTCCTCTGATTCTTCAACTGTTAAACAGGACCTGTAAGGCTTCTTTTTAATTTAGCCATAATTAAAATGAGACATTTTCAAGGCACTTGAATCTCATTTAGAAACATACTAGGCAGTCAACAAACCCAAAATGACTACCTTACACTAGTGCAGAATAACTTAAACCCCAGGAGATAAAACAGTCTACAGCAATGGTGCTAACTGCTCACAGGTACAATGATTTACTCAGTACACATCACCTGTCTCTGACAACAAAAGATGCCATGCTTACCTATTCAACTATCAAGCTTCATACAGTGTTTGTTTTCTTTGATAAAGAAACCTGGATTTTAGCAATCCAACTGAAATGTCTACTTATTTTTAAAGCAATGATAAAGTTTTGATTAAGATTTTCAGAAAGTTTGGTTTCTAAGCACTGTTATCTGCTTAGGAGCATTCCTGGAGAAACTGTGTTTTTGTTAAAACGTTCTGCTACTCTGTTTCCAGTTAAACTAACAAAAATGTCTGAGGGACCGCAAAGCAATCTACCATATGTTATCAGACTTCAGGTTTCATTGAAAGAAACAGCCCAGAACCAAAGGCAACTTAGCAGCACTATCCATCTCAGACGCAAGAAGCTCAAACATCTGCCTCTTCTTGCTAACTTATCTCCTTCACAGGCTGGGAGGACAACCGGAGAATGCAATATCTTAAATAATTTCCTTACAAATGTCAGAGGCTCACATGCAGGTGATGTGACTGAGCCAAACACTGCCATCACCACAACCAAAAAACAACTAGTTTGATTGCACAAGCCTTACTCCTTAAATTCTAGATATTGTTACATAAACCTGTCTAGGCTTTCTCCATCCTTCTTCCCAACTGCCCATAGGATCTAAATGAAAGCCAAATTTAGGTTAAAGTCCAGGAAAAAACGGCCTTAAAGCAGCAGTTTGTTTGCCCTGTGTCTGTAGAACCCATCCACTAGATGTCAGTGTCCTCTTGGGCAGAGTAAAGCCTTCATGGAACGAACGCAAAGGCAGCGCAAAGCCAGTACCTGATAGACAGTCCTGAGTTATCGGGCAACTGTAACAGACGAAATTCTTATAAACCATCCCTGGGCATCACCTTGGCTAGAAAAGAAGTAGTCAGCAACAGTAGCATTAGTGGATACCACACATAGAACATAAACACAGTCTTCAACACACAGCTTAGCTGGCAAGGCAAGAGGCTAAAGGCCAAGAGCTGTTTTATGCAACATGACTGATAAAATACAGCACACTGGTCAATAGGTACTAAGACATGAAGAAAATGAGCAATAAAACATCAGCAAGATAAATGTATTTTTCTCTTTCCTATTTCCTAAAATACCCCAAAACACAAAACCAATACTTTTGGACAAAAAAAAAATATTTAAAAAAATACTAGACACAAGAACGAGCTACCTCTACAAAAATTCAATCCAATCTAAAGAGACTTAAAGTCAGAAGCAATACAATAATTATTACAGCACTGTGTGTAATCCTTTGTGATAGGCATGAAAACACCACACCCTAAATAAATGACAGCACAAGTCAAAGTTCAGGCACATTAAGTGCTTGCAGCAGGAAGAAATGAGTAGGTGTTTCTGTTCACCTGCAGGAAATCTAGGTATTACATACGCTACAAATTTAAAATTGAACAGAATATTTCAGCTGGAAGGGACATACAACAATCATCTGGTCCAAATGCCTGACCACCCAAGAAACCTGGTGGTTCCTGTGGAGGAGACTGGGAGGGCTATGAAGCTGAAAAATAACACATGAAGAGTTGTGGATGGAGTACAAAGTACAGATTTCTTTCTTTCTAAGATACTGGATCAGTTCACCAGAGATCTCTCTCACACGGTCACCCAGCCAGAAAAACTACCTTGCAGATATGAGTAAGCACAGGACCCGGTAAAGACACAGCTCCAGAAAAAACACTTATAATTACTTCATACTTATATCTGGTACACTTGCAAGACAGGAAAAGACTAAAAAAATATTCACCACAAATTTTTCCTTTAAAATGGGAACCTAAAAAAAAAAAACCCAACCCAATAGCCAAAAGAAAAAAAAAAACCCAAACACCAAAAAACAAGGAAGTTGAATGAAAGGAAATTATACAGAGCTAAAAAAGTAAAACATTTGCAAGCAGCACAGGGCCTGTTAGCAGTACCTGCTGCAACGCTGGCTGTCAGTGCAGCCATGACAAGGCCTGGTGCCCCATGATCATCACCTTATTGTTACTGTGTACAGAGACAAGGACTTTCTATCCTTCTGCCACTGAAAAACTGGGAGGATGGTGTCATTTCATTTCATACATTCTTCCTCTCAGTATCCACCAGTCTGAACAAAGCATTTGACTGGATGTACGTTTGATTTGACACATCACAGCATTTTTTATATTCTGAAGAAACCACATAATATTAAACAATCCTAGAATTTATCTACCTATCTCCCCCCCCGCCCATTAAGAATATACCTATTGCACTACATACAGCAGATTATTTTTGTCCTTTCCAGGTAGTGCAATACCTCTCATTCATGTCATTCCTTTAGCCAAAGCACCACAGAATTATTAATATTGAACTAATTTATGGTGTTCAATTAACAAGTTCATAACCTCAGCATACAAGTTGCCTTTACAAAGCAAAATGTCCTTCGTGGTTTAACTCCAATTTAATAATCATCATGTTCTTAAATATTTAGATACCATCAAACCCTGTAAATTACAAATGCTAATAGATTAGTGGGATTGATATAAGTTTCTTAATTTAAGAATTCAGCAAAAATATGATAGAACGGCAAAAGCAGATTCTAGGCCCTTCTGTCTGCCTTTTAGGGAAAGGCAACTGACCACTTTTAATACAACTCTGGTACATGAACTGCTATTCATCTACTTCTTTCCATCATATATTGCGCAAGTTAACAAACGCAATACAGGAAAGGACAGTTTTCGTTTATCTACGTGATTATAAAGACATAGATAGAGGGATTTCTTACTTCAATATCTTTGGGATTTTGAAGTTTGGTATGAGCTATGCTTCTTCATCAACACAAGACTGCTCAACCTCTGGTACACCATGCTACCAGCAGGTCAGAGTTCCCTACCCACTCCTGCAGACAAACATTAGCTGGACTCTTTACTGTACTGGAGGCAGTAGGCATCAAATAATAAGTTATTTAAATTTTGCAATTCTACACAACAATCACTTAACCCTTTTACCAAGCTGAACAGTTTTCCACCTCTTGTGCCTTTTACTCCAATTCTGTTTCTTTTACTCTCATCCTGCAAGCCACTGATCTTCTTTATCACCATTCCTTTCCCATATCAGGGCAAACCCTGTCTTTACAGCAACTTGCTACTGGCTGCGTAGCCCACACTCACCCATCTAGGAACAGGAAAGTTGCTCAATACTAAATGAAGTTCTCCTCTTTTCTCTGTCTGCAAATGCACTTAAAAAAAATGCTGAGAAAATACTACAGTTGTGGTCAAATTCACATTCTAATTCTGGAAAACCGGAAACCATTTCAGCAAAGCCACAGCACCAACAAGGTGACTGAGACTCTGACTGTGGGCGCATCAGCAGAGAGGCACAGAGCGGAATAGCATCACAAAGCCCACTGCCTGCAGAGGCCAGTCGGGACTTATTTGTCTGTAAAATATTGGTGACAGTTCCTGGCACAAGCAGAACTTCTTCCACATTTCTAGTGTCTCTAACTCGGTATATTACTCAACATACATTACTCACAGAGAGAGCAGCAGGCTGTTAACCTGCACACAAATATGCTGTGAATACCTTCCTGTTTTGGCTCCCTAAAACACAATGTAATCTCCACAAAGAAGCTCCTGTTTATGAACAGCTTCCTCCTAACTTTTACTCTCCACTGCTTCCTTCTCTATCAAGCTCATTTGTTACCTCCCTTAAGAGAGGTTACACCTCATAGCATTTTACCAAGTATTGAATTTGTAGATCTAAAATGGGACAATTGACACTTAGCTACATTTCCATCATCTAAAAGCTGAAGCTTGTGAAACCACTTGTCATGTCTCTTCAGAATGACAAAACAAGTAGATGAAACACAGCAAGTTGCATTACCGAAGTTACTTCCTCTGATCTGTGAAAGCCACCCTTGGGAAAGGCTACAGAAAAAAGAATGAAAAGTAAAATTTTACAAAGTAAGATAGGAAATACTAAAATCAAGTAAAGCATGGGTTTCTTTTTTTCACAAGAAAGAAACAATAGTGAAAGTGAGGCTACATAGCACAGAAGTACTTAAAATAAATGGGTTAAACATCCATGAATACAACGTGACTTGCTTTTCAGTGTGGAAACAGATATAATGTTAGCAAAAAAAAAAAGCTTCTCAATTCCTACAGATGTGGAAGACTGCCTAGTGCAATATTTCTCACTAGGAAATAGGCTAGATCTTGCATGCAGTTTAGACTGGAGGGAAATAATGACCCTTTCCAAGTATCAGAACTCCCCACACTTACTAAAAGAACTATTTAAGCACCCTCCAAGTAGGAAACAAACCAAGCTTCTTAATCTTATTTTCCCTTTACGGAAGTGGCAGCAATCCAAACAAAATCAATAACTTTAAAAGACTGCAATTAATTTTCAACGTGTCAGTTACCTTTAATCTCAACTTCACTGTCTGCTGCAGTTGACTTTAAGGAATAGTAGCACTTTTCTAAAACAACCCCCTCTTTAATCCTTGCACTGTGCCTTTCCTTAAAAGTTACCTTTTTCTCATTCCCAGTTGCTAGCATTGTGCATCAGTATTCCACTGGGCGAGTAGAAGAGCTATTAATGCTAATAAGCCCAGACAGGAATACACGTTTGTTCCAAAGAGACAGTAACTGCATGACAAGCAATAGGATGAGACACACAGGATGGCTAAATCCTGGCTTTAAAATGTAAAATATAGAAATGCATGCTTTACAGTCAAAGAGAATCCATTCACAGTAGTGAAGTATCACAACGTCTTATCAGGACACAAGCGGTTCTTATAGATGCATTACAGCGAGTAACAGATTATGTGAGAACACTCAAGTACATGCTGCTTACTAGTAGATTGCATCATGACCTCAATGCAAGCTGCACTGCTATTCTCTCTGAATACTGGCTGCATCCATTGTAGCTGTTGGGACTCAACATTTATTTCAAAACACTCAAAATGGGCTTTGGTCTCCAGGAATCCCTGTAATAATCAAGCTTACACAATAATTGAATGAGACAGTTTCTCTTTTGAGGAGAGGGACCCATAAGCAATATTACCTGGTCCAGTACAATCCTGGAATATTAATCCTCCTGAAATGAACAAACTATAATATGGAAATCCATAAGGAACAGGCTGCATGATGATTCTTAGAAAGACCATTTTCAAAGAGAATGGAATCACAATATCCAGCTTTCGGACACACAAAGAAAACAGCCTGTCACTTTCAAAACAGCTTTGGAGAAAACCTTTCAATCCCTGCAGTTGCTTTTAACCCAGTCTGGTTAAGCCTCATTGTCCTGCTTCCCTGGCTTCTTGCCCCATTATCCAGAGCTAACGCAGTTCTAAGACTTCTACTCATTGAAAAATGTCAATTTTCACAGCTAGGCAACATATCCTAACTTAACTTTCTCTTTAAAAGGATAAGGAAGACAACAAAACACATGGCTAAACTATTCTAATCTGAATTTAAAACCAGACACAAACAGACAGGACAGTCCTACTTTCATTATTGAATGAATTATTGAAAAAAAAAATCCACCCATATACCTTATTTCTTTTTATAACCCAGCAACTGATCAACCAATGCTTGCATAGCTTAAAAGTATACCAAACTACGTTACAATCACTTGCCTTCAGGCCTGCACATAGCTGGTTCTGAAGGTCTTCCAGTCTAAAAGCAAGGCAAAGTTCAAGAAAGATATTTAACCTATTCATGTGATTTTCCACTCATGATGCAATGGCCTCCATCTTCCAAAACCGTTAACTACTGGTGATTTAAAAAATAAGCAAGGGATAAGGTAGCACCAGCACAGGAGTAAAGGGTATGGAAGAAAGGAGGAAGGGTGGAAAAAAAAAAATCCCAGCAAGAAACAGAGAGGCAAAATGAAAATAAAATACCCAAGACAGATCAGAGTCAATACGTGCTGAATCAAAAAAAATACACGTAGCAATTTGCATAAGATCTGACAAAAGTACTACACTCAGTGGAAAACTGCACAGATGATTCAACTGCTAGCTGACATAAATGCAAGAATTCCTAAACAGTACCTTGTTTATACAATGTCCAGAAGCCAGATCCAACAAGCTACAAACTAAAGCCAAATTGGAAGATGGCAGTATGAATGCCTAAGGGAGCCCACACGAGCAAGCATTTCTTCTTTTCTGCTAAAATCCTTCTTCTGTGGCATTAGAGATACCCTTAAAACTCACAAGTCACCTTACACAAGCAAAGTTCCCCAGTTTTCTTCTGGAGGTTCTCTCAGGCCCAGTTTATAAATGAAAAGGTTTTATACACACTTCACTTTCCTCACAATATGACAATTACTCACTCATTAGGTTGAGTTGCCACAGGAAGGAGGGAAAGTTGTGATCTCTATTCAAACAGATCTTCAGTTCAAGCATATACCATTGGTAAGCCACATTACTTCAAAGAGAACATTTGATATTCTCAGTTGTTGCCAGTCAATGCTAAATTCCAATACCACATGAATGAGAATATGTTAACAGGGAAAAGAAAAAATATACAAATCTTATACGTAAATAGTGTCTACTGTGTTATTAATACTCGTTCTGGGATAGTTTGCAAAGAACTACACCCCAATATCTACACCATCAGTACATGCTTCCATTAACTCCTGACTTCAGAATCAAGTTCTGGAGGTTTTAGAAACATAAGTGATACAATAACCCCATAAATCTAAAGGAAATGGCACTTAAATGCAAGAACAGAAGAAAAAAAATTTGTTTTTATTTATTAAATTCCAGTGACTCCCTGACATACCACACAAGACCCTTTACCTGACTTAACACCACAACCATGGTTAGTTCAGAGGTACTGTCTCTTTAAAAATGAATCTGTTCACTACTTAATTATATCCCTGCACTGAATTCCCTTTTCACTTAATTTCTACTCTTCTCACTTCTAAACACATCCTAGCCTGATTTACTTAATGTGTCTGGAAATTATCACCATATGTAAGAACTAAAGCTACTGCCACTGAGGTTTCTATATGCATGTACTTTCTTCATTGGATGATCATATTGCCTTACTTTAGCAGACAACAGAATTTTTTTTCTATGAATACAGGAAGGGAAGCCTATTCTGTATGCTATAAGACTGTACAAACAGGATGCTGGCTTCATTTTCACACAATCACCAATTTAAACAGTGCTAATGCTTTTTAAAATGCTGTGCCGGAAAGACAGGTTGCTATAGCTTTGCACCAAAAATATTGTAGTGTTCAATATTGTATGAATTGCCAAATGTAAGCTCTCATTCTGGCTATTCTGTATTAGAATTAGTTATGGGATTGGCTAGCATTTTAGCAGTAAATATTATCTCCCTTCATAAAATCACAGTTTACATATGGATTTATGGCAACAGCTTGCTGACTTGAGGATACACCCATATTTTTTTGGTTATGGGGCTCTTAATTAAGATCATTTATTAAGAGGCTATAGATCTCTAATTTTTAAAAATAAAAGCAGACTTCTCTCCACCAGTTTCACATATTCAAGTTTCCACCTGTTTCACATATTCAAAACAAGAAAAATACGAAGTTTGCAACTTGCAGACCACATTTTCAAAGTAACAAAAAAAATCCACAAAGAAAAGAAATGAAAATTCAAATTGTATAATCTTTATCAAAATACTAAGAAAAAATCTGGCACCAGTTGAAGAAGTAACTGGAGTAATATTACTACAGAATAGCAGGATGAAATAGTCTTTGGAAAAGTTCTTCTGTTTATAAGGAAAATACAAAAGGTTGCAACTCATTTGAGTAACTGTACAACTTAACATCCAGCTTAATGACAAGCTACTTCAGAACATTCATTTTGAAGCAGACTTGTGTCCAAAGCCTCAAGTGCAAAGTTCCAGTGTTCCAGTTTTATAAGATGGAACAAAAAGATGTTACAGGAAGCAACCTAAGTCACCTTTTCTTCCTTTGGGGTCCACTCCTCACAAAGTAGAGGTAACAGAAAAATAAAGTATGTATAAAACCCACATTTCTTTACTACAATAAATTCCAGTTAGGGCCTGAAGGACTTTCCAAGATCCTTCCATCTGTCCAAAATCATAGTCATTTTTCTCCATTAACAGTTATAAATAGCTCCCTATATGTCCACTGATATTTACACACAGCTACGTTTATGTAACCCCACAGGAAATGAGTTAAAATTAGTTTTACATTTTTATTTGGTCATAATTAAAAAAAAAATCAACATGGTTTTGTGTAACCACCCATACTACAAAAAAACTGAAGTCTTAGAAGAAACTGTCAAATATTTAGAGCTGTCTGGGGAGAGTCACAAAATCTAGGAGATTATTTCCTTCCTTGAACAGTTTTGCAATAGGGGTGCTGCCCTATAGGCAATTTATAATTAATTCATTTCTGCGGGAATTCTCAGGGTTTTGAAGCAGTTAAACTAACCTACATATAGCCTTCCCAACAGAACAGCGATTCATTTTCTAGCTTTATTTTGAGCTAAATGATTCCCTTGAGTACTCCTACTGGACGACTGTATTCATTTCAATTAACAATTACCTATTTGCTAAAATTATCAGAATATACATGAGGGAGTATGTAAAAATGAAAGCATAGCTTCTAGTCACAATACTGCTTCCTATGCAGGAAGGCAAAGAAAATAAAGGAAGAATTAAGACTTATTTTCTACATGTAAAAAAGCAGAAAAAAAAAGTTGTTATGCACTGCAAAAATGTAGGACACAACAGATTTATCACTGAGGCATCCCCATAATCAATTTTACTCACAGACTAACTCGTCATCAATTTACAAACCAAACTGAGCCCAAGTCTAAGCACAGTGTACTATTTGCATTGTTTATTTTTCTTTGTTCTGCTTTTTATGTTAATTATTTTCTCCATTTTGTATGGTAAAACAGTGCAAATACTGGACAACTAATCCAATAAGAAAATCTGTCTAAGTAAGGAGCTGCACCCAAGCACCATATATACTACCAGAACACTGCGTGCCTTGAGATAAAAAAGACACCATTCCATCATGAAGCTATGCATTAAGAGAGTCACATAAGAAGCAAAGCATTTAGGACAGAGTGGAACACCACTCAAGCTTCTTAAGAACTGTGCATTTCCCATTGCCATCAGTCATTTTGACATGATGCATAATCTACACTGGCAAGTCCCTTGAATACTTAAAGACAGGAAACCCATATAGCATCCTTTGAATTAGGAGGCAGTTGTTCAAAGGCAGCTGTCCTCCAGGACCTGTCAGAGGAATAATGCTATACTAACATAAATGTAAGACAACATATATTAAAAAAAATAATCAAACTATGGAAAACAGTATGAAAATTCTGGATCAATAGCCCCCTGAAACTCTCAAATAGGGTGAGTAGCTAGGAAATATGCCTCTGAAGTCCAGCCAAAACCTGCATGAGATAGAACCCAGTCTAAACAGGTGCAGACATTCAGTCCAGCAAAAGAAAATGATTTGTCATCCATGGTAGCAAACCTATAGCAGAAATGAAAGACAGCAATGATAGCAGAGGTGCTACCTGCCCAACCTCAACAAAATCAGGAAGATGAGACAATGCCACTCACATTACACACCCTTTTCAGCTTCTGATTATCCCTTATTAGTTGCCCAGAAGAAAAAGTCTTGGCCCCTTGTTCCCACTGTAGCCCACCTATGTAGCTGAAAGATGGTCATCTACCTCTCCAGAACCAACATTAACAAGTGCTCTTAGTCTCACTGATCCATGTAGAAGTGGCTCTTCCTGTGATCACAGAGTACAAAACATCTGTGTGTTTTCAGATGAAAAACAAAACACAGATGTCATCCACATGAAGCAGTAAGAATGACGAGACAGTAAGACAGACAAATGCAGCAAGAGGGAAAATTGTTGAAGAAGACAGGGCTTCTTCTCTTAGAAGAATAAACAAAACCAGCTACAATTTACAAGATTACATAAGAAGGAAGTTAATATAAAAAAGTTAAAAATTGACAAGTTAAAAATTGCAACTAAATAAGAGATTAAAATAGTATATATGTTCTTTAAAGCAATATGGTGTTAACTTTCCCTTAGGGAGTGGTGCTATCCAACACACAACTTTAGATACCAAAACTCAGAGCTAAGATCACATGCTTAAAACTAATATATTTCAATAATGTTTAAGAATCATGGCCTGCTCTCCAACATAAAAAATAAAGAGTAAAGCCCTTCCTCCAAAGAGAAAGGAACTTCAATTTTACAGACACACTTATGAACACTTCACATCTGTTTTAGGATTTCTGCAAATCATAGCAAATTAAAAATTGACCGATTCATAGAGCACTTACAGTTTTCAGTCCACTAACGTAGTTGCCCTTGACACATCCATAACACTAGGCAATTCAATTCTGACTGAACTAAAGAAGATCAGAAGTACAATAAATTTTTAAACAAATTAAGTCAGATGCATCACGGTAGTATTTCCTTCAAAGTTACTGATGCGTCGTTCTACAAATCTGAATGAATGGAACGTGTATCTTTATTTGCTTTTGTTCCTAATGACACATCTAGCCCATGAGGCAAAATCATCCATAGCTTCAGTCCTTTTATAATAGCTAGGTATTTTCCCCCTCCTGAAGTAATTGGCTACATCAGCTTGCTACTTTTTACAGCTGATAATTCAATTCTTCTAGGTTTTCTTTCAGAAGATACTTCCATTAGAGCAATATTACCTTTAAGTCTTCCCACAAATGGATTACCACCAATAAAATGACCTTTTAAAGAAATTAAAAGTATCATTTTGTAAGAGGACAGATAGGAGGAAAAATTAGGTCAACCGAACTAGGTCATTCATTTATACCACTATTTATACAGCTCCTTTTGGGAAACCTATTTCTCTACTTCATCCTTTTAGCTCAGTGTTTTGGTCTTTTTTTTCATTCTAAAGCTGATGGCAAAAGGTAGCTAAAGCAAGGCCTGCAGTTACAAGAAGTAACCTTCCCATGCAGACCTTGCCGAGACTGCAACATCCTGACATCAGTAATCAAAGATATTTTAAAACAACAGTAACCGACCCAGAACGATGGTCCTAAAGTCTGACAGACTTCACTGTGTCCTCTCTTACAACTCTTTCCTCACCTTACTAGCTTGGTACTTGCACTGTCCCAGCAGTATTTAACCCAAACACAGTTTTGTTTCTTGAAGATGTGGAGGGATTCAAGACAGTACTCCAACCATGAGCTCCCAGTTCTGGATCAAAAACTCAACAGCTGTACCTATGCACTCCTCTTCCGTGAACACATTCTGACTGTTCACATTCAAACAAATAATTCACAAATTAAGTTTATATTGACAAGGTTTTCTGCCAGGTGAAGCAGGAAAACAGAGTTTAATATCTCTTTGCAACATTCACATGCTAGCATACCCATGCTTCACTTAGGGCAAATATGGCTGAGTTACCGGAGCCTAAAGTGGCATAATGGTTGGACAATTTATGGTTGGACTCGATGATCCGATGGGTCTCTTCCAACCCGGTGATTCTGCGATTCTGTGATAACTGCAGCAACTAGAGTAAAACGGCCCAAGGAAAACACCAGGATGCGAATAGCAGGATGCAGACACCGCGCGTCCCAAAAGCACAAAGAGCTTCTGCTCTAACAAATTAACTCCTGCTATAATCAATTCTGTATCAGAACTTTAACTCAGGTGCCTCTCCTTAAGTGAAGACTGCTTAATAACACCAAGAAAAACATCCTCTAGCTTCCAATTCCAGTTCCACAAGTGTGGACCTCGGGCACTACTAAATTTTCACTTCCAAAAACTGTATTTCTATTTTCCTAAAGCTAAACTCTCCTATGTACTAAGCATATTGCAGTACAACTGTAGCAGCACACAGAACAAAACCCATGAATCTTAAGCAGTAACTGTGAAGAAAATCAAACAGGATTTCCATTTATTACAAATTAACAGCTTAAGGATGAATTTAAAAGCCTCAGACTTTTGTTGCACTTAGAATTAACAAATATATACACATTAGATAAGCATACATCCAAATTAACCTTTTCCTGCTTGCAGAGCTCAAAACTTCTAGTAAAGTTTAGTTATAACACCACCAAAGAAAACCACCCTGAACCTATAGCAGTTTTAAGGAAAACTATATACACTCCAAACCAAGAAATTCTTACTACAGCAATCAGTCACACGTATACAGATATACATCCAGATATGTGCATATGGATATGCATACATCTCCGCATATACAATGAACTACAGAACTATAGATTAGGGTCTAGGGTTGAAACTACAGTCACGAGATAAGCATTTAGATACCTATCTATATAAATATATCTATCCATATGTAATTATATAGAGCAAAAGGCTCTGTAGGATTGACATCAGAATAAAAGCCAAGTATGTATTTGATACTCTATTTAAATTATTTGGAGAGCATATGTGCCATGAGTTGCAAAGTCAGGATTACTGTTTCCTCCTCCTGAATCACTATGATACTCAGCACAATCAGTACTCAACTCTACTCCACAAGAGCAGTGGACTTGGACACTGCTGTCTTTAGAGACTGAGCAAACAGAGCTTACTGCCATGCAAGCCATTTGACACAGCACAGAGCATTGCCTAACTGCCTTATTTTAGTGTTCTTTGCTCAGAAGAACTACTGCAATTTTGGGCAGAGTTTGCTAGTTCTTACACTCCAGAGTCACTACAGCAGCTTTATGGTTGTTTTCAACTGCCTCTATGAAAATTTAGAATGGCATCTTTGAAACAAAAGGAACAACACTCAGTTCCTCAGAAGAGGACAAAAAGCTGAGTATTTAAACTGCATGGTTGCTCACAGAAAGTTGTATTTTCATGTAACACTTAAGAACTGTATTTCACAAAATTTCAGAAGCCTCTGAAGTTAAGGGTTATTGAAATTCCTATTCAGTCATATTGCTTTAACTAGATACAGCCTATGCAAATAAAGCTTCATAAATGGCCTGGATGACCACCCCTGCTCACAATGAAGTAATCTGCTGGGGGGGGTGTCCCCAGATCAAATTAACAACATCTAGCTGAAATACTGCTAACGGAAATTAAACTCCAGAAATACAGTAACACTCAAATTAAAATACAATATGGAAGATAAGCAGTAACAGACCCTTTCTTTCCACTCTAAAATTATTAAATGTCTCAAAGCAGATCTAAACTGACAGCTGTCTATGAACTATTAACACATCTATAAGAGCAGAGCTTCTTCTAACAGATCAGCTGTACAACATATTTACAGGTCATTTCCTCCAAGGCATTCCCTCTTTCCATCATGCATAAGGAAAGTGAAGTGCTCAGAACTGTTGATGTTTGTTCAAAAGTTCCCAGCTTACAAGAATTTCATTCAAACCTATGCTTGGCTTTTAAGTTTCAAGGAACAGTTTACCATTTAGTGGATCTTACAAAAGCATTTTCCCTAGTTTAGCCTTAACAGACAAATACTCTTTCTCTTGAAAAAAACCAGCATCTATTTTAACATAAGACATAATTTAAGAGTTCATGTTTCAAACTATGTGCTACAGGCATGCAAATAATTAAGTAAATAAATACTTGAAAACAATTTCTAAAAATGTCTATACGGGGGCAGGGGTTACAACTTAAAAATAACAATGCAGAGAGAGATAATGCTCTTGCCTTTCTTCACTAAATTCCAGATTATACACTTGGCTTATAAATTTGTAAAGTATCTTCACAGATACTCAGAGAGTGTATTAATGGCATCTCAATCAAAGGTTTACACAAATGCACATTAACACACAGTCAGGTTTTAAAGAAAGGTGTTCCCAAGTGCTATGGCTACAGTTGAATGTAGTATTTGTGATATCTTTAATGGCATTTCAGAATATATGAGAATTGGGACAAAATCAATGTCATGACTGCTCAGTGATTTACAACAGTTTAGGCTGCTAATTCACTTTTATTAGATTTAAGCATTTTGGAAAATATATACTTTTCTGGAGTGGAAAAAAAACCCCAAAGAGTGAAGGGCAGTTTTATAACATCTGGCACAGCACTCCATATGATCACCTTAGCTTTAATTCTCAGATGTCAAGCACATTCCACCCTGCCTTTTTTCCACACAGGATTTTCATGAAATAATGCAGCAGAAGTACTTAAAAATAAAAATTCGAAAAATAGAACCATTAAGAGGCTAAAGGTACAGTAACTACCTTTTAACTGGTTCAAATCGATGACCCATTCAAATCTCCCTTCACATTTCAGAAAACCACACAAGTTCTTTACTATCACCAAACCTAAAAGTGTCAACTTAGATGGACTGAACACAGATAGGCAATACTGAGTTGTTTAAGTTAGCAGTGTCCTCTTGAATTAAGAGCATATAAACATCTGAGACCAGAGGTAGCTACTCCTTGCAAAGTTGTTAAAACAAACAAACAAATCAGTGCTATTTAGAGCCATGATCTAAGACACAACACCACTACCTCCAAACAACAGCCAAGGGACCCCTGCACAGTACCCACTGCAAAAACTATAGTTTCAGCCATTCTCTGTTCTCCATGACAACAAACAGGCCAGCAATATAACCCAAAAGATTAAGCAATCTTGTCCTCCACCACAAAACATTTGAAATATAGCATGATTTTTTTTTTACAGTAAAGCTTTGCATCTTGCATACTTCAGTTCTCCTATAACAATGGCAACCTACATCACACAAATTACAGAAAAGTGTATCAGAATGGTTTTGTCAAGACTATTGCATGAGACAATAAAAATGTGTTAGTTGTGGATAAATAAAAAATCAGAAAAAAATTCATTGATATCTTTCTAAGGTCTAGGAAAACTGGCGGGTTTTGCCTCCATACAGAGCTTGGACTTGCAACCCCTGTTTGATATAAGACACACATTCATTACAGAAAAATCAGAATCTAGCCCATGCTGGCTGTATCCATACAACACAGAACACCAAGAGGAACTGACCTACACTTACTCCCTTTTCCCCAAATAGGAATGCCAGAGAAAATAAGAAAAAGTATATTCTTGGACACATTGTAACCATAGTAAAATCCTGACCTATATTACTTTAGGTAAAGTCCACTCACCCTTACATCCACAGATAAATGCTTAGTGGGAAAACACATCAACAAGCCCGTACTGTTTTTGAACTATTAATTTAAACCTCATTGTGCTCACCCATAGTACTGAAGTGAGCTATTACTAAGTTCTGCTCACTTTCTAGTGCAAGCTAATTAAAATTAAATATATTTGATTTTCAATAACAAACAGTTCATCAGGGGTGGGGAATCAACTTTCCACCTTCTAAGGGACATATGTTTTCAGGGCTATTCATGGCATTATTGTATAGTCTTACTTATCTACACCATAGACTTCCAATAACATTCAGCCAGATCACTCAATCTACCTGCGCACAACTACCTTCTCTACCCCCTCTTCCAGCTCTCCCTGTCACCTATCAAGTACTTTTAGTTCATCCACTCAAGCTTAAATATAATTCTGCAACATATTCAACACATTCAAAGGCAATAAGGATGTGAAAATAAAGAATTGTTTTCAACTGCATTCACCCACTATTCCATTCCTATTTTTAGATTCCATTTTGACTTGGAAATGAAGCGATGAGTAACACCAATTCCTATTCCACAAATTTGCCAGTGCTTAGCAGCAACAGTACATCCTGCATTTAAATGAACAAATACAGTTTCCTTCTTCCCATCCCCCATCCAAAAAAACCCTCTACTAAATCCTAAAGAAAACAGAATACTGAAGCTTTTTTACTACCTTCACCTCTCTTTTCTTCTCCCTTCCTAATCATTTGAAAAAGCAGCATAGCTCTGTAAAAAAAATACCACCACCAAAACCTACATCCAAAAAAACCCCAACAAAACACCCCGAAGCATTATTTGAAAAAAAAAAAAAAAATTGGTAATTATGATTCTTGTCATCATACTAATCTACATCTGCTTTAGTACCTAGAGGTGAATACTGAGAGTAATGTGACCATTAAGGCCAAAGATCAACATCCTACTTTCCTGGGTTTCCTATAATTTTATTATGCAAATATCAAATATGAAAGTTTGAAACAGAAGGTGTTAAGAGGACAACAAAAATTCTAAATGCTTTGGAAAAAAAAAATCACTCAACACTGTTTCTAGTAACAGACCTTTCTCCTGAAATGCCTTGACAATTAGTTCCTACAATCCTATTTTCCCCTTTTTTTTAAATGGCATTCTCTTTCCTTACCGTTCTGTGAAAGCCATGGGAAGGTCTTGCTGACTTTACAGTTGAGAGCTACAGAAATGTGCTGTCAGATAGAGAAATTGAAACAAAAGCTGTTTTTCCATACAGAGGTGCTACTACTTAGGAAAAAAAGAATATCAGAACTGTTGCACACCATTCAACTACAACAAAGCAAAAACATTAGGCTGAAGCGGGTTAAAAGATCTAATACAAAGTACTTAACATAAAGGCTGTTTTTCTAAGGCCTACATTTTCGACTAGTCTAGGCCACCCTCTATGTAAAGTGCATGTAGTTTACCTGATGAGTATGAGGCAAGATGTCAATTTGTTTGCTTAAGCAGAATTATATTTACTAAAACTATTTAGTAATGAAACAGTCCTGGCAAAATACTTAACCTCTAAATTCTCACGCAAAGATGTTCTACTCAGTAAGACAGATTCAGAAGCGTCCTATCGCTCCAACTCCATTCTTCATGTTACATATTTCTCTCTTCCTTTCCCACACGCTCAGATGTTTCGGCAGCATACTTTCGGTATTTGCAAAATCCTGCCCAAAGAGCATGGCCCATTTCCCACGGGCTCTCACCCCACCCTGGATGAACTCGTTACTTCCCAACGTCCACTCCGCTTCCTCTTCCACCCCTGGACCTGCCAGCGCTCCCCACGTCCCTCCGCCTTGCGCAACATCCGCGGCCTCCTCCCCACATTTCAGACAATCCCTGATGCCACACTTATATTGAGATTCCTTTTTTGTTTGTTTGTTCCTTTCCACTAGCAAAGACTGACAGCTTAAAGGGCTAATGATGTGGGTTTAATACCAAACAGCAGCAGATAATAAGACAACTGACAAAGATACATGTACACGGAGGTCGCTAACCTGCTCAGCTTTAGCTCTTCTGTCGTCAAGCTATATTTTAAAGGTTTAAACAATATTGAAAAGTGTCAGCGACATCTGCCCAATCAAAACTATTATTCACAGCTCAGACCATCTATTCAAAAGATAAATCCCCTCAAACATCTTAACAGCCCGATTAAACAGCTAATATAAACCAGGAAAAAGCACTAATTCTCCAATAAATTCTTCTGCCAAGCACACACGTTAACCGAAGGTTGACGGTAAATGGATCTGGAAGGAATAAAGGACGAGGGATACAGGCAGGGCTGCGATGGGGGATGGGGAGCGAGGGATGTTAGGGAAGATGAATATTCCTCCAAGGACTAGTCAATACATTTCACGCACCTTCTCAGAACGAAGGGAAGCCTCAAGCAGGCGGCTACAGGGGCAGATAAAGGGAGGAAGGAGCACTCTATTATCCCCATATGACACGATACACAACAAACCAGGAGATAAAAGGGGCTGTGAGGGAGAGGAAGCGCTCACAGCCCTCCCCGAGCCGCCTCTGTCCCCTTTATCTGCTCAGGGAAGGAAGAGCGGGGTGGCGGGGGCTCCCATTTAATTTTGCAACAACCGATCACCTACCACCTACCCGGGAGAAGGGCCGGGGGCTGCAGTGACAACCCTGCCCGGGGCTGGGGGCAGGAGGGGATAAAATCACCCCCTGCAACGAGCTTCAAGAGCGGCGGGGGGCACGGGGGAGCCGGCCGAGCCTCGGGG
The DNA here is from genome assembly GCA_013389865.1 of Piaya cayana. NCBI lineage: Eukaryota > Metazoa > Chordata > Aves > Cuculiformes > Coccyzidae > Piaya > Piaya cayana. The sequence goes on along the minus strand of WAAB01023660.1, from coordinate 159,227 downwards.
CTACACAATGGCCGGTCACTCCCAGGGAAAGGCTGCCTGCCCCCCGCCCCTCTGCTGAGGAAGGGGCGGTGGGAGCTGCTCCCACCAACCCCAGGGGACCCCCCAGCCCCGAGGGCAGGCAGGAGCCTTTCCACCCCCGGTTTGCTCGCGGAGGGATGGGGAAGGGGCTCAGTCCACAGCCTCCCCGGGGCCCCCCGCCTCCCCCTCCCCCTGGCGCCGCCGCCCCTCACCATAAAGTCACTGGCGAAGTTGTCCTCCCCATTGTGGTCCGTGTCCTTCATGGCCTGGACTCGCTTAATGAATTTCCTCAGGATCTCCTCCTGGCTCATCCTGCCCCGCGGAGCCGGAGCCCGAGCCCCGCCCGCCCGCTCGCTTGCTCGCTCTCCGCCGCCGCAGCCCCGGTTGCTCCCCGCGCCTCGCTGCCCGCACGCCCTGGGCCCGCCGGCTCGGCTCCCGCCCCGCTCACGACCGCCCGGCCGCCCGCTCCATCCTCCCCTCCCTGGACGCCGCCGACACAGGGACACGACGGAGCCACCGCCTCCTCCCCCCGCGCAGGCGCCGCTCCCGTTCCCGGCGCTTCCTACGCGCGCTCCTGCCCGCCCCGCGTCCCGCCTCCGCCGCGCTCCCATTGGCTGCGCCGCCCGCCAGAGCGCTCGTATCGGTGGCCTCGTACGCCGCTCGCCGCCAGGCCCAGCCCCACCGAGGTAGAACTTGGTAGCGCTCTTCGCCTCGCCCCGCTCTGCCCGCCCCTGCCGTTTCCCACGGATGGGACCTTCCGAAAGCCGCCGAATGGAGCTCTGGAAGGGACCACTGGGAAGGCGGGGGGGGGGTGGGGAACGGGGCGAGGCGCGGCTGCCCCCGGCGGGAGTACAATGGGGTGGCGGTGGTGCTGCGGGGTGCCGGGACCCACAGTCCCTCCGGTACCGCGTCCCCCGCCCGGGGAGCGGCTGGCGATCGTCGCCTCCTCACCGAGCATCCCGCCCGGAGGGAAGGAGTCGCACTGCGAAGCCCGGAGCCCCGTTTAAAACGCCCCTGGGAAGGATCCCCCCAGCGGAGCGCCGGGAGCGGAGCGGCGCCCATAAAGGCGGAGGCGCGGGACGGGGCAAAGCTGCCTCCTGCCCTCGTGCTGGGCGGCTCGGGAGCGTCTGGGCACGAGCAGCCTGGCCGTGCCGCTTGTCACAGCCGGAGAAGGGCTTGGGGCGGAAGGGACCTGAGAGGCCACCCGGTTCCAATCTCCCCGCCGGGGGCAGGGACATCCCACCAGCCCAGGCTGCCCACGGGCCATCCAACCTGGCCCTGAACACCTCCAGGGAAGGGTCAGCCACAGCTTCTCTGGGCAACCTGTGCCAGTGCCTCACCGCTCTTCATCATGAGGAATTTCTTCCTAGTGTCTAGTCTAAATCTTCCTCCTTAAAATTTAAAGTCATCCTCCCTCATCCCATCACTATATGGTCTTGTAAAAAGTCCCTCCCCAGCTTTCTTGTACCTTCAGGCACTGGAAGGCTACTATAAGGTCTCCCCACAGCCTTGCCTTGCCTTCTCTCTCCCTCTCCTCCCTCTCCTCCCTCTCCTCCCTCTCCTCCCTCTCCTCCACATAGCAGAGGTGCTCTTAACCCTCTGATCGTCTTTCTGGCACTCCTCTGGACCCATTCAAACAGTTCTATATCCTTCTTATGCTGATGATTCCAGAACTGGACACAGTACTCCAGATGAGGTCTCATGGGAGCAGAGTCATGGGGCAGAATCACCTCTCTTACCCTGCTGGCCACACTTATTTTGATGCAATCCAGGACACAGTTGGTACCTGGACTGCAAGCACACATTGCCTGCTCATGGTGAGCTGCTTATTGATCAGCACCCCAAGTCCTTCTCCAAGGGGCTGCTCTCGGTTGTTTCCCATCCTATATTGAAACCTTGCATTGTCCCAACCCACATGTAGGACCTTGCACTCAGCCTTGTTGAGCTTTGCGAGCTCTGCCTGTTTTCTGTAGAGAAAAGTTACACATGAAAACATCTGCTGTAGAGCAACCCTGTAGAAAGGGTCTGGGGATTCTGGTTGATGACAAGTTGAACATGAGCCAACAATGTGCCCTGGCAGCCAAGAGGGCAACCATGTCCTGGGATGCATCAAGCATGGCATTGCCAGCTGGCCACGGGAAGTGATTCTTCCTCTCTACTCTGCACTGGTGCAGCTCCATCTTGAGTATTGTGTGCAGTTTGGGGCACTGCAGTATAAAAGGGGTATCAAGCTACTGGAGAGTGTCCAGAGGAGGGCCACAAAGTTGGTGAAGGGTCTAGAGGGGAAGTTATATAAGGAGAAGCTGAAGTCATTTGGTCTGTTCAACCTGGAGGAGACTGAGGGGCGACCTCATATCAGTTTACTGCTTCCTCACAAGGGAAGAAGGAGGAGCTGATCTCTTCTTTCTGGTGACCAATGATAAGACCCAAGGGAATGGCGGGAAGATGTGCCAGAGAAGGTTTAGGTTGGATATTAGGAAAAGGTTCTTCACTCAGAGGGTGGCAGAGTGGTGGAGCACTGAAACAGTCTCCCCAGGAAAGTAATCCTGATGCCAAGCCTACGAGTATTCAAGAAGCATTTGGACCATGCCCTCTGACACAAGGTGTAAATTTTGGTGTTGTCCCATGTAGGGGTAGGATCCTTGTGGATCAACTCCACCTCAGGTAATTCTGTGATTCTGCAATTCTTGTTGGGTTTCCTGGCCAAATTTATAACTTCTGTAGCAGAGTAAAATAGTTCTGAGGATGTTAAATTGTTCTAAGCCTTACAGCATGTTAGATATACTAAATAAAGTCTTATAAAGCATAATTCTGTTTGTGAAGAACTATGCAGCCTTTATTGATGGAGTTGATCCACGAAAACTTTGTTGCACAGACTAATGATAAAGGTCTGTGCTGAGAACCATAACAGCTAAGGATAAAAATAATCATAGCAAGTTTACTGGCAGATCCTCAGTTACAGTTTGACTGCTTAGATTATAAGTAACAAACTAATGAACAGCAGTCCTCCTGGATTCTCAAAATACTGTCTTTGAACACAAAGGATATTGTGGACAACAGATCTGAGGAAGATGTATTGTATCCTTTGTATACAATAAACAAACCAAATTCTGATTGAATCCCAAAACTAATCCTCCAAATTGCCTGTTTTCTCCTACTTGTTTCCACCCATTGCACTGTATGGTGTTTGCAGTCTCAGCAGCACAACCACTTGTTGGCCAAGACATCAAACCAGCTCAGGGAACTGCTTCAGCTGCAATACAAGACCTTAGAAAAAAAAGTGTTTTCTTCTCAGATGATTCAGTTAAGTTGGCTTTGCTACCAAAACAAACCTACATAAAAGCTTGGTCTTCCTGTGGTGGTGTAAGATACTATCATTTTAGATGACTGCCAAAGATTACCACCTCTGTACCAGAATCAGCAAAATGCCATGTTACCAGTTCAATACCCATCAACTCATCTTTCTAGTGAAGATAAGTTTTGAACTGTGGTGTAGGAACTTGAATTGTAGCTGCTGGTAATGGACATGTGCTTTCTTCTGTGTCTGCTACAAAAGCAGTTGTCTCTGGCAAGGAACTGGGAAAGGGCATCAGATCTTCTGTTGCTGAGGTAGTGAGGCTTGAATAACTCCCACTGCCCTCAAATACTGAAGCTCGAGTTCCCCACACAATTGCATCAGCCATCAGAGGTCAGTCTCCTCCCCATGTCCTTTGCACCAGCCTCCAGAGGTTAGCCAATCAATCAGCATTGAAAATCCACAAAGATGCCTCATTTCTTGCTTTAATATCTTTCTTCCTTCTCCATTCCCTTCTCCAAGCTTCCTCTGTGTTCCCTGACAAAAATCAGTCTAAAAGGGAAATACAGAAACTAGACATACGGGCAGACTGATAGATAGGGTAGTGAGAACACCTAAGATAGCTGTGAGTTGAATCGTCATGTAATCTTTTCATGCTACCTTCCTTGACTTCCATCTGCTTCAGGAAGGTTGCTTAGTCTACTCAGCAGCTGTCCCAGCAAACCTGCTCCCAGTGCCAGATGTAACTTTAGAACACTGATATGTGGGACTAAGCAATCAATGGATAGAATCTTGAATGTGAATTGACCTTCACTCTGCTCATTTATTCACACAACAGTTACAGAGGGCTTACTAAGAGAGGAGGAAAGACCATGATTTATTGCACTTGAATCTCACATCATTATTGCCTTACATTGAAAGGACCCAGTTATCAGTCTGCCTTCGTTCATAATCTACTGTTGCATTGTAATAAACTGTTGTAGACAAGCAAGAGTAACAGTGACCTTTCATTTGGGTTGCCTGCTAAGAAGGATATATAATCTCAGAAGGAAACAAAAGCCCCCAAACTAGGAAAAAAAAAAAAAAAAGCTTATATGAAACAGTCATCAGAAACAGCCAGGTGGAGGGCTTTGCTTAGCATTGTTTGCATAAGCATGTGTACCTGCGAGAGCTGTGGGGCAGCCCTGAGCACAAACTCAATAGCACCATTTCTGTCGCCCCCAGCTCTGCAAATGTTACACGAGGCTGTCTCATCTCTGTGCTATGAACACAGAGACTTAAATTTCCAGCAGCAAAAGCACTGTTCTAACTGAGACTTTTGATCTGAAACGCACACTGTCTGGGTTAAACCCAGACATCTGACCAATCTAACATGTGTGCATGAGTGTGTATTTGTGTAGCTGCGGTAGAGAGGCGGAAAAAGAGAGAGAAGCAGGGTGAATTACTCACCCTATAGATAGAACAGGAAGTTGCAACCAACATCTGTAGAAGAAAATTGTGTTTGCGTCTTAACAATCCATACAAGTATGGTCCTTGGAGGAAAGCATGTGGATCACCTGCTTCTTCTCTGCTGTTACTCTCATTTTGCCTTGCCCAGCACTACTCCAGCTGCTGATGGGAAAGAAGGTAGCCAGTTTTTTTCTGTTCAAAGGTGGCTTTTCATGTTCCCACATGGCAAACATGTGTTAACTTGCAAATATGTTTCTCAGTGTTCGTACTGTAGTTATGCCCAGTTGATGGGTGAGAGTACCAAACATCCTAGTTTACCAACCTTCAGAGGTTTCCCTAAAGACTGAGATGGAGCACAGGCTTGCCTTAAAGCTTTTAACTGCGATGTCTGGGTGGCTCGGAGCCATGTTCAAACCTCAGTGTATATCTACCCAAAACCCTGTTCTGGAAAAAAAAATCAAAGAACTAGGGTGTGAGGGAAGGCTGAGAGAACTCTACAACTCTGAGTAAGGGCATCATCTGTGGCTTGATTCCTTCTTTATCCAGCAAAAGAAGACTTTGTGCATTCTTGGTGATTTGGCATTACTACATTAAAATAATAGAACACTTAATTATCAATTTCTCCTCCCCTTTATAATAAACTACAAACTCTTAGAATTTAAATATCTATTTGGAATAACTTATTAGTTACAGTAGTGTATAATTATTGACAAATTACTGTAATTATAATTAAATTATGATCAATATATCCTGTACATGAAATCCATGTTATCTATACCAAAAGTCTAAAAAACATTCTTGTAATCAAGACCATTTAGGATAAAAATAGATGTTAACATTTGTAGATTCTAAAATAACACTCCTGAAATATATTTTAAGTGCAGTTGTTTGGAAGTTTTCTAAAAATGTGGTGTTTCAGTGGAAAATGCCGTTTCGATTAAAGCTAAATTTTCCACAGGAAACATTTTTGCCAAAGTTTTTCTGCTTTCTGACAAAAACAATACACTGTTATACTTACAGATGCAGGAATGTCTTTACTACTGAAGACAGTACAACTTGGGACAGGGACCCAGCACTTGAAAGTACTGGAGCATGGAGTATAAATGCCAGGAAGCTGTTGAACAGCTCAAGGGGACGCATAAAAACTAATTAAAAATGAAACATTGTCTTTGATCTGACAAACTGAAAGGCAATGTGTCTTTCCAAAAATATCAAAATGTTTCATGCTGGTTGAAAGTAGTTAAATGAAACTTACAGGAATATCAGCATCAAGTACTTTTTGTATACTCTGACCCTCAAAGCATTCTGGTATGTAGTCACTTTTGTTTCCAAAGAGGATAAAAATAATCATAGCAAGTTTTCTGGCAGTTCCTCAGTTACAATTTGACCACTTAGATTATAAGTAAGAAACTAACAAATAGCAATCCTGTGTTCTCAACATACTCTCTTTGAACAGGAAGGACATTGTGGACAGTAAATCTGAGGAAGATGCATTGTATCCTTTGTACACAACAAATACACTTAATTCTAATTTAAACCCCAAACTAATCTAATTTTAAATGAGTCATAAAGACCTGATCAGTGTCTGTATAATATGTTCCATTCATACTAATTAAGTGCCATGTGACTGCTGGATTTCTTGACATTTGCCTCTATTACTCTCAGGCTATGAAAGACTCCTCTTCTTTAATTACCACAGAAAATACTACTAGAACTATTTAATTTTACCTGGCTAGCTTAGTTGTTATTTATTTACTTACCATCTTCTGGGAGTCATTACATAATATTGCTAAAACACTTTAAATATGACATTCTTTATACAGCTTACAAATATTTTAGATCATAATTATTGAGTTTCATAATCAGTGCATAATTTGGATTCCTCTCTAACGGTAACTTATGAACACACACACACACACACACACACACACACACACACAGAAACAGCAGTCCCCTCTCCTTTAATATGCACAGATATTCCATACATAGAAGAATCATTATTCTTGCTGCAGTACTTAGAGCAGTGGCCTCATTCAGGTTTAAAATGTGTTTTAGGCTTTTCTAACATGCAATGGAAGCAAAAGTAAGTGTGTACATTATGATCATCAACACAATTCTACATTATGATCCATTCTAAAAAGAAAACATCTGTAAAATACTGTCCAAACTTTTTTTTTTCCTGTTAAACTTGTAAATATTTTTCATGTAATTAAATATATACTCTGTTGATTGAGGTATTCTGTGTGATTTTTTTGTGAACGTGCAAAAAGAGAATACAGATAATGCAATGAGTAATTTCTGCAAGATTTTAACTGTGTTATAAAGAATACCATCTGGGCCCCAAATAAATTGCTGTGTGTCCTTCAATAGGTACTTTTCAATAGTTTCATTGAAAATAACGGAGAGGCCTGATGGCTGTTATTTGTATGTGTCACTTTTAATGTAGGAATGCTGACTTCAGGGAGACACCTGCTTTGCATTGTTGGACGTAAGATCAGGCAAATCAGGAGCCATTTTCCATCTGTATATTTTGATCTTATTAAAACTGAACGTACCATTTCTAAAATGGAACTATTTCTGTCTTATGACTAGGCATACTCACAACGTGACCCAGGTCTGGTTCACTGTCAGCCAGCAGACAGCTGCAACACTACCGTGAGCTGCTCTAGGGGAACCTCATTTGCCTCCTTGTGACAAAGCTTTCACGAAGGGTATTCCCCAGGTACAGCTGCAGCACATCTGAAATGGAAATAGCAGCAGCAGAAGGTAAGCCTGTGCACAGGGCTTGTTGGGTGTTTATGCTCTCAAAGCACCAGAAACAGCATCATTTAAAAAATCAGCATGTTTGAACAGAACTTGTGTTTGCAGTGCCCCTATTAAAAAAAAAATCTAAAATTCCTATTACTAAAATTTTCTATCAATGAATCTGAAAGATGTGTCAAAACTGGGTGAGCTTCGCATCATTTATCATGTTTAGGTTTTGTATATCAGCCTCAGAAACAAAAGAATTAATCTGTCTATTATCTGTTCTATTTCAAGGTTCTTATACATCTGTGTGGAAATGTTTGTATTATCCTTAAACAAACCTCAGGCTAATGTTTGTCTCTAGTTTTATATTAATTGATAGGAACTAAAATATATCTACTTCTCTAAAAACTCTCTTTACTGAAAATAAAACTAGAAATTATAAGACAAAATCTAAGCCAAAATGATTAAACACTGCCCTTTTATCTGGCATGAGCTTTCTCTGAATGTCCATACTATTCCATCTTATTCTGAGAATCCTATTAAAGCAAAGACAGAGACGGTTGCTACTAATGCGTTAGATGTATGGGTGAAACTGAGCTCTCTAAGAGCTCCTCCTACAAATGCCTGCCATTATCACTATTAGTAGTCATAATGACCAGTTTAGATTCTCAACTATTTTGCAGATCAATTAAAAAATGTTTTTAATAGTGTCTTAATGGAAATACTGAGCTTCATAGTTTTGGAAATAAAACCAGACCAAAACATCCAAACAAAAACCCTAAACCAAATCCTCTTACTTCTCCCCACTTCTCCCTCTTGAGCCCACAAAAACTCTACTATAAGGAGCCACAGTATATGTGATCAAATCTCCTTTTATATTAACTTCAAACAAATATGGGTGAAGTTCTGACTTTACTCTCTAATGTGAGTCTCCTCTGAGATTTCAATGAGAGGTTTGCTGTAATATTTGGCATACAACACTTTGTGCACATTTAACCAAGTGACATAACAGCAGCGTATGTTGTGTTCAGTAATATTCATATTTTGTTATCAGAGAGCACAACAATAGTTCTATTGTGTAGGGCAGCTCTCCTTGGAGGTGGAAGGAAGGCTGCACACAGGCTTCCAGACTGGTCCAGAAATATGATGGTGACACCGGACTGGCTCATGTAAACAGGAAATCAAACCAGGATGTAAACTGGACTGCTTCCATATTCAGTAATGCTCAGCTAAAAATAAACAGGTTGAATAGAGGTAGGAAAGCCAATTTTCTCTGTATATTAATTTTTGATCTTTAATTCTTCAAGACCTTATAGACAAAAAGTCAAATAAAATGAGTTTTAGTGTTGCTTTACCAATACATCTCTAATGAGATCTCATTCATATTCAGAGGGGTTACTAATATGAAAAGGAGAATGGTAGATCTCTCTGGAGAAGAATCATAGAATGGTTTGGCTTGGAAGGGACCTTGAAGATCACCTAGTTTCAATCCCTCTGCCATGAGCAGAGACACCTTCCAGAGGATAAGGTTGCTCAAAGCCTTAATCCAAACTGGCCTTGAACACCTCCAGGGATGAAGTACCTATGACTTCTCTGGGCAACCTGGGCCAGTACCTTACCACCCTCACAGTAAAATATTTCTTCCTTACGTCTATTCTGAATCTCCCCTCTTTCAGCTTCAAGCCATTACCTGTCATCCTGTCACTGCACTCCCTGATAAAGAGCTCCTCCCCAGCTTTCATGTAGGCTCCATCTAATAAGGAATTGGAGACGATGATTGAAAAGGTACACAACTGCTGTATGAGTATATCAAGGGATTAAAAAAATCAAGGGGAAATAATTTCTACTTAAGTTAAAAGACAACACTGTCATAAGAATAAATTAATAGAGACTGTAAAATCTAGAAATTATTTGGCATCTTAGTCTGAGAAGAGTAAGGAATTCTTAAGCAGCCCTTGCAGACTGATGAGGATCGGCTGCAAGAGAATTATCTAATGCTATTGCCTTCAAGACCATGCTGTGGAGTTCATCTAGGAGTTTCCTCGTAAGTCCTTAGTTCCTTATCAATTCTCTGACTGCTGACCATGTCTATCTCAGAAGGAAACTCTTTCAGAAAAGGAGAAATTCTTCAGAATTATTTTCATGACATAAGAAACACGCATACACAAAGCCTTAGTGAAGCGTCTCTTCTGCAGAAATCTGTTTGCAGTACTGTTCTAAATATTGGGATCTGATGCATGTCATGTCCTTAATGAAAATGTAGAAAAAACATGGCAGTTCATTTACCTCCGTTACTTTACTGTCTCCATCAGATATGCCACATGCCGTGCTATGGGCTTGGAGCACAGTGAACTGCTAGTGACAGAAAAAGAAAAGTGTAATAGCCTTATGCATACCTGAAAGCTATGGGCCGAACTGTCCCCTAACTTTGGGAATTGATGAATATAGGGAAAGAATTTGAAAGAAGTAACACAATTCACAAAGTCCAAGCTCTTGACATCACATGTAAACATGGATATAATCTGCTTATTAAGACTGTCAATCTTCATCTCAAAATAAATCACACTGTTCACCTCTGCTAGACATGAGAAGACTGTTTCAAAATCTCATTCCTATAATGTTGGGATTTTTTCTTTTTTCCAGCCTCAATTTTTCAAGGATATTTTTCTCAGTGCAAAATATCTTTTCATTGCAATTGTCTTTGTTTTACTATATTAGAGAAGCTATAATTCTGCTCTTTTGCTCTCCTCTTATGTCGCAAACCTGTAATCATTTTAAACAAATCTTGCCCATAGCCGGAGAATCAAATTAAGTCTTTAAGCTGAATCAATCTTTCTTGGATAAGGAAGATATGTGCCAGGTTCCAGATTAGTGAAAAACTTCGCTAACATCTGGGTCTGCTGGCCAGGAATGAAGAGTGAAAGACGCAATGAGTAGATGCAGTTCTGAGAGAAAAGAAGCAAACACAGGAGGAAGCTTTTGCTTAGAGTGCTGTTGCTCAGTGGTAGACAAGAACAGACCAGCATGTCACTTACAGGATCTATGCTTGCTGCCTGAGAACAACAGCCAGGAATAGCCAAAGGTACCCTAATGGGTAGCCACCATTATTCCCACCATAAACCATATATCTCACTAGGAATGCAATGCAGATACCAAGAAACTGTAGGCATTCATAGCATGCACCATTAACAGCTAATGAAGGCAATGACATTGCCACAGACTTTGTGACATTGACACAAGACCTAGAAACCAAGTAAGACAACTGGTCCAGCATTCAAGGAAGGCTCTTTCTTCAGAAAATAGTATGTATGATTCAGGTTTGACACCTCAGGCCCGCTGAAAGTGCTGGATAATTAGCTCAATAAGTTGCCTGGTATTTTCTACCCCTGAGTGCAGAACTTCCTTAGAAACCTGAAGGCAGTGGAAGAAGAAAAATCTGGACAAACCTAGCAATGAGGCAAAAATCTCAGTTCAGGAGTCACAGTTCTGATCTCAGACTCACAAAGGGCATTCTAGATGTCAGAGGTAGAATTTAGCCAGCTGACACAAGAAAGAAGAATCATGATATAGTAGAGATGATGAGTGTTCTCATTGACATGGAAGTTCTGAAGGGGAAGGATTTTTACACCATCTAAAAGATGAGATGACTATAAGATGTAAATGCAGGCTCTGTGACAAAAGCCTGTAGAGGAACAGCCATTTAGTGCAATGGAATTCCTTGTAATTTTTACACTGCTCTTAGTCCTCGTGTCCTCAAGGTTTGCCTTTTTTTCTTCTTGACATACTTTAGCCTTCTACCACTAAAAATTTCATTAGCATATACTTATTTTTGATAATTAATCAAAGTGACAAACAGAACCATTGAATGATACTGTGCCCAATACTGAATTCTGAAAAGTTCCACTTGCTATCTGTGACCAAGAAGACCATCTTGCATGCACAACCCATTATTTACTTTAGACATTTTCATACCTACCATATGATTTCTGAACTATTCCCCATCTCCCCACCATAATTAGTCATTGAGAAGCTTTGCCTGACTGTTTATTAAGGTTAGGTTTGCCTCCTCTTCTTTGTTTTTGTACTGTAAAAAAGCAAATACCAGCATTGAATCTGGATGCTAACATACATGATAATTTAAAAAAAAACATTGGCATATAGTTTTGGCTCCTCTAATCAGACATTATGATGGAATGTTTATTTTTAAAAGCTGCTTTCTGTCTGCTGGCACCTGTATTGACACTTGTTGAATTAAATTTGATGGAACAAAAGAATCCAGAGTATCCAAAAAATTAGTATGCAGTATCCAGTAGTTAAAATTGTTCCATTTTCACAGCACAGCCTTTGGGCTTCTTAGTTTCATAGCAAACCAAAGTGGATGGTAAAATCTATAAAGTTATGAACTAAAACAGAAAGAGGAAGAAAAAAATGATTCAGTTATGATAAAAGAAAGTCTGCACAAAGAATGAGGGTAGAATACAATGCAGCTGTTACATTTCAGGATCTCTCGTTGAAGAAAAGTAATATGAGGTTCTTTTAAAAATAATCTTTTTCCTCCATCTGTTTAGCTCTTATGTACAAAAACACAGTAGTTGCTCAAATAAATCAGTCATAAAACTATTTTACATGTGCATTTGGCTATCAGTTTTGAGTATGCAATCAGCATTAGAATAATAGAATCACCAGGTTGGAAAAGACCCACGGGATCACCGAGTCCAACCATTCCTGTCAAACACTAAACCATGCCTCTTAGTACCACATCCACCCGTGCCTTAAACACCTCCAGGGAAGGTGACTCAACCACCTCCCTGGGCAGCCTGTTCCACTGCCCAATGACTCTTTCTGTGAATTTTTTTTCCTTATGTCCAGCCTAAATCTCCCCTGGTGGAGCTTGAGGCCATTCCCTCTTGTCCTGTCCCCTGTCGTTTGGGAGAAGAGGCCAGCACCCTCCTCTCCACAAATTCTTTTTAGGTAGTTGTAGAGAGCAATGAGGTCTCCTCTCAGCGTCCTGTTCTCCAGGCTAAACCCCAGCTCTCCCAGCCGTTCCTCATAAGGTCTGTAACATGACTTGGTTGCAGTGTTGATAGTATGTGTTTTACAGTTATTTACTTAACTTTTAAACAACTCACTGCTTTTTCCTTACTGGTTGTTGTACCTATTTATACTTCCTACAAGTAAGGAACGCCGTGATTTCCTTTCATCACAAAAGAAACTCTGTCTGATTAGAGAGAGAAACCATTACACTTCATTATGTTTTCTAAGTGCAACATTTTATCTGTAAATTATGTACCTGCTACATTGCCACATGCATAGTCAGTATGCAGCTTTCTGCCAATCTGTGTGGTTTTTTGTTGTGTTCACATCAATATTAACAATCTCAATCAAGATGCAAACTTCACACTCACTGCCATCTGGATGGTTGTACTGTCCAGGGACTTTGTGTTTACAAATTGAAGATGGCTTTCCCTCCCCTGTTGATGTGATCTCACACACTAAATAAGAAAGAAATAAATCATCATTAGGTATTATAACATATACTAAGCATTTTCAAAGCAATAAGTGTCAAAGAATGTAACTGGATGAAAATAATTAATTTCAGGAAAGATAAAGATGACATAAGCATGTAGGCAGAGTCACAAGATAATTTGCACCTTTCAATAGAGACAGCATCAAGCCAAATTGAAAGTCTGCATGATGGAGAACACACTTGAATGCTTCTAATTTATGATAGCAATAATCACAAGCAATGTAAAAAAAAAATCAGAGGCAAATCTATTTAATTAATGTTTTTTGAAGTTACAGCACTTGCCCTGTGATAGACATGCTGTCTGGACTCTTGATATTTTTTAGAAGTGACTGTGATGTCAGTGTTTTGGAAGGATACATCTGCTGAAGAAATGGCCAGGAAGTCTTCCAGAGTAAGATACATAATTGACAAACATCTAATAAATCAGACCTGTTATGTATGTGTAAAGGAGGCTGTCTTACTGGAAATGCCTGCAGAATCCATTAGAAAATCTTTGGATTACATTATTTTTCTCTCAAACAACCAAGAAACCAAGAGTCTCTAAAACAGTAAACCACTTGCTTTTTTACTTCCACAAAGTCCAGGCAAAACTTCTGCTGGTTAATTATGTAATCAGTGAACACATTTTGTTCACCTGGAGGCTGGCATCTTCTGGTTTAATTCCATTCTTCCAGATTTGGGATTGAAAGAAACAGGTATTTTCTATTCACCTTGTCTAACTCTCTCCTGATTTCATTGCTCTGTGTTCTCTTAGTGCTCTTCACAACAAGAACCTTCATCTATTTTATCGTTCTTCATTCTGTAATTACCCCGTTTATTTAACCATACTTGCTGCACATATCTATATCTTTTACAGTACTTCTGTATCTATCTTCAGATGAATACATAGCAATGAACATTGAAGGTGTGGATCTGTCATGTATTTGTACAGCAGCAAAAGGGTATTTTGTGTTCCTGATTCCTTTTGTAATGATTTGTAGCATTGTTTGCCTTCATTTTACATTTCTCAACAATGAATCTTTATTGCCTATTCATTTTGTGGTAGAAGGTTCTTCTGCAAGTCTGCAACCAGCTACAGTCTGTATCACTCTGACTAATTCAGTGTCATCAGCAAACATTTTCACCCCTTTTCAACACTGTTTTCTGATCACTTGTGATGCGTGTTGAGCAATGCACACTTCAGCAAAGAGCCATGAGGGACTCCAGTGTGATGTCGCTCTACTGTGAAAGGCATCCATTAGTTCCTCTCCCTTCTTCCTATCTTCTGAATGCTTCTTCATGTCTGATTATCTTCCTTAAAGGGTCTCGAGGGAGGTAACTTTCTGAGTGCCTTCTGGAAGTCCAGGCAGATGGTATCAAACAGATCTGTGTTGCCAACATGTTTTATTGACTCTGTCAGAGGACTTTGGTAGATTAGTGAAGCTCGACTTCCCTTTACAAAAGCCATGTTAACTCTTCTTCATTGTACTGTATTTATCCTGATGTCTACTAATTCTATTGTTTGTTATTGTTCCTTCTGGTTTAACCAGTACAGGTTATTAGTTCAGAATATTGAAGATCTGCCCTGGAATCCTGCTTAAAAACTGGTTTCAGGATAAGAAGGACTAAGTTTAGTAATGGCTTCTCTGAGACACCTTTTATGGGGATTGTATTAAATGAACGCAGTGAGGCAATTGGAGCTACATCCATACCATGGCATGGGTTGAGCAGTGCTGTTGGGATCATCATGTTTGAGAAGCCTCTTAATAAAAATCCTCCTAAGTGTTTGATCTCCTGTGTGGATCTCCATTTCTGTAAGTGGTACAGAAGATGACCATTCATGTTTCATTTAAAATGACACAAGGATAAAACAAGTTCAGGCAGTGTCTAGATTTGAGCTTAACCATAGATCAGGCTTTTCAGGATTGGTGAATTTTGCTAAGCAGATTAGAAGACTGTTTATTTGTTTTCACTAGTTTCACAATACTGTGACTGTTAGATTCACTGGATTTGTGTAATGGAAGTAAAGGCTAAAATGAAACACAGCTTTAACTCACGAATACAGCAAACTGTAAATATTCTGCCTTAGGAGTTGTGTGTGCTACCTGAATTCAAAAAAGAATTTGGTAGATTCATGGAAGAAAAGGACACCCAAGGTTATTCAATACAAAACCACAACATCTAGTCTAAGAAGCCCTAGAATAACTGACCAGTAGATACTCAAAAAATATTTGGGGAAGAGTCTCTGGAGGGTCCTTTTAATCTCCAGGCACTCACTTGATGATCACTATCAGAGACAAGGTACAGAGTTAGATGAAAATCTGATCTTACCTGCATTACTATTATTCAGGTTTGAATTGATGTTATGCACTGTCACTGTGCACAATAACAGCCTCTGTGTTGGACCTGAAGAACGAGCCTGGAATTTCTGGGAATTTTTGTCACCCTGTGCACACACAGCTGCACTTTTGGGGGAATTATCAAACTTTCTGTACACACAGAACCACAACCTCTAATGTGTTGTGAATGTCCAGGGTTTCCAAAACTAGGTTAAACTTACATTCACAACTATGCATGCTCATTGTCATTGCAAAACCACCAGAATTACCCAGAACAGGGCTGCTGCATACCTGGAAATCTTAGATAAATACAGAATTCCTCTACATTCTGCCAGACAAAATTTCTAAGTGAGCAAGAAAATATATTAATGAGAAACCAGAAGGATGATAGTCCTACTTGGAATGTCATCTTTTATCTGGAGCGAATGTGGCTTCTCTAACTTGAAAGCTGGGTTTTATATAATTTGTGGTCCTTGCTTTCATTGTCTGCAAACGAGCTGCCTCTTTTTCTCTGCATGGCGGTTAGATCTAAACATCTGTTAGTTACTGTTCTTTCATAATTTTTGTCATCACAAGTTGCTCCCTCATAATGAGAGGTGGTTGAGTTCATGAGAACACCCTCAAATGTCTGTGTTTGTGCCAAACTGATCTTCCTGGTCTGTATTACAGATGTGAATGAGGCTCTCAAAGGCAGAGGTGTGGCTTTGCAGTGAACCAAGCCAAGATAGGGTCTTAATCATCTTCATTTGCTTTAGTGTTTGCTTTGCTGTTTCGACATAGTTTTCAAAGTCCACTGACCTCAGAATAATACAGGCTGCAAGTGTGCCAATGAAACCTCCATACCCTTCAAATATTTTAAATTCCTAAGATAATTAATGTGTTCTGTTATCTGAAATGACTTTATCATAGATAGTTGTTGGCCAGGGCTTGTCCTCATATCCTGCTGACTAAAAATTACTTAACTGAATTTCTTTAATAAAACTAGTGCAATAGTTAACTCTGAGCAAGACCTGGTCAATTCTGTGTTCAGATAATTCCATTACCAAATGCTTTTAGGCTCCACTAGCTGCCTCACAAGTAAACAGAGGCTTATTGCAAGTTTATTCTTAACAGTCTCTGTACAGTGAAAAAATAATTTCTTCTGTTTCTGCCTTGTATTGGAATTTTTTTATTATTATTCTTGTACATTCTTTGGTCAGCATAATACCAGCATGAGCTCTGTGGGACTTTCCCAAAATCTATTCATTTTCCTCAGAACTGTTTCCTTTGATTTTAGGACTAGTCCATTCACTGCAGTCAATTCTCTGTTTTTATTTCTGCTGTCAGTAAGAATTGATAAAGATTTCTACAAGTCATCCAGAAGTATTTTTGTTTCTTTAAAAGCATAGCGTTGCTGCTTTCTGTGTCTGATAGCTTATTTGTAGATTATAAGAAATGCTTTTTTTTTCCTCCTTGGTCTAACATCTTTCACATCTATTGTACTATGAAATACGGTAATATCTGCTTGTCAAAAAAATAATGTAAGTCTTCAGGCTTACATTAGTTTACAAACACTATTTTTCCATCTTGTAAGTTTTCTCACTGAAAACTTGGCAGTGGTGATACCAAACTTTCCTCAAGAATATTTTCTAAGAATTGTTTATACAATTCACCTCTCCAGAGTTTGCCTAGACTGTTATCCTTGCTGTCCCTATCATTGTGTCTCACTTCAAAGTTCTTGTAGGCGTATTATGATTTCCACTTGTCTCACAACCAGACATGGAGATTTTTCTTGCTGTTATTAACGTGACTTTCTGTTGAGGGGAGTCTCATGCTTTTGAGTGTTGCTGAAAGACCACAGATAAAATTTCTGTCATCTAGTGACAATGTGAAATAATTAATTTTCTGCTTGAGTGTAATTCTGCTAACCCAGCATCAGTGTTCTCCATTCACTCCATTTCTTCCACAAGGCAGAAGGGCTGCTCATGAAGAAGCTTATAAACCTGTAGCATCTTCCTTTGTTTTCCATGTGTTCAGGAATTGTCAGGATTTCCAGCTCATATTTTGCCTTCAGAACTCAGCAGAGGCAGTCTATCACCAAAAAGCTGGAGCTTCGATTGATTTAAACTATTCAGCTTTTCTTAAAGGAAGATATGGATATAGGTATTTATGATAGATTCTTCTCATGTCATCTCCTAAAAACTTAAGCAAATGTAATTCATCAGTAACGAACAGCATAGTTTACAATTTTAAAAGGGCTATATTTTAAACTGAAAGATATCCCAAATAACAACACATGTTGATTGCAGACACCGTCAACAGCAACTGCAACAGTTTCTGCAGGAAGTTCCTATGCAACCAATGACCAGCCAGGGTCCAGAGGCCAATGTGGGAGCAGATGTTTGCAGCCTTTCGTCTACAGTGTTTCTGCTGGAGGAGATAAACCTTGCTTAGACTTCTTGTTCCACATGTTCTGTGAAGAAGAATGGAGGCAACCAGCAAGAACACTCATTTGGCTCAACCACAGAGAAAAAGGATACAAGGAATTGCTGGTAGAACTTCTGGAGTCTATTTGGCACCATCTTTGGCAGTTCTTTTGGAGTATATGAAGAGCTGATGAATTCTGCATCTCTTCTTTGTGGTGCAGCCACAAGAATATATAGTAATAATTTGCAAGGGCAGAAACAAAATTGATCTCATAAACATCACATTCCATCATGGCAAAAAATGCATAGAGGAGCTTTAAATTTTTAAAATAATTTTGGCTTCTCTATTAAAAACTGTGAAGCATTTGTCTCAAACACTTGGGATTTTAGAATAGTTTTCTGAATGTCAGGTAATTATTTTTTAATAGTATTACTTCATAACTTAGTTGGGTGTAGATTATGGCCCATGAATGCCAATTACTTAAGCCCCTATCTCCTTTTGCTGTTATTTTTGTGCACATTGCTTATCGCATGCTTGTCTAATGCAAACTTCTAAATTTTGACCTACCAGTGATCTGGGTTGTTTCTGATAGGAGAACCTACCTTTCAGAAAGGTTCAATATAACAGGTTTTCAGTTACTATTTTCTTGTCACCTTTTGAGTTTATCTTTCACAATGAATTATAGTAGATGGTTACTAAATATAGATTTCTACTCACTAAGGCTTTAATTTCTACTAAAGTTGAATACAAAACTGTCATGAACCAATCTTTAAAAAGCCAGCTTTACTCTCTACATTTTAATGTTTGTGAGACAAGTGGACATAATATTTTCAGGTTAATTTTGCTATCAAGTGAAATATTTCAACAGAAAAAGAGGTTTTTTTCAATAATATCAGTTGAAATAGGATAACATTCTAAGGATTAGGAATTGAGTGTAGAAAACATAAGTCTGCTGAATGTACCCAGCGTACTAATGTGCATGTAGCTACTAGCAACACAAATTAAAATCATTCCTCATGTCCTTTTCTTCTCAAATTCAACTGGTGAGCAGTTCGTAGGTACTGGTCTCCCAGTAATATTTGCTGAAAACCCTGGCATTAATAACTTCTTTATTTTTGCACCTCTCAGTTTTTTGCAGTGGTATTTAATGTGCATTGAGGTCAAAGAGTGAATTTCAGCAAATTCAATTAAATGTGTTTCTTTCCAAAATGTCAACAAAAAATTACTGCAACTTTTTGGTCATGGATGCTAAGAGAATGAATGCAAGAGAGGACACATCCATAGGCTGGTCCTCCACAGGCACTGGCACATAGCAGCTGAAAGAGTTCCTCGACTAGAGTTTATATATTGACTGTCTTGTCAATACGAACAGTATCTGCAAATTTACCAGCTCCTGTTCTTGACACTGTGTATTTCATGTCCAAAACATTCTGTGGTATTGAGTTCCACAACATAATTATATTTTATGTGAAAAAGTGCATCCATTCATTCATTTTAAATGTGTTGTCTGATAGGATTTCATTTGATTCCTTGTACTTCCTTGTATCATGGAAAATGACGACAGACATTTATTGCATTTGCAAGTTCAGAGTTCTCTCTCACATACCTCCTTAAATTTTCTTCTGTAAACCGGTCAGTCCAAATCTATTTTGTCTTTCTTCATAAAGAAGCTATTCCAGCTGTTCAATGTTTTGCATTTTCAGCTGTCATCCCTAGACTTGACTATCTTGACTAATTCCTTACCATTTCTAAACTTGCCACTGGAATCTTCTTTGTCTATCCAGGAGTTGTTATGGCTAATTGATTGAGTAGAATCCATCTCACTACAGATACTTTCAGATAATGCTCATAACATCCTTCACTGTGAAACCAAGAACCCTGAAGAGAACTTTCTCTTTTGTTATATGGTACCTCAGTTTCTTCCAAAGACTTTGGTGATGGATATAAGCTTTTAAAATAATTGAAAACAAAAGTATACTATAAACACTGGGTGAATCTCGCCCATTTTCCTCTAGCTAATTTAACAACTTCGTGAAACACTGCATCACATACAGAGACTTTGTTGATTTTTTTCCAACATATCAGTCTGAATAAGATGGCTACTTTTTAGTATTAATTTGTATGGTTTCTACCATATATATATATATGTGTATATATATATGAAGACTTCCTCCTCATGTGGCCTTTCTGTTCTACAAGGGCACCTGGAAGGCTTAATTTCCCTGCCTACTATCAATTGCAAAAGTCAACAAGGAGATTATTAATATTCGATTATAATTCAGATGTCTGTAGTTATATTATTTAAACAGCTTTTCATTTTTTGTACTGAGTGCACAATGAGTAGAGAGAACTTTAATAAAAAAATAATATAATGCACTTGCAGAGCTCCAAAAACAAGTTTAAATGTGGAGATAGGCTTGAAGGCCATTTGGAACTTATTCAAAGACCATTCGAGTCTTTTTGCAACCCCAGAGAGCTCAAATGCAGTTAGATTGCTTGGTGACTATCTGTTTGATGCAAAGAAATATTCGCAATAAAATTTTTCTCAAAAAAAACTTATTACTGGTTCTGTTTCCTAGGAGGCTGATGCTGTTCTGTAGATTTCTGACTGACTGTAGAGAGCTGAGAATAAAGCTATAGCATCCCATTGCTTCTTTGTTTTGAGAAGCAAAGCCCAGTTCAAGCAGAAGGAATCTTCCCCATCAAATCTCTGCCATGTTTTGGGAGAACCAAATCTCATGTTCTTTACTAAGGAAAAGTTTAATAGAAAGTAACAGGTTAAATCTAGGACTGCAGAAGACCAATTCTTCCCTAGACAGTAAATATCTAACTGTAACTATAAAAAATGCTGCTTCAAAGTAAGGAAAAGAAAAGCTGAGCATGCACTTTATTCATGAAAATGGAAATAAGCAGTGACAAAAATGTCCAGGCTGACATCTTCTCTATGCTTTCTCCTTTTCTTACTTTTTTTTTGCATATTCCACATAATCATCATCAACTCTTTAAAAAAATGCATTTTATGTCTATTTTCCCAATGTTTAAACTAAAAAAAATCATTCATGCACTATAATTTGCACATTAAAAGCCAATTTACAATGCAAAATTTCATTCTAATTTTTATATGCAATTCGAAGTGCCAGAACAATGGTGCATACATTAGAAAGACTACATTCTGAAAATGCAATCTTTTGTAGGCAATACATTGCTATTACACCCACAAAAGAGTATAATAAAACAGTGAAATACATCTTACAAGTCATAGCAAAGACACATTAACACTCTAAGCAGTGAGGTTTTTGCATGAAAATCAGCACTGAGAAGTTATACTGGGAAACTGTGTGCTTGGGTTTTCCACCACAGTACTGAATGCAAGATATGCAGTTATTTCCATTTTTATGTTGCTTCTGTTCCTCTAACTCATGTGGAAATACCCTTTCACTTTACTTTTTCTGGAAAGATGCCACTGAATTTTAAACACAATACTTAGGTTTGTGTATAACTGTGTGAAACCACTGAGTAAGACTGTGTTGCCTGATGGTTTGCAGTCAGGAATACGATGTTGGATCTTAGCAGGCATGTTTGAAGCTGCAGAAAGACTAAGGGAACGCAGAATTCCCAAGTCTGCATGTTACACCTGCCCTAATCACTTCTCAATTAATACGAGAGGACGATTTGTACAATGATCAGAGGTAGAATCTGGCCAGCATTTAAGCAGTTACGTGGCACTGCCACAGAATTATTATAAAGCATTACATCATTATGAGACCTAAAGAAAGGCAGTAGTATTCACACTTTGAGGATATCTGGTATTTCAGCAAATTGAATAAAACAATGTGGCATCATTTCTGCAGCCTGGATAAAATGGTTCACATTGGAGATTTTTCTGTAACCATGAGGTAAAAACCCTCAAAACTCTTTTTTTAAATTATTCCTGAAATTCTGGACAGTCTGAGTTTGTTTGTAGGCCCCATAAATGCACCTTTAAATGACACAGATCCATTGCACAGTTTGTGTATGTGTTCATCCTGTTTCAAAGCACTGAGAAGGACAGATGTAAAGAGACCTGATGAAATGTACTTGTTACACATTGGAGTTAGCTTTGTTCTGCTTAGTTGCTCTTAAGCTTTTAGTATCCTGAGCTTTTTATTATCTTGATTTACTGTGCTTCCACTAAGTTCCCTCTACAGAGCCTGTAGTAAGAGCAGGATGACCACAGTCACTCTGCAGAGCTACAGTTTTGAACTCACACTGGCATCACATCTATAGTCACAGGAGCAAATGTTTTTTCCCATTGTCAAGTAAAATCACATTACATAAATAAATTAATTTTTATGATTTACACAAATTTTCTTGTTTCTGAAGTACAGGAAATATGTTAAATTCTTTAATCCTTTCTGTCATATGCATTGATGTCAAACTTGTTTTCATGGGCAGCAGTGTTACTCAGGATTAACTCAGCAGAACTCAATTTATCCAGCGTTACATAATACATAATTTGGCTTTTAGCATTTACAACTATTTTATGGAGTTTAAAACATTGAAACAAATTTTGTCCTGATCTGCAACGCTGTTGCTGTGGTCTTACAGGATTCCATAGTTTTGAGCAATGGCAGGAACTACTCTTTTGGAGGTTAGGCCAGTGTAGAGGGATTACGATGTTTGTGGGATAAAATTTATGCCTGAGACAAATTCACTGAACGCAGGTATTTGCCAACACACCTGGTCCTTGCTACATCTGCCTGACAGGTGAAAAATGTCAGAGCAGGGCAAGATGCTACTGAATTTACTCAATCCTACATCAGTGCTCAGAGATTCAGGCATTCAGCCAGCAGAAGGAAGGGTTTCTCTTATTGCAGAGAAACACCTCCAGGCTGGCACAGAAAAAGGAGAGTGATACTACAGATCACTAACTAGGTCCAATACAGCAAATCCTCCTCCTACCAGGATTATTGCATTTTGTAATATCAAAAATATATTTAAATAACTGTAGATTTAAAAAAAAATGAAACAATCTTTCCTTAAATGAAAAGCAGATGGTTTACCCTTATTCATGACCACAAGAAGAAAACCAAGAAATAGCAGGCATAATTTATGGCATAGACATTAGGAAAATGCTTTCCAACTTAAAGGATTGTTAAACACCAAAATAGGTTATCTTGGCAGGCCATAGACTAGGAAGGCTGGAAGTTTTAACAGATTAGGCATTTCCTTATTGAGGATGGTCTAGGATACAGCTGACCAGCTCAGGGTAGGAGAATGGACCACTAATCTCTTGAAAACCCATCTAGCTTTTTAGTGCTATGATTTGAGAGGGGCAGGAGTGCCCTTAGACTGGTGCAACACAAACTATCCTGTAAGTACAACTGAATAAATTTAAGAGAAAGGAAATGTCCTTGCAGTTTTCTTACTACTCTTATGACTGTCAAACTTATGGGTCAACCAAGAAAACAGATACCATATTCTGATGCAATCCAGTCCTGTCTGTGTTGCTCACATCACTGTTTCTTTTTCCCTATCTTGATTACAGATCAGAGCAATAGAGGCTTAAAACTGCAGTTGTCAGAAGAAGAGGTCACTCGAGTCATTGCAGTTTTCACAAATGTGGCTTATGCCCTCAGAATTCCTCTGGGAACATTTTATTGTAAATGAAACATTTCATATCACACTGTCTTTGCAAGACTTTAGAATAGTTGACAAAGTGGGATAGAATGGCTAGAAAGTTTCGGCATGGTTTTTTTTTTACTATATAAGCATTAGAACAATAGTTTCCTGGTTTGACCATTTTTATGGCAAACTTCCTGCACTTCTGGTAAAGAAATGATTTAAATGAACCAAACTGAAAACTGATGCCCTATTGCAGTCATATTGTCTGTATCACCACTTTAGAGAAGCCAAATTACTTTGAGTAACCAGAACTCAGCCTCTGAACCAAATCCTTCACTGGTGTAACTTCTATGATGAGTATCAACCTGTCTTTCGCTTTCTTCAGTTTTAGCCAATTAGTGATTTTCACATGCATTTTTCATAGTATGAATGACATTTGTGTATAAAATTCCAAACTCTGACATGAATGTAGTTTTGTCCATCTAATACTGTAAAATGAGAAACTGAAAGCTGAAATGACACATTTGAAAATATACAGTAATTCTTATTAATATTAGAGGAAACAAAAAAAATTAAAATCAGCAGATACTTCACTAATACTACACTTAAATCCTGATTTTATTCCCACCAGCAATATTTCCTGTCTAACTAGTGTCCAGAAATCCAGTTTTCAAATGTGCACACATACTTTGCCCCTAAAAATAATCTATAATGATACAAATGGAATGCAACTGTCAAAAATATTACATCGAATTCTGGTCCAGCACAAAACCAAATTATGTTGTAGTTTTGCACCAGTAAATCCCCAGCAAGGTCAAAAGCACAATCAGTAGCCAAGTGAATAAAAAAGCCCAGGTGAGCTCTGAGCAAAAGCTTTACTGTGCCAACCACACTGGAGCAGGAATAAAAACTACCAGCATAAAATAACTGTAGAAAGTAAGCTACATTTATTCTCTAAATAGCAGACAAAATAAGTGCAGAGTATTTGTGATTCTCAAATGCTTTAGAGGATTGCAGAGCATTCAGTGGAAACCTTTTAAAATTGCCAGCTAAACTGATGGACATCTTGTTTATACATGTTACGCTACCGAAATTGGGCATTACTATATTTAAATGAGGTTTTGTTGAAGTTTTTCATGTCCAACCAGTTTTAGACTAAACCAAACAGTGGTTTATTGAAATTGAAACATTTTCCAGTCAGTCTGGCCTGAAGATAAGTCATAAGTGGCTTTAATTCTAGACTTGTTTCAATTAAAAATAAGGAAGTTTAAAGATGCTACACTAATCATGTTAATTTACTTCTGCACAGAATTTTTTCCCAGCTTTTATATTTATTAGTTTTATTTCCAAGACTTTAATATCAGTCTTTAATTCTCTTCACACTTACTCTGTATTCTAGATAGGCAGGGAGAGATTCAGATCTAACCAAAGACTGAATTACACTGCTTAGAAAGTATGTGACATGCAACTCCTAATAGCTTCAGCTCTGTAGTCATGGGATAACAGCAGCTGAAATACAAATTGAGCACCTGGGACAGCCTGAGCTCAAAAAGCTGGTTAATTTACAATGACGTTCTCATCTCTCTTGGGCAAATGAAAATAGAAGGTACTTCCTGTGGTACTTACAGACCCTAACATATCTACTTCTTACTGTTCAAAGATATTCCACTTTAAGCAGAAAATTATACATGCCTCAAATGTGCACAGTTGTGCTAAAATTTGTAGCTTTATTTTTCATGCCCAGCAATAACTCCTGTGCTTTTCTCCTTCTGCGACATTTATACCTCCGTCTAGTGTAACCCCCCAAAACCTGCAAGAAAGACCTACACGTCACCACCACATTTATGAACACAATCCACTCTCACAGTCTACCAAGCCCAATTTAGTTCAGTAGCAGGCCCAGCTTGTGGTTGCCATTGTTGTGCTAGTTATTCTTACACACTGTTTGCATGGCTTTGTATTATAGGATGGATAGTTACAAAGCACCTGGGGTATAACCACTCTTCACCTTATTCCTCCACTGGCTAAGTAAGTTTCTCAAGTTTAGTTTCTTAGGTAATTCTCAACTACGTGGATGTTGTCATTAGCCTTGGGGTGTGTTTCGAAACCTTGTAGCCCTCAATGGAGAAGATAAAGCCTTCCACCCTTCACTCATTCTCTTCATTCAAGGCAAAAAAGTCACATAGTTACCCCACATTTTGTGCATCCAGGACTTAGAAGTGAATTAATGGAATTTCACCTGAAAGAACAAGTCTGCTCCAACTGAACTGGTCTTCCAGAAGCAACAGCATGTTTCAGAGTACTCAGCTTCTCCTGCTTGTGACAACTGTTACTGAAAGGATGATGTGAGCACAGTCATTACAGCAGGGCTGCAATCCTGACCCAAACCCAGCAGAGACAGAGCTACTCTTGCTCTTTGCAGCCCACGGGACAGATGTACTTACACTGATTGTTTGAAAGTGAGAAGCAAACTGCATGCCCAGTGAGCCCACTCAATGTGCCGAAGAAGTGGTGGCTTTACAGACTGATGCATCTGAAAATGTTGCACTGAGAGGATCTCTATAAATAAGTTCTCTGTGCTCTACACAGTTTGGGGAAGGTGACGTCTCGGGGATCCCATCTTTAGATAAAAAGGCATAGGATGAAAGGCTGAAACACACTAGTCATGATCAGTAGCTTCTTTGTCATGTGAGAGCTACAAAAAGTACAAACAACTGGGTAGGTTTGCACGTTGTACATTTGCACACAGCTCCTCAACACATTTTTCAGTGGCACGAGCAGAACCTGCCTGCCCTCCTCCATGACCCTGTTGATTACTTCATTCTGTTTTTTTGTGGAGCAAGTTTTTAAACTCCACCTAGATTTTAAGAAAGGTTACTCTTTTGCAGAATTTCCATACATTTAACAACTTCAAACCTTTCCAGAAATGACAAAGAGCAGACAGCAGTGGGCTGTATTACTTTCCACTGACTTCACTAGCTCTAGTTCAGGCAATTTGAGATGTACTGATATTTAAAATGACCTATGAAGCTGACCTTTATATTGAGAGACAAAAGTACCATTTCAGGACTTTGAGAAAAGGAGATTAATATTGATATAGAGTATATAACAGTCATTAAAATATAGAATAAAGAATAAGATTGTGGTAATTAACAAGTAGAAATTGTTTTTGAATCCTAGAATAGTCAGAGTTCAGTTTAGATACAGTAGAAATAAAATACTTCAAAATAGCAATGTGTCCTTAAGGTAAACAACTGTTACCTCACTTCAGAGGGAAGTCACAAAACAATGAGAAGTAAGGCATTCTTTGAGGCATTTAGCTCATAGATAATTAAAACTAATTTTTTTTTAAAGCTGCATTTACATTTTTTATGTAAATTTATTTTTTTCCAGCCTGAGAATACCACTCAAGGCTATTATTCATGGAGTTCTTAAAATTCAATTTTGTAGAAATATTCTTTCTGCACAATACGGGACATGCAACTCATTAGCTCACCTCTCTAATTTCTCAGTCCAGATGGCAGTTCATAGTATCTAATTTGAGGTCCTTAAACAGTTCAGAGCTTGGAAACTAATCAAGCTTCTTGTTCCCATAACCAAGAACCAGTCTCAGTGCTTGTGCGCCCAGCACTACTCTGCACGTGTGTCTGCCCACAGTCCCCATGAAGAATCTGTGAACCTGTAAACCCTATTGCAGCTGTGTGGCATGTCTGATTTTTGTGATCACTCTCTCCTGGTGGGCAAGAAGCAGGTCAGAAAATGGGTTTGGTAAGCATTGATCACAGAATTACAGCATAGTCTCTGTTGGAAGGCACCTTAAAGATCATCTAGTCCAACTCCCATACAATGGGCAGGGACACATTCAGCTAGATTGAATTGCTTGATGCCCCATCCAACCTTGAACACTTCCAATAATGGAGCATACACAACTTCTCTGAGCAACCTGTTCCAATGTCTCAACGCCCTCATTCTAAAATATTTCTCCCTTATATCCAATGTAAATCTGCTGCCTTTCAGTTTAAAATAATTATCCCTTGTACTGTCACTGCAGGCCTTGGTAAAAAATCTTCCTGCATTTTGCAGTGAAGCCCAGTACATCTCTTCTCCAGACTGAAAAACCGTAAGTCTCTCCACCATTCTTCATAGGAGAGGTGCTCTATCCCTCTGATCAATTTCATAACACTCTTCTTCACCTTCTCCAACAGGTCCAAGACTTTCCTCTGCTGAGGACCTCCAGAGATGGACACAGTACTCCAAGTCTCACCAGAGTGGAGGAGAGGGGCAGAATCATCTCCCTCGACCTGCTGACCATGCTTCTTTTTATGTAGCCCAGGCTGCAATTGGCTTTCTGGGCCGCAAGCACACGCTGCCAACTCATGGGCAGTTTTTCATCCATCAGTACCAGTTTTTCTCCTCAGGGCTGCTCTCAATCCATTCATCCACCAGTCTGTCGCCCCCACCCAGGTGAAGAACCTTGCACTTGGCCTTGTCAAACCTCTTGAGGTTCACATGATGCTATGGAGTATTACTACTGTGACTGAAGAATTCAGTTGATCTTGATACTCTGAAGGCTTCAGTGTGGATGGTGCCAAGTACAGACTATTTCTACAGCTATTTTGCTCTCCCCACCCATCTGCCATCCTAGACAGCTGCTACCTGCCTCAGGGCTAAAGCTAAAAGAAACGTGTGAACTACAATTGATAATTAACATTAGATTACTTTTGTGTCTGTGAAAAGCAAACCTCCCATTTGCATGCCTTCATAAAGGATACTTATGGAAAGTAAAATATAAAATGGAAATTAGAAGAACTGTGTGAGAATTTGACAAACAAATAGGCATTGATGTAAGATGTATTACAGGGAACTTTATTACACTATTAAAGATACAAATTATGGATCAATGAGATTCCCAGGAAAATAAAAAAACCCTCACCCAGTTACAAAGAATAAAGCCTCTGTATCCCATTTCAAATATAATATGCAGCCACAGAAAAACATAGAAGTGTAACAAGGATAAGAGGTAGGGGGTAGATTTTATTTGAAGAGACATCACGTATAATGGACTACTCACCCTGGAATAAATATAGAAGGGAAAGAAAACATGATAAGTGTACATAAAATCCTGATTAGAGAATAATTATGAAGTGTAACTCTCAAGGTAACAACTAGAATGTGTCAAACAGAATTATCAGTCAGGAGAATTAAACAGATAGATGTATATTTTCACATTTATTAAATCATTAAACTAATTGTCAAAGGAATTTTTAGATGCTGAAAGAATTAATAGGTTCCAGATTGTCTCAATCCCTGATGTTTTTAATCTGGAAGAGTTTCAGCAGAAGGAAATACAATCTTTTATATTTTTATACATGCTTTCTCTCACACCTATTACTGACCACTGCCAGAAGCATGACACTAGTTAGATGGACCTTTGATCTGACTGGCACAATTATGTGGAAGTCATACTCCTTATCACCTAAGTGTGCTGACAAAATGGGAAAACAAGTGCATATACCTTATATCTGTTTTTCAAAGTTTTTTCAATTGCCGTCTTCAGAAGATGTTCAGGGAAGTCTATGAGAATGACCCAGAGCATGGAAAGCATCTTCTCTGAAGACATATTTGAAAGATAAATTGTGATTAACTTAGGAAAGAGCACAGAAGACTAAAAAGTGTTATAGGGAGGATAAAGCAGGAATTTGAATTTCATTGAAAGCAATTAAATGATGGTAGTTTCTTAAATAATTCTTTCTTACTTCTCATGCACCCTGTAATTAGGCTACAGATAAAAAAGGTCATTGAGCCTAAAAGTTAAAAAGGAATTAAACATTCCTATGTATTTCAAGAATATGTAGAGTTCTAATTGATCTGAGTACTCTGGAGTATTTAACATTAGACTTTGAAGCATAAGTCAGTCTCTGGCTATTAGAGATAAGAATGAAACCTAATGTCCAAGACAGGTGCACAATATATTTAGTTGACAAGTGCAGGGCTTCTTGCATCTTTCTCAGAAGCATTTGAAATTGACCACTTCTGAAGGCACAACAAGGCAATCTGTAGGCTATTTTAAATACAATTTCAGCTTCTGTACACCTGCCATGACAAAAACAATTAAGTAGTGCTGTGGGAAGGGGTAGAATCAAGCCCAGTTGTAGTATTTCTTAGTGTAAGACTGGTGGCATTTGCAGTAGAATGAGGAGCCAGCACCCCAAATTCTGAGAAAGAGCAAAGGAAAAAAGAAGGCTTTTTTTTAGACACTAAGGTAGATGATCAGCTCAAAGCATGTCAGATACGACAATTTCAGTGCTCGTGTTTGCTGTTTGGGGTTAAAGGAGAGCAGTATGCAGAGGAAAAGATGGAAGAGGAGGATGACTAGTATGCTCTTATAGGGCACTCGGCAGAGTTACCTATGGCAGCCGTGTTTTGGAAGGAGTGGAGGAAGGCTGAAGGCCTCAGGAAAAAAGCAAAAGACAAATCATGAAGACTGCTGCTTGTAGAACCTTGAGGTCAATGGCCATTAAATGTGAGGACTACATAAAGGAGCTGGAATAGGTTCAAGTGCTGAATCTGGGTTTAAAAGTAGAGTTCATCCATGTGGGGCCTGCATACAAGAAAAGCAAGCAAGTTCCCTTGTAGATACTGCTGGTAAATATCAACCTAGCCATCGAGAATTGTCCTGGGGTCCAGTAACAGAACTTCCTTTCTGCCTGTGCCCCTGCTGTTTGCAGGTCTTCAGAAGCAAGGAAAGATGACCTAGCCTCTGAGACTTATTTATTTTAACAGTGCCTTGTGGCAATTGAACTCACGGTATGAAGAAACTAGGAAAAGAAACAAGAGGAGAAAGATGCTAAACCCTGTATGTCCTGTAAGCACCTTCTACACCATCTTCAAGAAAACCTAAAAGAAATTGTGCTGCTATCATGATGATCAGGTACATCTCACAAAGGATAGAGAGGAAGGCAACTACTACAGAATGAAATGCTACTACTTCATTTTAGGGAGGTACATCTCTGCTTTAGAATAACGAGAAGTAAGTACAATGTTGTGCATTGGCAGCATTTGCAGATTAACAAAGTTTTTTTGCAAAGTTCACTTAGAACTATGTGTGAACACAGAAAGCTCTAAGGGTTGGTGCAAGTAGGCTAACTCGCAATACAGACAGAAGAAGCCAAATGCTGATAAATGAATGACAGTGCCCATTGGAAGACATTCCTTCAATTACTGGTAAACATAATGGATTCCACCTGTACTGTAACCACTCAAGAAAAAGGTCTAGGCATTGCAGCAGACAGGTAACTGAAGACACCTCTTCCTTGCATGCTTACATTCAGAAGGACAAACGAAATACAAGAACTACAAAAGACCTCCATATAATATACAGACAATCTCAGTATATAATAAATACACTTTCACCACGTACAATAAAATATAAGGAAATATAAATAAGCGGTTCAGATGTGAACAAAAAAAGCATGGTGGACTTACAAAAGAACCTAAAGACCTGGACTGTTCCTCTTTAAGGTAAGAAAACAAGAAAGGAAATCATAGAATCATAGAGTCATAGAATGGTTTGGGTTGGAAAAAATCAACTATTTCCAGCCCACCTGCCATGGACAGTGACACGTCCCACTGGATCATTTTGCTTTAAGCCTAATACAAACTGCCTTTGAACACCT
This sequence comes from Piaya cayana, assembly GCA_013389865.1. Classification (NCBI taxonomy): domain Eukaryota; kingdom Metazoa; phylum Chordata; class Aves; order Cuculiformes; family Coccyzidae; genus Piaya; species Piaya cayana. Next base: position 128,186 of record WAAB01023660.1, on the reverse strand, counting down.
CCAGGGATGGAGCATCCATGACTTCTCTGGGCAGCATGTGCCAGTGCCTCACCACTCTCACAGCAAAAAAACACTCTTCCTAATATCTCATCTAAATGTCCCCTCTTTCTGCTTAAAACCATTACATTTCATCCTATCATTGTACTCCCTGGTAAAGAGCTCCTCCCCAGTTTTCCTGAGGGCCCTCTTTAAGTACTGTAAGGCTGTGATAAGATGTCCTCAGTGTCTTCTCTCAGAAGAGATATGCAAGACAATGTATATTGGAAAGAAGACACATCAAGTATACCTATTTATAATCTTTATAATTGGAAGAGTCATTCAAACAAAGTGAAAGATAGTAGACTGCTAAGACTACTTTTTTTTTGACTCAGACAACAGATCTTGTTACTCAACTCCACTGACAGCAATACATTAGCTTCTAAAAATATATCATCCTGTATCAGAATGAAAGATAGAAAATTGTTATGGACACCAACATTAGTTACAGATCAAGAGTTTTTTAGATGTTACCAAAAAAAAGATGTGAAAAATACAGAAAATAAATGCAAAATATCCAAAATAAGGATAATTCAATGCTTTAATTTGTAGCTGTAAAAGCATAATGTAATTACACTCAGTTTATTTTGTGATAGTGGAAGCAGGGTTTATCTGTGCATTTCCCCCTGTTTTTTGTATTTATAGCAGTGTGAAGATAATACATGCATCCTTTGGATGAGATTCTGTGACATTCACCAAGTCCCACTGAGCAAGGAACCAAGCCGGCAAAAATACGTTCATGAGAATATACCACCCAGGACAGGTCAGGGAATAAAAGCTCCTCACATAAATAAGGCTACAAGAATAGCTTACAGGAGGTCAAGGCCAGTGGTGAGTTTTGGCTGAGTCAGGGCTGAAGGAGAAGGCCCTTGTGAATCCTATAAATAGTTCATTGTTACAAGAGGCCAGAATGAACTCTGGAAGTATTTTTGAAAAAGAAACCACTGCATGACTAATGACGTACACCTACCCAACCCTCTTTGCTTATTAATGTGACGTTTGTTTGGAATGAACACATGTAATAAAGAAAAGATATTTTTAGGACATGCCAGGGACATGTATTCAGATTGTGAGAGAATAATTTGAATGTATTTAAAATGTTGCACTGTGTCAAAGGAGTGGTTGTTACAGCATACAAATAAGCCACTAAAAACTAGTGGTTTCTATTGATTCTGATGGAAACAGGAAACGAGGCCCGGAACACTAAAAATGGGATTTACTTGCCTGATCTATATTAGCTAAGAGCTGACACCTAGACTCATTTTACTGTTAACTGAGAGAAGCAGATGACTCTGTGGACAATTAACACCCTCCTAAGGCTGTAGGTACAAACTTAAACTAGCCTAACGGAGCAGCACCAACACGGTGAAAAGCAGTTTCCCCAAGGCCCTTTGCCAGTATGAGCAGTTTACTCCCAGTTCTGTAGAATATCTAGATGATCATTACAAGCCCCTTCCAATTGCTCCATTCCATTCCATTCTTTTTTTTTTTTGTTAGCATAAGAGTTCAGTAAACTTGGTGGGTGATATTACTGAAACCAGCTCTTCCCATTTCATCCTTTCTTCTCCCAAAGTTATTTTGCAGTTGGATCAGTTCTCTGAGCCGGAAACTATGACAGTGGTGGCTGGTGGATAGGAGGAATGCTGCCCCAAAATGTCTGTTTCTTTCAACCTGAGAGTTAGAGGAAAGTATTTGACAAAGGCTCTGAATGACCCATGCAAGTCTGACACTTCTCTGCTGCCCATACATGGAGGTCTTCTCATCTTCTGTTCCTCTCCCTGCTGCCAAGTGCAGGCTACCATCACCTCCCCTTGCAACCTGTAAAAGCCTTCTGTGACCAGAAACACCTTCATAACCTGGCTGAGAAATAAACCATTAAAAAAAAAGTAACTAGATTTTAGTGGTTTAGCAAGTCAAGCTGGATCACAGAGGTGTCAGTGCAGCAGAGCTGGCAAACAAAGAGGCTGGATGACCTGAGGGTGAGGGTAGGAAGCAAAGAAATGAGAAGAGAAGGAAGTCTGGGACTACCTTTTCAACAGTCCTGAGCTGTTAGATCAGCTGCTCATCAAACCACACCCTCAGGGCCCCCTTCCATATTATGTTATGTGTGATTTAATTGCAGGCAGGCATGGAAAGGGACAGTCCTGGTTATCTCCAGGCCTCCAGCTGCAAATTCTAGGCATGACAGCAGAGGGAGGGAACAAGACACCCAACATCTAGAATTGAGTTGGATTATGCAAAATGGACCCTAAATTAAGTGGTAAACCAGGTTGTATCAATTGATCTCTAGAGTTCTTATTTTTCTTCATTAACTAGAAAGTGCCTAGAAAAAGAACTCAGAGCTCTGGTTCAAAACAGCTGAAGGTCAATGAGATTAAATTCAACTGACGCTTTCCTCCTGTGATATCCCTGTCAGTAGTCTCCACTCTACCGTGGTGTAGCCTTACGTTTCAAAGGAATGCATTTATGTCAAATGCTCCTTTCTATTTTGCAATAAAAGTAACAATGACAAATAAAATACACCTGAAAAATGAAAGAAATTTGAACTGATGTGCTGTTAAATGCATTGTTATATCTATTCCCTAAACAGTTGCAAGTCTGCTGCAGAGTATCAACACCTTCCTCTTACAATGTAAAGTGATGTCAAAATGGAAAGATCACAAAGGAAAAAAGGGGAAGTTTCTAAACACTACTGTGTCCTAATGAGGCTGTAGCTGGAAGAATAAACACAGAGCAAAGAGCTCCTTCAACAGCTGTTGAGGCAGTGTGGGCTCACAGAGCTTTCATCAGCGTTAGCAGGGGTGAGTCTGTGGAAAGAACAAAGGAGCCTCAGAACTGCACCATGGAGGGAAAACTGGTGGAAACAAAAAGGCCATTTGGACAACAGTCAGGGACTTCTCTACGTCCTGTTCTTTTCCCCTTCCTCACTTTGAGGAACATCTTAATATTTCAGAAACCTTGTTGACTAGAAATATGTTATTGGCTTCAGCATGTTATTGACTTCAATGAAGCTGTTTAAAAGAAGATGCTGTTAAAGATAAGCATGAATTTCAAGATGGATTTTTTTTCCCTGGTACTTAAAAGACTGTTTCCTATGATTAATTATTAAACAAAGCATATCAGAACACATCTATGAACCACTGGCATCCATAATGGATGCTGACTGACTTCAGCGAAACTACTCCAATTTATGTTGATATTATCTGATTACAGATAATGAAAAAATGTTATTCTCACACACTGAAATAAAAATATCTTCTTTTACCACCCTTGAATCACAGCTTTTGCTTTTGCTACCAAAATATTGATTCCAATTGCAACTTATTTGTTTCCTAGAGGGTTTAATACACATATTGACCACCTCCTTGAGGAAAACAATTTATTTATATATTTTCTGTTTGACTGGCTGAAAGCATTCTTTAAGGAAACAACTGTCTAGACACGATGACAATAAACCCTCTGTTGCTGGAATAGCGGGAAAAGAAGTTGTCCTCAGTAAGAAGTACTTCCCAACGAAGTCATGAGCTGTTTGCCAGGCTGTCATGTGTTTAAATAATTATATCAGATAGATATTCATTCTTCATAAGAAGCCTGAAGTATAATTTCCTGATGTGGAACACATGGATGATTTATGGCTCTGTATGGGTTTTTTCCGTGAATAAAGCTTTATTCTGTTAAGAGAGCTAAATGCTATGTTACACCCATCAGTGCCAGGACAGGGGATAATGCCTCATCAGACCCTCATTTGTTTCATGGTATGATTTTGTAATTCCTGCCACATGGACTGTTTGAAAAGGGATAACAGGCACATACGCAATTAGCATAGAAATTATTGTTAGTGGTAAAAAATGCTGATGCTGATTACAGTGCGATCAGTAGGGCCACTACTGCTTTTTGATGATTGGACTGACCCACTCCAGCTGAAAATTTGAGATCTTCCCATTATTGAGGCGGGAGCAGATTGCTGATGAAAAAAAAAGATAGAAAAATATAATCTGCCTTTTTTTTCTAAGAGCATCCGTTCCACATTCCTGTGCTAGAGATTGTTCCATCAGGATCAGCTCCTGAACCTGGCTCTAGAAACCAAAATTAACTGTGATAATCAGAAAGTGAAATTGTATATAAATAGAAAGTTAAATTCATTATTTGGTTTCATGGTGCAAACAAAAAGGAAGCATAAGTCACAAATGGGTTATAACAGTAATTTCACTTGGCAGAGATAAAAATTTAGGTTGGATATTTTAAAGCAAGAGGTTTTTTCTCCATCTAGCAAAGCTGGCAGATGTTATCAAAAATACACTGGGCCCTCTGTCTTATTTCAAAGCCTGCTGAAGAAAGTAAGTTTTTTTCTTTTTTTTAGACTCTTACGACTTTTGCATTAAGCTTTTAATTTTATGTATCAGGACTGGTGTGGTATGATACATTATAGCATTACTTGAAGTACAGTAATGAGTCAGCTTTGTGGTTTTTGAGGAATATGTTGTGCTTCTTGGAATTCAATCTGGATCTTTAGGTCTGTAGATATGGCCTCTAACATGCATAGCTAGACTGATGGCTCAGGGAATACAGTTCTACATGACAAGCTCTAAGTCTGTGAATTATTTTTTATAGTTGTGAAGGAAATGGATATTAAAGGTAAAAGTGGGAAAATAAAACCAGCATATTCACAATGGGAACATGGGAAGAGAGAGACCCCACCCCACTTCAAAGTATTAGGTGCTATTCAGGTGGGGGTGGCTGCAGCAAACACAGACAGTGAAATCTCGAGGAGAAAGAGCAGCAGTGGATTCAGTTTTCTTCATTGCATTGCAAATTCTTATGCAAGACCATTTGCTTGTTCCTTAAATGTAGGACTACACAGTTCCAAATCTGATTGTCTGTTGTTTTTTGAAAGATGGGGTATCTTATGCATTTTTAGTAAGGAGACACCCTGAGCTTTATTTTAAGGTCAATGAAGTTTCCTGTGATAATCTAGAAAGTCTGACTGCTAGTTAGTCAATTCAGAAACTGCACCACTTTCTCCATTTACTGTTCCTCCTTTATTTGTTTGTAGGATAATATTTCCTCTGTAAAATATAAACACATAAACAGGCAGGCAAACCATCTGCTTTCTCTTAAATATATTTCTGGCAAGTGAATGCAGATGTATGTATCCCTAATGGATATCATGAATGAAAATTAAGCTCTCCCTTCCTCTAAAAAAAAGGAAATTGAAAAAAAAAGAGACTTTTATCTAAGCCAGAAGAGGTTTTATTGTCCTTTTCATAAATAATTGTGAATGATTTTTTGAGAAAGACCAGCTAATGACACCATGGAATCATGGTGGCATTCTTAAGGGTCATCAGCAGTGTAGGACCTTTAAGAGTCACAAGGAAACTTACAATTTGAACCAAAGAAACCAGAAGTAATATCTATCTTTTTATATAAACCAACCACTTGAAAATAGTGGATCTCAAATAATTTGCTGGACAACACAGAAAATTAGTAATCCTGACCTCAATTCTGGGAAGACTGAATTCAATTCTTTACAGATTCCCTCTTTCTCATGCCCTTCTGTTCTGGCTCCTTGCTCCCATCAATTCCTCCAGCTCCTGCTGGTACCATCTTCCCTACCTCTATGGGGTTGCTCTTCTCATGTTTCTGTATCTCTAAACCCTAATAGTCACCATGAATCACCTCATCCCTTCCTGTTTCTCAAATCTCCTCATCTGCCAAGCTGTCACTTCCTTCTTCTCACTGAAAAGAGAGAGGAACTTCTGGGAGTATTTCTCTTGCCTCGGTTTTAAGGATCAGCATCAGCAAATCTTCCGAGTTCCCGGATGTTGTGCTGGCGGTGAGGTCCCACTCCTTGCCAGGAGTCTTGAGAAAGCATATTTATAAACTTCAATGACATAACGCAAATGTATTTGGCTTACAAAAACAATGGAGTCCTTTGCAGTGAAAACAGTCTGAGGGGGGACTTTGTTGTTAACTATTTCCTCAGCAATAAAGGTTTTTCCTGCACACCTGACTGTGAAATCTTTACTTGTACAAACTTTTCCAGTCCTTTCCCAAATAAGGACTATGGAATGCATCCTATGCAGAGGTCATGAATAAATGGACCTCCTCCACACCCACTTGTCTGCATAGCTACTCTCCAGCTTTCATCATCTAAGAACAGTTCCAATTTCCTTTAATCATGTAAATGAGCTTAAGTCCTACAGCAGACCCAGCGTTATCTCTGGTTAACTCCATGCAGCTCCTACTGTCTGAAAGGCCTTTCACATACTGTGTAAGATACGGCATCATCATATAATTCTCAGTCTCTACATATCAGAGAATAATTTATCCATCAGTTATGTTGGCTCTCTTTCAACAACTATAATCGATATGGTTGATTTTGAAACAAAAGAACAGTGGCAGTTGGTTTTGGGGTTTTTTGTTTTGTTTTTAAATGAAGGACCATCAAACTAGGCTGTTATATTTATTTTTCTTTCTTTTCATTTTGCATTTTAGAATGCCTGCTGTTACAGGTAGTCTCTTTGTTAGCCAGTTCCACTTTTTCCACAGTTCATTTTGTTTTTCTTTATAGAAGCAAAAATTTTGCTAGTTGGCTTCATCCTGGCCTTAAATGCACCCTGTAGCTCTGGGGACAGATTTTGTCCATGTGAAAATTTCCATGTTGCACGTATGCATACCAACATCAAGAAAAACCCTCAGATCGTGCCTGTAACTCTTTTTATTTAACAAATTAAGAAAATCAACTATGATCTGCCTCAAAAGAGTTTCCTTCTGAGTTGACACAGCTGCATACGATGCTGCCAATGTTCAAAGCAATTCCTCAGATAATTTTCTGTACGTCTTTTGAGGATCTCTACTTTCACATCTTCTACTGACAAAAAAATGGGTACCTTGGAGCACTGACTTGATCTTTGGGATCTCTTCTTTCACATCTTCTACTGACAAAAAAATGGGTACCTTGGAGCACTGACTTGATCTTTGGGATCTCTTCACCATAAGCCTCAGTCAATAACTAAGAAGTTTCCACCACAGATTTCTTCAGTTTCACAAGAAACTTTTTAACTTGCTGTTCACTCTTGCATGTTGACATTTTACGACAGAGGGTAAGAAAAAATCTCTACCTGAACATGTCCACTCATACCAAGTGAAGCGATTGAGTTTAGCCTTGTACCACTGTGATAGCTTAGAACATGTTCTGTAACTGTTTTTTGTCTCCCCCCTCCCACTCCTGGTTCCTGAGAAATGGAGTTAGTCTAACTTTTTTTTGTGTCAGACCTCATACTTACAGAATCAGTCACTTCAGTGGTTTCGTTTCCCACCTTTGCTTGCACCTCCAGTTGTGTCATTCCAAAATACTCAGAATCATGAATTAGCCCCACCTCATCTCTTAAAAATGAGTGCATTTGTGAACTTTTCTCTGTTTTCTACTTTTCCCTCTGAAATAAATATTCTGGTCACATTTTCTTTTTTTTTTTTTTCACAACAGTGAAGGTATAAGGTCAAATTCTCGTACAACCAACCACTTGATCCAAGCAGCTTTCAAAAGAATGTAAATTATGAAACTTGTGATAAAACTATAAAAGTTGGCAATATGGAGTTTGAAAGGAAGCGTATGTCTGCTTTGTATTTTGATTGTCACATTGCTTCTCATCCATACTTTGCAGTCGTACCTGATTCTCATCTGGTTGCTATATAGCTCCAAAGCTTTGCAATGAGGGGAAAAGCCTTGGTGCTTTTGATTACCTCTTTGAAAAGGCTTGAGATTGTACTCACTGTATGTCTAGTTTGGTGTGTGTCTCTGCAGCCTGTCCAGTATTGTGCCACTTTTAGCTATCTGACATCAGCCAGCACGTTAGAAGGCAAATGGTAATTACAGGCAGGCTATAGACAGCCATGCAGTAGGCTCTTATCAGTGCTACAAATATTTTCAAAAGCTAAGAAAACACCCAATGAAACAAACCACAACCCCCCTTAAGACTACATTAAGCTTTACCTCCTCTGCTTATAGGCTAATGAAAAACAGGATCAGGCCAGGCCTAGCCTGAGACATCTTGAGCTCTGCCAAAGAAGTCTGCCCAGATAGACTCAATCCATTCATACAATCATAGAATTGTTTGGTTGGAAAAGACTTTTGAGATCATAAAGTCCAACCATACCTGTCCACTACTAAGCCATATCCCCAAGCACCTCATCCACCCATCTTTTAAACATCTCCAGAGATGATGACTCCACCATTTCACTGGACAGCCTGCTCCAGTGCTTGCTAAACCTTTCGAGGAAGAAAATTTTCCTGATATCGAATTTGNTAATCTGAACCTCCCCCAGTGCAATCTAAGGCCACTTCCTCTTGCCCTATCACCTATGAATTTGGGAGAAGAGACCAACAACCATCTCACTACAACCGCTTTTCAGGTAGTTGTAGAGAGTGATAAGGTCTCCCCTCAGCCTCCTTTTCTCCAGGCTAAACAATCCCAGTTCCGTCAGTTGCTCCTCATTAAAACTTGTCCTCCAGCCCCTTCACCAGCTTTATCGCCCTTCTTTGGACACAGTCCAGGACCTCAATGTCCTTGTATTGCAGGACCACATAAACTAAGCACAAGCAATTCAACAAGCACAAGCAGTTTGCAGAGAGAGACTCTTATCTATTGAACAAGCTAGCACAGAGCACAGAGGGATGCTGTTGGCAACACACCTAATGGTACAAGGAGGGTTAACTCAAACTTATGACCAGGGCTCCATGTCCTGGGACACCAACATTGCCTCACACCCTGTAACTGTCTGTGAGTTGTTCAGAGAATCACAAGATGGTGATTCCAGCCTTACACCACCCGAATTTTATACAATATTTTCATAGAATCATGGAATGGTTTGGGTTGGAAGGGACCTTAGAGATCATTCAGTTCCAACCCCCTGCCATGGGCAGGGACATCCCACCAGCCCAGGCTGCCCAAAGCCCCATCCAACCTGGTCTTGAACACCTCAGGGATGGGGCAGCCACAGCTTCCCTAGGCAACCTGTGCCAGTGCCTCACCACCCTCTTCGTGAAGAAATTCACAGAATCACTAGGTTGGAAAAGATCACCGAGTCCAACCATTCCTATCAATCACTAAACCATGCCCCTCAGCACCTCATCCACCTGTCTTTTAAACACCTCCAGTGAGAGTGACTCAACCACCTCCCTGGGCAGCCTGTTCCAGTGCCCAATGACTCTTTCTGTGAAAATTTCTTCCTGATGTCAAGCCTGAACTTCCACTGCACAGGATTGTTGTGCCCCAAGTGCAGGACCCGGCATTTGGCCTTGTTAAACCTCGTGCCATTGGTCTCAGCCCAGCGGTCCAGCCTGTTCAGATCCCTTTGGAGCCTCCCTGCCCTCCAGCAGATCGACACTTCCACTTCCTCCTTCCGTCTAACCTAAATCTGCCCCTCTCCAGTTTATACCCATTGCCCCATGTCCCATCACCAAGAGCCTTCGCGAAGTGTCCCTCCCCAGCTTTCCTGTAGCCCCTTCAGGTACTGGAAGGTCGCTCTAAGGTCTCCTCGGAGCCTTCTCTTCTCCAGGCTGAGCAGCCCCAACTCCCTCGGCCCGTCCTCGTACGGGGGATGCTTCGGACCATCCCTGCAGCCCTCTGGGCCGGTTCCAACCGCTCCATCTCCTAGTTCCGCGGGGGTTTCCAGAGCCGGACACGACGCTCCAGACTAGGTCCCACCCGCCTCGCCCCGCTCCGAGCTCCCTCCCCGGCCCGGCAGCGCCGCCCCGGAACCGCCCGCGGGTAGCGCCCGCCCCTCGGCGCGGAGCGGCTTCTCCAGGGGCCCGGGGAGCCCGGGGAGCCGAGATGGTGCTTCACCTGCTGCCCCAGTTTGACCTGAGGCGGGACGTGGTTCCCTGGCTGGCGGCGCGGGGCTGGGCCGCCGCTCCAGGTAACGCCGCGGGCTGCGCCCTGGGCAGGGCCGAGGGCAGCCGCCCTCCCTCCGGATCCCCTCGGGTCCTTCCCCGTGTCCGTCCGGCCCCCCGCATCCCCCTCGGCTCCCTGCATCCCCCTGCATCCCCCTGCATCCCTCCGGCCCCTCACATCCCTCCGGCCTCCCGCATCCCTCCTGATCCTCTCCCCGCATCCCTCCGGCCTCCCACATCCCTCCGGATCCCCCGCATCCCTCCAGATTCTCCGCATCACTTCGGATCCTCTCTCCGCATCCCTCCCCACCGCATGTCTCCGCCCCACACCCCCTTCATCCGTCCACCCCCCTCCATCTCTCCGCCCCACCTCGGTACCCTCCCCCCATCCCTCCGGTCTCCCTTCCATCAGTCACCCCTACTCCATCCCTCTGATCTCCCCACCATCCCTCGGCACCCAACCCCCTCA
>WAAB01023660.1:89336-117706 GCA_013389865.1 Piaya cayana | reverse complement strand
CGTGTCCCTCCACCCCCTCCCTCCATCTCTCCATCTCTTCACCTCCTTCCATCCCTCCATCCCCTCCCCACCCCCGGCTGGGTGTCCCAACCAAAGCCTGGGCAGTCCAGGGGTCTCCAGCGTGGGATCCTGCGTCCCGTGCAATGTGTGGGTTTGCTGCCCACTGGGCTGAATTAAGGAAAGATGATGCCAAATGATTTTCCTATACCTGGATCCAGGCAGTCCACGGTTTCAATACAGGATGGGGGATGATGTGATTGAGAGCAGCCCTGCGGAGAAGGACTTGGGATGCTGGTTCTTGAGAAGCTTGACATGGTGTTGGCAATGTGTGCTCGCTGCTGGGGTACCAACCGTGTCCTGGGCTGCATCAAAAGAAGCGTGACCAGCAGGTCGAGAGAGGTGATTCTGCCCCTCAACTCTGCTCTCATGAGACCTCACCTGGAGTATCATGTCCAGTTCTGGAATCCTCAGCATAAGAAAGATACAGAGCAGTTGGAATGGGTCCAGAGGAGGGCTACAAAGATGATGCGAGGGCTGAAGTGCCTCTGCCATGAGGGCAGGCTGAGAGAGTTGGGATGATTCAGTTTAGAGAAGAGAAGGCTGTGGAGAGACCTTATAACGGTCTCCCAGTACCTAAAGTGGACATACAAGAAAGCGAGGGAGAAACATTTTACAAGAGCATGTAGTGTGAGGACTATTAAATAGCATTAAATTGGAAGGGGAAAGATTTAGATTAGACATTAGGAAGAAATTCTTCATGATGAAGAGTGGTGTGACACTGGCACAGGTTGCCCAGAGAAGCTGTGGCTGCCCCATCTCTGGAGGTGTTCAAGGACAGGGTGGATGGGCCTTGAGCAGCCTGGCCTGGTGGGAGGTGTCCCTGCCCATGGCAGGGGGGTTGGAACTGAATAATCTTTAAGATACTTTCCAACCCAAACCACTCTGTTTCTATGATTGGTCCAAAAAGTTTATTTATGCAGGCATTCTTAGGAATAACATTGGCATTGGCTTGCTAAGTCTGTATTAAGAGAAAGAAAGACAGAAAAGGGAGAGAGGGTGCAAGGATACAGCCTGGGTTCCAGTTCTCTATTCCCAGGATGGTGGGCACGCTGCTACAAATACCCCTCTTTCAAAGTATTATTTATATTTTTTGGTGGCCCTGTGCAGTATTTCTTCTAGGAAAGTCCTGGAACTGATTTGAGGGGGGTTGCTCCTTCCAGGGGGCCTCTCTGGGCAGCAAGTGCAGCCAGATTGCTTGTGAGAGTCAGATAAGGTGTTGAAGGACACTGCCTCTGCTGCAATCTCAACAGTGGCTTAAGGCAGCCAAAAAGAATCATTCTTACACCAGGGTGCGTGAGGCAGGGAAGCTGGATATCTTCAAGGAACTTCTCACATGCTGAAAGCCCTTCTGCATCTTTACTATGCACCACAGCTTTTTTCTCTCTGCTGCTTCATGCAGAAAACGTGTGTTTTCTGTGTTCCCCCTCTCAAAAAACCTTTTAGCATGACTCCCACACTAGCCCCCTTTCTGCAGAGGAGGGAACCCAAACGCTTTGTCTATGTGATAAATGAGCGCTAGTTAAAATTAGATGAAGTGTTAGGTGTCACGGCAGCGTGTGACAGCCAGAGTAGTGAGTGCTTGATGTAGTGGTTGGAAAAAAATAATGACCCCCCTGTGTTCTTGGTCCTGTGGTTTTTTGCTTGTGTTTGTTCTCATTCATCTGCCAGGCAGCTAGTTCAGTTCTGCTTCTCAGAAACTGATGGAAACCTTAGTTCTGAAAAACCCCAAAATTACTATTTCAGTAGAAATAAATGATCATTCATGCAGTGTGTGATGGACTTAAAACCTCAGCTTCTTTGGTTGCTTTTAATTAACTCAAAATATGTAACTTGCATTCCACATTGAGGAGCTCTTGTCAAATGGTTTCAAACAGTTTTTACTGTTTTGTTTGGAAGTAAACCAGAAAGTATCTTTTTTTTCTTGTTTTATATAAGAAAAATATTTACCAAACCATCAGTTATAAAAATCTGTTAAAAATTATTTCACATATACTAGATAGTTTACTGAACAACTGTTGCATGATGTATTGAAGGGGTTTGAGGTAAAATACTGAAATTCTCCATGCATAATCATTCACCTATGAATTTACCAGTTTAGCTGTGATGAATTCAATGAGTCAATTAACCTGTGCTTTATGTCATAAAGATCTCAAAATGGTGCGGACTTGTGTTTGGGAAGAGATAATTGCATTCAGCTTCTTAAAATGTAATACAAACCTTTTGTTCAGTAAAAGCCCCTGGTATTACAGAATCAGAAGAATCTGGGGTGCAGGGCACAACTGATCAGCTACCAGTTTTGCTGTATTACTTTTCAGCATTTGTCTGTGTATAGTGACTTTCTCCCCTGATGTGCTGTCATTGTAGGAATGTGAAGGTGAGAGGCAGGAGTTTGAAAAGATTCCTTTAAACATCAAAGAGATACCTTGTCACAGAAAGCAACTGATTTTTAGGAGTCATGGTACTTTTGTTTCTGTAGGTGCAAATGTTATAGTTACTTGTATTTATTATTTTCTGTTGTGAGGACTTCAAAGCCCTTGATAGCGTGTGAGAATTTCTAAATGTGTGAGAGCTGGGAGTTGCTATAATGATGGGAGTGGAGCGGCAAATGAAGAGAACCAGCCGTGTTCTCTTTATTCCACTTATTTTTGTATGAGCTGCATATAATGGCCTTCAGGAAACCACACTGCATTCTCCAAGTATGTTGATAAGAGCTGTTTACTGGGCAGACAGGTTGGGTTGGTTCTCTTTCAGTCTTTCATCTGCTAGGCTAATCTGTGGGGATGAGGAAGAAGTTGCAGTTCTACATGCAGAGTTTTACTGCAGGACTTTCCAAGGGGAGAGATGATTCCCCCTTCTTTGGCTCCTTATTCCCACTGACAGTGTTCACTGACGTGAGAATTGCTTCTGTTCTGGAACTTTTTCAACACCTTTAAAACGTGTATATCAAGTGATAGAGAAATTAATTGATATGGAGATTTCTCATGGATCTTCTCTGGGAGGCTTCTGTTCTGAGGAGGTGCTGTATGAGAGAGAAGTGTGGAGACTGTAGTACTCATCTTGAAAGTTTGAGGTGGTGATTAAATTCTGGGAAGTTTCCCCTAAAAGAAGAGCAAAATATGCGGTTATGAGACTTTCACAGCTGTCACCAGCTAGCCCTAATGTAGTGGTATTGTAGAATACTTTGAATGATCTGAAACCAGCAGAAAATGGTTTGTTGTTAAATCTATGCTAAGGATTTTCATTGTCTTTCCACAACAAAACACAGAATTTAGTTCCTTCTGGTAATACTTGTGAAAAGTTTTTTCTTATCACTGCAGGCTGCACAAGCCAGTTTATAATATAAAGCTGCTGAAACTAATTTTCACATCTTCCTTTTGTCAATGCTTTGTGATAAGTGCAAAGTGAATAGTGTCAAACTTGACTAAATGAGTTGTGGACAATTCCTTTTGTTGATGCTTACTGAACCATGGGTGACTTTTATCTTAAAACCAGGACCAATCATGTGACTATCAACCTTACCAAGGGAAAAAAATTCCACTTTCATTAAAAGTTCCATCTGATATAAACACATATTTGGTGGCTGTAGTGATCATAAAACAGAAAAGCAGCATCTGGAGAGCAAATATTTTTGTCACCTTAATATGATATTTTATAGGGATTTTTTTTTTTAAATTTTCCCTTACTTTTTATTCTGTGCTGCTTTGTCCAGGTGCACTCCTTTCTTTCTCTGTCCATCCTATCTTCCTGCTCATCTGATTCCCTTCTCTCTGCTCTTTCACTCACACCCACATGATGTTTCTTGTCCTGCAGTGCTTAATTCCCTTGTACCTGTAGATATGTTGCATATATATATGGTGCTAAATCTTGTGGTTCTTGGTTTATTTGGGGGTGCTGGTACAATGCCAACCTCCAAAGATGTAGTTTATTTCCAGGCATTCCTTTGGGATGCTGAAAGGACAAGTGGGTGCAAGTGATACTTTTCCTCAGGCTAGTACTGTCTCCCAGTAGTGTTCTGAGGATTGGAATGAAAGTTAACTGTTTGAACCTCATTTGGTGTATAATGGATAAATGCTTTTTTTTTTTTCTGGGAATGGAAGAAAGTGAAAAATCACATTTCATTTTCATCACAAAAGGTGGTGACCTCTAGAATTACAATTATAATGAAGAGTTAGAATAAATACTTCTTTCCTGTGTGTTTTGAAACCTCTTAACTATTTTATGTTGAAGTTTATCAGATTTAAACCACGACATAAGAAATATTGTCTTTCTCCAGAAGGGAGTAATTTTGACATGTGCAAAGAAATATTCATATGTAAAAATGTATTTAGTATCTATGCTCAAAGTGTGCATAAAGTGGACGGTGAACCAGCTCAAATGAAAATCCTGTGCCTTTTGATATTTATTTCAGATACTTCTGAGAATTCATCAGTGCTCTACATTGTAAATGTTGAAAGAAATGGAAAAGTTATTTATACCTGGAAGGTAAGTTTGTCTCAGAATTTAGTAATAAGCAGAGAATATCACTGTATGTGTATGCATAATTGAGTCCTTGCAGTTTAAAATTTGTTGCAATGTGAGGGTTAAAACATGAAAACTTGACTGATTACAACTTGTTGCATTGGGCAATATCTTATTTTCAAACAAAGTTTAAGAGTAATGAAATGGAGAGTGAAGTGCTGGCTTGATTTGAGTCCATAGAGTTTTTGCTGTTGATTTTTTCATGGAGGTCAGTCTCACCCTAAATGAAAAGCTGTTGGTTTAACAGATAAACTCTTCATAGGCAGCACATTTTTTCATCCTCAGAATTTCTCAGGGAAGTCTGATTATTAATTCATGTGCACTGCTTTGGTTAAATATGTTTCTTCCTACTAATATGTATGTTAAGATGCCATTTATCTAATACTAACTCAGCTTTGGTCTTTCTTCTTTATTACTTTTCATCTATAGCACTTTATTGCAAGCAGTAGTAGTTTTATTTGATGTCTTAGAGTATCTAGAGCTATCTTTTCTAACACAGGATTCTGCTCTCTGTGGCATATGTGTAGCTTTTAGGTTGAAATGCCTGTATTTGCAAATAATGAGACAAATTGTGGTTCTTTTCTGTGCATCTTGGAGAAATCTGTAGACACAGCTGGATTCTGGAAGATTTTGTTTCTTGAAGAGTATGGATTGGAGATAGAATCTAGTAGAATAGGGCTACCTTTCATTCTCCTCTGCTCAACAATGCTAAAACTCTCCAGCTTCCCTAGGGTTAAGGGAAGAGGTGAGGCCTTCATCAAGGTATAATACAGTTTAGCTGTGGGTGGATGTTTCCTTTAGTGCAAGCATAGGGAGGGGAGTCTGTACAAGAAAACAGTAACCATAAAACTAACTAAAGAATGTGTCAATTTTTTTCCCCTCCCTTTTTCTTCATTGCTTAAAACTGTAGAAAGACATAATGAAAGTAACCCATCTAACTCCCTGCAAGTCATTTGGTACCACGTATATGTGATATCACTGCTGTCTAGCATCTGTGGAATCTCACACTAAGCTTTTTTGGGCTTCTGACAGCGCTCTCCAGCTGCCTTGTGTGCTGTTTAGGCTCTTACAATGGTCGCAAGGAATAAGTGGTAGTTGTTCACACACCTAAACATAAGTGTCTGCCTGCATTCTAGGAGCCTAAATTCCAATTGTAGTCACTAGGGATGTGGTCAAAACAGTTGGTGGAGCTTGTAGCCTGCACTTTGGGAGGAGTTTTGTGGGATGGAGGAGGTGGACAATTAGCCACTAGACTCCATTGACTGAATAGACCAATGACTCTCAGGAGAATTTAAACACCTAGGCTTAGTTCCCTGAACCCAGGGGTGAATGTTGCATGGGAAGTCACTAAAAATGTTCACTGTAGTTTCTCTTTCCTAATTTTGGGAATAAAATGGCTCTGCAGCCTGTGTGGTAGAAATGGTTGGATGACAAAGCCTGGGAACTGGAACTAGCAAACTGTACAGCTGTGCTGCAGTTTTCACCTCTCAAGTGCCATCCCAAAGGAGATGCTACTGCTGCTTCTTTTCCTGTTCTTTTACCATGATAAAGTAGTCTGATCTTTTTCTTCTGAGTAAGTCAGCCTGCTAAAGAAGCAGCGTCTGTTATTCCTCAGTTGGGAAGGATGCTGACATACTTTGTTTGCTTCTACTATGTGTTATTTACACTTGTTAATGGGCAAAAAGGAAAACACTTCTTGGAGTTTTCTCACAAAGAACAAATGTATCTTTAGGTGGTATTGCATTAAATATATGATGCTTCTCCCAGAGAGTTGTTCATAGTACCTCGTATACGTTTCTTTCTTGGATCAATAAAGATCAGCTTATCAGCTGGAAGTGTTGTTACCTGCTTTGGTGCTACGGGAATGGGAGTCAACATATCTGTTTGTCTGCATGCATTATAAGAACCTGTGGCTTTGTCTGCCCTAGAGCTGGTGTTAGTCTGGGTGGTTTGTGTGTTGGTGGGAGCACGTGCAGTGGTCCAGACTGCAGCTGCAAAGCCCTTACCCAGTATCCTGAACAGACTGGTTCCCTGAGCTGCTAATGCTGTGCCTTTCTGATGTCTGCGCTTTTGTCAAATTAATAATAACTGTCAGCTGCAATCACACCTTGGCACTGTGATGATTTAAAGCAGGACCAAATTTGATTTTCCTCTCTCAAGAGTAGAACGCTAAAAACAGCAAGCTTGGAGTATTTTGTGCCTGTCTGTCTTGTTAGGCTTTCAATCTGACATAACAAGAGTTTGAAACAAATGTTTCCTTTTCTGAAATCAGTCCATTGACCGTGTATAGATATGGTTCTGTAGTTTTGGAGTTTACTGCAAACTTTTAAAGTGGAATATCTGTTCATGTTTAAGGATAAATAAAAAAGAAAAAAGAGTGTTGATGTATGCATCTTACTGAATGGCAAGATTTAGGCCCCTTTTTGACTCTTAAATTTTTAAACATGCTCTAAAATATAAGTATTCTTTGCACTTTGCTATTCTGTTTTGCTAGTATACCTCACCACACTGGAAAGCTCACATGGGGAAATGGACTGATTTTAGTGTCTCCACTTAGTCCTTCTGTTTCCACAAACTTATGTTGAAGAAATCATGATGCAATTACAGCTTCTAAAAAACTAGAAGCTGTAGTTGTTAAGGCAGTTTAATCTCTCTTTCGCTGTTCTTTCTCTCCCCTCTTCATGATAAACTATTTATAACTAGTGAGCTACCACTTTTGCGACACAGCTGTATGTCTGTGAGCCTTTCCTGTTGGTTTTGTAGCAGCAATTTTTAGTTGTGATGTTGTCTGTGAGGATAGTGCACAAATAAGGATGTAAACTAAACTGAGCTGCCCTCACTTGTTTCCTAACAGGTACAAATAGACAACCATTGTCTCTAAGTAGAAAATCAAGTGCATTCTGCCCTGAAGTCAAGGGAAGGTGGAGAATGAGCTTTATTTTCAAGCTTATTTTAGAGCATTACATTGTACTGTAGTTTTGAAAGTGTCTCTTTTTCATGACACTCAGAGTTAGTATAAAGGAAAATATTTTTAGCAGAAGTGAATTCCTGTGTCAGTGCTTCTGTTTTGCAAGGCAATACAAGAATCTTTAGAGGGACATGAAAGCAAGTGTATTAGCTTATGCACAGATATGGATGTAGTCCTGTTACCGGTCTTGTAAAGTATATTTTTCAGTATCTAAGTACAGAGGATGTTAGCATTTCAGACACACTTGGAAACAGTGGTTATTTGTGGAAGCACTTGTTTAACTTAAGTTAGTAGGCCTGAAACCTGTGTTGTAATATGAAGGCATTTTGTTTCCTTGTTTAAATCAGAAGTCAAAGACATTTGTCACTACCACAACAATAATGAGACACTCAGAAACAGACCCCTTAGGAAGAGAATACTCAGGCTTATGCTCCTTCACAAAAAGCAAGATACCATAACTTTGTAAATAACTACACATTTCTCCCCTTTCCTCCCAAGCTGTGGTTAAAAACAATGATGATCACTGTTTTGAGTACAGGCCTGTGTGGCTGGATTTAATTTCAGCAATTCAGCAATTTAGTCCCTATACCTGGAGTACAATAATGGACTTGAGCTTGAATAAAAGTACAACATATGCTGCTAAGTGGCTTTTTCTTTTTTAATGTTTTGAAAATTTAAAGCATGGTTAAAATGATCAAGAAGAAAAGTGTTTATTTATGTTGTCTTAGATGTGCCCCAAACAAAACCATTGTGTGTTATCATCAATAAGCGGAAAGGATGTGTGTTATCTTTCTTTTCTAAGACAGCAGGCTAATGGTGTCATCTGAGCTTCTGAAATATATTTAGGCCTCAAACAGTTGTTTTTAAAGGTAGAGCTGAAATCCTTTTTCCAGTCTGCAGCCAGATCACTGGAAGCTACGTTTGGTGATGATTGAAGTTTCTGTGCTCCTTTTTGGAGCAGTGACTTGCCAAGCTGATGGGGTTTGGAATACCAGCCTTAAATCTTGCAGGGGCCATAGCATTGTCTTCATTTCTTGTACAGACGTCTCTCTTCCTAGCCTGACTGCTTATAACTAAAACCAGTTTAGAACCAAAATGAGACACACTTGGCTTATGTAATGGCTTGTGGGCTGTGGACTGGCCACATTTCAGCTTTATCCCATGTGTTAGTTCTAAAAGGAAAAAAAAATTCTTTGTTCTCTTTCTTGCCTTGCTTTCTTGGAATTAGGTAATTAATGCCTATTTATAGGGCAGGGAATTGTGTGAGGATGTGTGTCAAGGGGCAGGGGGAAGAAGAGAGGGAGGTAGAAAAAAATGAAAACAATGTTTAACTTTGTATATATTTACATTGCCAGTGCTAATTTATTTTCATCCATAGGGAAATCAAAGAAGTACTCACATTGGATTGTATGATCTTCAAACGAAACAAAATGAGGTGAGAGCAATACCAGGCTTCCCCCTGGTGAAAGCAGTGCTGTAATGTTTCACATATTTGTGCTTTGCCACACAGTGTGTTGTGTCCTTAAGGAGTGCTTGTTTGAAACAGAGAAGAAACCAGAGAAGGTATTCAAACGATGTTCACTAGTATTAAGATGCAGAATACTAAAGAACATCTAAATGACTTGGGAGTAGTAAAGCGCCATGTCTGTAGTCTTTATTTCTAAACAAACATTTCCATCCCTTGCAGTTTCTCTTCACTATGAATGTGTCCTGAGAAATTAATGTTTTGGGTCATCTTTTTTCATGTGTGCATCCTCAGTCTGTCTGGTGCTACCATCTGTAAGAGGTTATTCTAAAACTGCATGTACTGCAAGTCAGTGGCTGGAGTCATAATGCAGGTGTCCCCATAACAACATGAAATGGGTGTAATTTTGCATTTACATAAAGATCTGCTGTGCTGCTTTAGTGGCAACATAGAGAGCAACAGAACCAGCAAGAAACAAATGAAGAAAAGGAGAAGTGATACAATTGAGGCTTGACATATGGTTCTGGCCATTAAATGATTTGCTTTAAATATAAAAACAGTGTAGGGGTCAGCAATATTTTCCTAAGGAGGAGTAATTAGATTGTTTTCTTCATATATTTTAGAAAAATAATTTATTAGCGTTTGTGTCTTTTTCTATAGCACCTCTATATGTTTGAGAAGGATCTACATATAATCAGCTGTTCAGTCAACAATGAAAGGACGTTACTGGGTAAATATGTGTTTTAGGTTTTTTTTTTTTTTGTCATGATAAAGATGAATTTAGTAGGATGATATATTTGGGTATAGAATTACTTAAGTCTGTTTTGACCCATATGTTGCCCACAGCAGTCTATGCATTTCAGTGGATCCATCACCAAGTCATGTAGGTAACGACATTAAGACACAGCTGTAGCTACATTGCTACTGTATTAAAAGAAAACTCTTAAGATACACTGACCCTTGTTCACTTCCCCCTCCTGTATTTATACTGCCTCCTGTGTCTGGAAGAGCTTCTGTTGTTCATTTAACATGCATGTTTTTGGTAAAAAAAAATCATGATGCTTGCTCTCCAAAAATGTTTGATAAGATTAATACCAAATACATATGCTCACTGTGGCTGTGTTGGTGTTTTTTTTTCCCTGTAGCTGTCAGCTTCCATCAATATACAGAGGAAGAAAGAGTAAGTCGGCTATTACAGTCAGGTACTAAAGTGGATTGTTTTAATACTGTTAGAAATATTGTACCCTTTTGCTCCCCCCCCGTCCCCCCTGTAATTTCTATGTAGAAAACAAAGTTGTTAATGAAGAATGTTATCTAAAACGTGTTCTTTTTGCAGTATCCAAGTATTTAACCTTGCTAGTTGAAATTCATCCTATTAATAATGTGAGAGTCCTGAAGGCTGTGGACAGCTGTGTTCGAGTACAGGTAAATTTTTCAACTAATCTAAATATAAACCTTTTAAATCCACTGTACTAGAGAGACAAAGTGTCTTGAGTGCCAAAATATCTCATTATCTTTTAGCTGTTACAGAGACATTGTGCTGATATTTTTTCATTGAATGAAAGAATTGAGAAACATAAACTGTTTGATGCAGAATATTTCTCTAACATGAAAACTACTTTTTTATTTCTGTTCAGTCCCCTGAAGATTGCAATTATAGTGATTGGTGACTATTACTCTGTAATAATAGTTATTTAAATTAATTAGCATGACTGTTTTAATGTAAAATATGTAAATATGCAGTTAAAAAATTTAAAGAAGTGTTGTAGACTACTTTGGTTGTTTACTTACTTTTGTGAAACTTTCTGTGTAGTTTCTTTATCCACTCGAAGGCAGAAGTACTTCTACAGAAAGTCACCTCTTGGTAGTTTCAGAAGATAAATGTGAGTTAGTACTTTGAAAGTACATTATCATTGTTTTACTTTAAGGAGATTCCTATGGATTATATTTTTGGTAGACTTTTATTGAAAAAAAACCAGAAAAAAGGGGTGTAAGGTATATATTCTGAATGTCTTTCAAAAACTGTATAATTTAATGGGATTTTTTTCAGTGTTAGCAGAATGGCCAGCTTTGCAATTTTTTTTGCTTAGTTCATGTATTCTTTATTTCTAAAAAAGCTAAAATAGACCTTTATAGCTGTCTGCATAAATTCGGAGCAGATCAGTTGACTGTGAGAGATGGATTGTGATTTAGCACATGACGAGTAGGATAAGAATAGGACAGTAGTTCCTTGGATTCAGCTAACTTTCCTTGTTCAGCCTAGTGTAATGGGAGGGAATGGATGTAGGTAAACACTTGGAAAAGGCTGTTTATCCCTCCTGCCTTTCAGTCTTGTTATAGAATGAGATCATTTTTCCCATCTTTTTGGAGAAGCCCATCTTCTTTGCTAAGCTGGACACCAGCCCTTAGGTAGCTGGACTTAGATGGGCAGAGTTTACCTCCTAATGCATTCACATAGTGCCATCAACTGTGTCAGAAACATTTATAACATTTGCTGGGTGAATCTTGCACCCTTAGCACAGGCAGACTACTAATAACTTACATGAATTTTGCTTGGAAAAAGGACTGTGAGGGGATCTTCATGCTAGGAAGTGAAACAGGGCTAGGGTGTCCTCTTGGGCACAAGCATGCAGCTTGTTACCACCCTTCCTGACAGTGCTGCATTCATGTGGGAAGAGAACTAGTTCTATGAGGTGATACAGCTGAAGCCGGCCCTGGTTCAGGAAAGGTAGAGACCAGGACTCTGCATATATCACGGATTTCCTTTTAGACTTAAGTTGAACTTTCCTGGCCCTAGTGTGTTCTGATAGCATTCTAAGAGATAAGATTGTTCAATTAGCAGTATAAAACCACTTAAAAATGTATGTTTGTAATGATTTTTTTTAATGTGTTTTCAAGATATTGAACAATTTGATATTCGTGTTGCTGCAGAGGAAGAGCACAAAGTGGTAAGACTTGAAAAATCTTGGTGTTTGAGGTTCTTTTGCTCTACTTGAAAATATAAACTTCTGTAATTTTAGCTAAACATTTTTGTAGCTTTATCCTTGGGCAGCACAAAGTAAATTAAAGAAAGTATTGATAGTATGGCAACTTCTACAGCCTACCACAAAGCAGGCTGAAAAACCCATGTACCATGTAATCTGTGAGGAAAGTTAGTTTGGTTTTTTTTGTAGTTGCTGAATCTTTCTGTATGTTAGAAACTGGGAAAAAACATAGTGTACATTCATTTTTAAACTACTCAAAATATTTGGAGTAACCTTCCTAGCTTTATATTCTGGGAGTCTACCTGTTCCAGTAAAGGAATCTTAAAAACAAACAAATAAACAAAAGACATGAAATGTAAATGCACTGCAAGTACGGTGAATGCTCCAGTGTCTCCCCCTCATCTTTTTTTCCTGTTTTTAACTTGTATTTGTCTTCAACAAATGATTGTGTATGTTTTGCTTAAAAGACTTATTACTAATAAGCATACATCTAATATAGTGAAGAATTGTGTCATGAAGCCAATGTTTTGCTTTATGGAGACAAATGGAGATTTGGAAGGAAAAAGTTTTAAAGCAGATGAATTTTATCTGCCAGACTACAGTCAAGGAGTAAAGATTAAGATTGTAATCAGAAAAAAAGATAGATGAGTCTAATGTCCTTCTGACAAACAGATTCTGTTGATGTGAAATCTCCGTAGGTCTTTCAAGCCTGCATTTATGCAGTCCCAGCAGTTTTCCACAATTCTAGCCCTTCTTCTGCTGCCAGTACTCTCCATTGCATGGCTGCGATTTTGGATGGAAATCCCTTTGGAGCTCTGCCATCTTCCTTCAGCAGTTAATGTAGCTGGTTCTGCACTGACTGTGGTATTTCCTCTCCCCTTCTCTACAATGACGAATGTCATCTGTTTTACTTTGTTCACCTCAAGCAGCTTAAGTGCAGAATTTCTTGCATGCAAATATTTGGTCATAGGAGTACCCTGGAAACTGTGCTTCTCATCTTTCTAAACTGAGCTCCGTGCACACAAAGATGGACCTTGTGCAGCCAACAGGTAGCACATTCCTTCCAAGCACGTAACTATTTGCACCTCTTTTGTCATTGCTTTTCTCTGCAAAGCACAGACTGTGTGCAATCCTCATTACAGAACCTTATTTGATGACTTCTAATGTTGTTTCTTTCCCTTTAGGTGATTCAAAACTCAGGTCAGATTCCAAGAACCAGAGTTGCAGATGATCTTGTCTGGGCACAATGGGATATGATGGAACAAAGACTCTTCTACATTGTTCCAAAGGTGACGAAACTTCTAGTAGTTTGTTCCTGCGTGTCTCATGACAGTAAAGTTCTGAGTGTGTTGGGTAATAATAGTGTGATTTCAGTTTTCGTTATAGTGGTCTGTCTTGTTCCTGCCTCAAATAACCCCAAGCAAAAGCCACATTTGCCCTAACTGCTCTTTGTGCATAGCTATTTGCAGTAAGACTGGTGGTCTCAGTGATTTTATAAAAAAGGTAGGCTTATTAGATTTTCTGGCTTTAAAAAGGTCTTTTATTCACAAGGATCTAAATCTACCAAAAACTGTCATGAGTACAATGTCCTTGTTTTAGAGAATTCACATCTATCAGACGTGTTGAACGCAGACTTACTGAGTGACCAAATGAGGGCAGGTTCTTGGTTGGAAGTGCTGAAATGCTTCTTTTTGTTTGTTTGTTGGGACTATTGGCACTTGATTCAATCTATGTAAATGAAAATAGTTTTTTCTTAAGTCTTTTTAGCTACCAAAAATACAAGTGTTAGGAAATAACAGGAAGTGAAGTTTAATGAAGAAACTTATTCCTATTTTGTTTCTGAGACACCTGTTGGAACTGACCAAAATAAGATAGGGTTCCTTTTGCCGTACATAGGTAGTTACGGAAAATATTTTTTAACTTTCTAGAATGTGTGCATGAGACACATGTAATGCTGTGTGTCAAGTGGAGGCCCACGCAGTAATAGATGATTGGCAGATAATGATCTGGGACAGGAAGGAAGCATCTCATGGTTTTATTGTTGGGGGTTATATGTGTTTTTTAAAGTTGTCTTTTGTCCCCTGCATATCTGTTAGCAAAGTGGGTTGGGTGGGTAGAGTACTGTGGAGTATCCAGTCACTTTTCAGTCTCAATGGCATGTTTTCTATTTTGTTACAAAATGCATCCTCTTAATTCCAGGAATCAAGGAGCACTCTAAAATGTGTCCAGTTCTATCATGATGAGAATTCTAACTCGACAGTAAGTCATTACTGTTTTGTTATGCAATGGATTTTATTTGAATGTAATTAAGTGTTCCAGGCACTGATAGGAATCCATTTTAGTGTCTTTTTTATTGGAACTTTTGCAGGAAAGCTGGGTTTTGTTTTTCTGGGTTTTTTGGTTTGGTGTTGTTTTTTTTTCCCCCTGCATTGTATTCTTTTCAAGAATAAATTCAGTCAGATTCAGATTGTACCATGCAGAGGTAACTCCAGTGGAATTGCACAGATATTGACCTAGAAGTGAGTGACATTCATGTCATGATGTTATATTGATCTTATAGTGGAATACTGAAAAGCTGTGTTATCAAATGTACTAGAGAAAGAAGAGATATACTAATTCTGTCAGTTTTAAGTGAGACAGGAAATCTGTTGTGGACAAAATACAGTGAACAGAACATATAAAAATTGCAACTGCTGAATGTGTAATTCTTCCTAGGCTTTTGTCCCAGTGGCTGAAATTTGCTCTAGTGCAGGAGGTTAAATATCTCATAATTTATTACCTTTTTTCTGAAAGAGGTTTTGGGGGTGGCTCAAAGGATTAGAGGAAGATAAATAAACTTTGTTAAAATGTTTATTCTGGTGAAATCTCAGTTTGATACATTTTACTGGTCTGAAATATTAATCATAGTATACTGACCTCGTTAAATAACAGATTTGTTTTCTTGTAACAGCTGGAATCAAACCTGGACATTTCTCTAAATGACACACAATTAAAGTAAGGGCTTTTTAATGTTCTGGGGTTTTTTGTTTTGCTTTCCTATATAGTGTTTTAGAATTCCAAGTAAATTTTGTGTTCGAAACACAGTATATTTGTTTGCAGTTGCCTGTGTGATACTGGAACATAAGAATAATATGAACACTGTTCAAACCTCCCATTCCTCTCATTTTCATCAGGGTCAATTCTAAAATGTAATTTAATCCTTGAATGCTTTTTGGTGCCATTTAAAAAAATTGATTGTCTGAAGAAATAGCTATAGGCTAAACTGCCCTGCTCCCGAGTATTCTGTGTCTATTCAAATGAATTTGTTTTAATCTTGGGTACGTTGTAGTAGTGATGTCAAAATTTCTGTCTGGGAAAACTCTCAATTTTTAATTGCTGTTACATGTTTTACCAGGCAGTTAACTAGACCAGTAGCTCATTTTTATAGCCTTTGAGATACTGGCCTGTACTCTTTTGTCCTCCAGGCAGCCTGCATTGTCAAAGGTTACGATTCATCTGATTCTATCTGTGTCTGCCGTGCACACTGCTGCATCTGAGCTTGTCTCCTTAAGGCTCCTTTAAATTGGGGAAAAAACTAGTCAGGATAGTCTGACTTGGTCATAATTCATCTCATCTTCATCTATCTTCTATCAGTTAAATTTATGTTCCAAAGGGGCCTGTATTGCGCTGTGAATAAAAAGTAAGGCCAAAACTAGGAGATCAGACATCAATAACTGGAGGTACTTGAGTTCCACCCTGCCCAACCCATGAAGCTCCGAATGTCTCAGTGCTCTGCAGGAGGCTCAGCATGGTGCTACTGCATGTGCAAGTTGCTCTAAATGAGCAGTATATCCTCTTGCAGTTGGCCCTGAAAAAAATCGAACTCTTTTAAGAGCTTCAGTGGTGTAATTTTCTTTCAAAATTATTGCAGAAGACCTAGGGGAAAATCCATACAGGATCAAAATCCTTTCTGGGGAAAAAAAACCTAACCAACCCCCCCAAACCCCAACAACAACAACTAAAAAGCCAAAGCAGACTGACTACAACCTTCTGTTATGTGTTCTGCATGCAAGAATGGGACTTGTAGGTATGAAAAGCCATTAAAGAACAGGCAACACAAGACTGAAAAAGAATGTGATGGTGTAGCATGTTCTGAGAGTGATTTTGGGCTTTTCTTTTTGAGTACTTCCACAGAAATTAGTGTGCCTAATTGCAGGTTAAAATGCAGTTTTGCAGACATAAGAATGGTAGAATCAGGCTGCAGAGCCTTTGTGTTCTCAGCTATAATGAATGTTTGGATGTCCAGTACTTCATCAGAACTTGCTTTAACTTCAGATTATAGGAAAGGTTGGACAGTGCTGCAGTAAGTGAATTTGAAGCTTGCAGGTGTAATTGAAGGAGTTGGTTTCTGATAACAATGTGCAGTCTTGGGATTCTTATTTCTAACTGCATTGAGAAGACTAGTTAAAGCCTAAATTAACTTGCAGTAGAGAACATTTGGTTATAATTTAATTAATATACTTTGATTATGTAGTAACTGTTCTTGTGATCTTTGTGATGAATCACTGTGGATGAAGATGTGATTTATTTAGTGATCATTATTTGCTCATAGACTTGTGAATTTTGGATATGATTACTCTTGGGACCAAGATGTTGCATCTCAATCTGTGAATCTTCAGGTTTTTACAAGTAAAGCAGGTAACAAATAAATATTAGTATTGTCAAAATGATAGTAATTATCACATGGTTTAATCAGAATTGATTACTAAATTTCTTCATAACACATTATGTTATAACACATATTATATTATATATGATGATAATAATAAACATATATTATTATAATGTATAATATATGCATTTTTTGTATGGTTTTCTTTGTCAGATTTTTATTCCTTTACAATATACCTGACAGGTTCCTGTGAGAAGAGGGAGAACCCAACTATGCGCTACTTATTATTTTACCCTCTGAAATTCTCATTCCAAGTTAAGCTAAAGAGCACCTTGGCTTTTATATATCATCACTACTATACAGTCACATAGTAAACAGTCACCCAGAAATTTTCTGGTAGCCCAGCTTTAGAGAACTGGTATGTTACACTTGTATGGTGAAATATCTCATTCTAAGCACACTGTAACATTTTCTGCTAGTTTCTGAACACAGGTGGTACCAAGTATGGTTCTGTATTACATTAGAGCAGTTTAATGGTAAAGCTGACCAATATGTATATATTTAAAAATATATATTTGTTTCCTTAAACCTAAACCTAAGATGTTTCTTAAACCTTTAGGATTTAGGAGTCTCTCTGTATTCTTATGCATGCCATGAGCTTTATTTCATTAAAAACTGGTCTCAAGAAGTGTCTGTTCATCACAGATTCCTGTGTCTTCAGTTTATAAATTAGACCATACTACCAAGCAGAGATGATATCTGATTAACCTTTGAATGGCATACAGAGTTGTACAGGGATATGATGTGTTACAGAAGTAGCTTTACATCTTGCTCCTTCAGGCATGATGTATGCATGTTGCTGAGGTATTTGCCAGTTGCGTTGAAATGACTATTGTTGCAAATGAAGTGAAATACAGTTTCCTTACACAGATTTTTTTCTTACCAAGGCAGACAGCACACTTACAAAGGTTAGAGGGAATGACTTAGAAATAGGACAAAACCAAGTGCCTATCTACCAAATATAGATTAGGCTCTTTTTTCTCTATTAGAAAGACAGAGCATTATACAAACAGCCTGTGCAATAATGGAAAATGTTATAATTTGTATATATATGTTTCTTTTTAAACCTGCATTTCTCTAGGGTTTATTCAGATTGAGGTACCTCCTTTTAGCTTAGGTTGAAATTCAGCCTCCCTCCAACAAGGAACAACCCTGAAAGAAAATCTTTTCCATGTGGCAACATTGTGCTTGGTGTAGAACAAATAATTGGACAATTACACTTAGTAAATGAGATTACTATATGTGGCTTTTTATTGAATGTTGTTTGAGGATTCCTTTGCACAACCCTTTTTAAGTAAGTGATGGTTTGGAGCAGATGGTTTTGGCACTGATACCATATGTAGTTGTCAAAGAACAATGTAAGTAATCACGCTAAAGTTCCCTTTTGTACCTCTTGTTTTTGGTGATTTGGAAAACTGTACTGCAAACCCTCTGGAGCACAGACTATGCCTTCTGTGGAATTGCTAAGCATGCTTCAAATATCAATGCCAAAATCCCTATTTGTACCATTCAGACATCTCTGGCAAAGAATAATTGGCATAACGTCAAAATGGAATATTCCATGCAATTTCCCATTTAATAAAACTGTTATTGGTTACTGCCAATCTGAACTCTGAATGAAAGCACTCTTCTGTTCTCAAACTTCCGCAGTGCAAGAAAAGTAGTGCTGTTCCTTATACTCAGGACAGACAGAGAAGCTTCTTCATAGAGAGAAATAGAAATCACCAGTGGATGATTGCTTCTGCCCATATTTCTTCCTTAGCTGTGTGATAATCTAAATGAGAGACATATGGATGACCAAAGTTAGGTGAGGCAGGTTGCTCCTAAGCCAATACAAGTAGACAAAATGCCACTGTGCAATGTCATATTTGAATTGCGACACTTGTATGTTCTGTTGAGATGTCAGTACATCCCTGTATTTTATGCTTCTACATGAACAGAAATGAGAAATTTGAAGTTAAAGTTTCCTAGGGAAACCTTCATGTTTTCATAGGAGATTCTTACAATTTCCATGGTATGATGTTTGTTTATCAAATGGCAGAGTTGTAATTGTTTCCCTAATTCTGCTGACTGTAGTAACTCACCGTTACCCTGTATGAGTTGAACTTAATTTTTAAATGCTTCCTTTTTTTGTACTTTGTCATGGTTGAGAGTTTTCTTTCCCTTTTGTTTCTGAAAAGTTAAAGAGTCCATCCAAATATATCTTCATGTGAGTCTTCTCATCTTGTGACATTTAGCTACAGCTGTTTGCAAATGATGTAGAAGACATGGTTCTGCCTGCACATAAAACATTTGCCATATAGGTGCAAGAGGGTAGCAAAATTTCCCTGCATCAGCGCACGCAGCTCTAATTAGCAGAGAGCACTGGTAAGGGTAGGAAAGGAATTTCTCTTACATTGTTGGTCTCTGGCTGCTCTGATGGTATTGCCAAGATGGTATGAGATGTAATGTTGCATGGGCACTTGCTGATCTGAGGCTGCCGTGTTTCTGTATTAATGAAGCACCAGTTGATATTTTCTGTTTTTCATAGTTCTGTTTGTTAACTGGTGTGCTAAAAAAGTTGAAAAAAGCACATCCTATTAATAGTCCCCCTAGCCACTGTTTTTTGTGATCAGCTTGCACATACACCCACCGACACTTTGGTCTGAACAGACTGCCTCGCATGTTGCACAATTTACAGAACAGTGGATACAGTAGCCTCCAGCGTACAAGAAAGAAATTTGCAGTGTTGGAAAGGAGCTGTTGATAATAAAACAGCATTATGGGTTGCTGGAGCCTTTCCAGTCTTCCTCATGAGTCCTGATGCTGCTACTTTAAAAATTATGCATGCTCTGAAAGATGCCAAGTGCTCTGGCAAAATGCCCTGTCTGTTGTCTAAATGGCTCAAATATCCAAGCAAAACTGTATCAAACAATGTTCAATCAGCTAAGAATAATCAGGAAAAAAAAATTGCACCTCAGAATAAAGTATTTGCTTTCTCCAAATTGTGAAGTGCCTCAGCTGTATCTGTGTCACAGCTGTGACACAGCCTTGTTGTCTGAGATACAAGGCATTTAACCAAGTAAAATACTTCAGTAGCTGTGCTTTGTCTGTACTGTGCCTTTTTCTGTACACCTTGTATACATAAACTTTTTTTTGTACAGAAGAGTATCTGTAGTAGTATTATCTTTTTTCTTTCAAGTAATACACTTTCAGTAAAGGCAAAAGGTGAATGGTCATAGTTGTGGCCCAGCTTTCCCAACTGTATTGGGATAATGTGGCTTGGAAGCTGATTCTAAAATGAATGCCAAAGCAGCTTGCCAAAGCATCAGAGTAAGTGGATTAAAGTTTTTCTAAGAGATGGAGGGAGGGCTGCCATCCAGTGGAGTCAAAACAGTCTATGTCTGATTTAGAAGCAGGCTAGGGGTAGGGGGGGGGGAAAATATTCCTGCACAGAATACCTTGGCTGAAATAAGCTTGTGCCAAGGACTGACTTTACTCCTAAAAATGGAATTAATAACTCTTTGGGCTGGGAAGAGGAAAAGTGACTCTCATTTCTAGTGTGAGAAAGCTCTAGTAGCATATCATGCTGCTACCAATATGAAATTACTTAGAAAGCAAACAAACTGTGTTTTACTGTGGTGTTCTGGCATATTTGACAGCCCCTGAACAGAAAATATCTAGAGATTCATGCAGTCTGTGGAAAAGAGGCTTCATCGGTTTTCTGTGTGCAAGAATGGTTTCTGCTGAGAAGGGCTAAAAATTTACTTCTGCTAAAGAGAAGAACTGGCCATGTCAGAACAAAGGTTTTCACTGTGCCATGTTGCTTCCTCTGGTCTCTCTTATTTTGTGTTTTGCTTGCTAAACAGTGGTTAAAGATAGGTGTATTTCTGTAATCTTTAATTTTTGTTTCTAATTTGAAACAGTGCAGTGTAAAGATGTCTGGGTGTTCAGGTGGGCAAGTTAATTTTCTTTCCCTTTTCTTTCTTTTTAGGAGGCGCGTGTGTGTGTTATAGTCTGGCCTCTGATATTCCTGATGAAATAATGTACTCCATATATTTTTTACATAAAGGTAAGATCAACCTGTTAACTTATGCTTTATTTTGGAGAAGGTCACTTTGCTGAAAGAGTCACAGAATGTCTTGCAAAACAGATAGCTGCCAAAGTCTGCAGACAATGAACTACTGTGGCTGGTGTTTAAAGACAGCAGCTGCCTTTAGCTGCAAAGTTGACTTTCCTGCTGTAGACTTCCTGCCTGATGCTGAACAAGTAGCTTCAAACCAATGGCCTCATGCTATTAATTTTTTCCCTTATTTCTAACCAGACTTTCCGGCGTGCTGAGCACAAACATTAATGAAATCTGTGGGAGCTTGCAGGTGTGTTGTACTTAGACCACAGGGCATTTATATGGGGAATAAAGCAAACAGCTTGTAGCTTGAGTGTCTGTTTAGAGTTCCAGTTCAGCATGTCATTTTCACAGCAAGAGATGCAACACCCACTGGCTCTAAGAGTAGCTGCTGTTTAAGTGGTGCTCTAGCTTTTAATTTTAAGACCCTATTTTTGTCTTGAAAAGAGTAAAGAACACTGTTTTATTCTGATCAGAACAAAACTTGCTATTAGCAAGATCTTTCGCCTTTGATACATGGAGGAGAGAGCAAACTATTTCTCAACTGAGAAACTGAATAGTATAGAGTAACCATGGACAATGTACCTCTGTTTTACTCTGGGTGTTTGCTTTCTTGTGTCAGGAAACTTTTCATGTGTCAGAGCTGCACTAACATGTTGCTTTGCTGCTGGAATGTTGTGGGATTGAATTAACTGCATTTTTGTGTTCTTGAAGGCATTAACAGATTGGAAAAGTCCATTCTGGGTGTGGCAGAACTCTGCATTGTACTGCTGTGAAGGGCTGATTTCCCTAGATATACTTGATGTGTAGCTGAGGGGTGGTTGTGTTGCTTGGAGCCAACTGTAGCCCTTGTACAGCCCTATCTGTACCAGCAGGAAACTAGGGATAAACATGATGACATTGACCAGCTGCATCTGAAATAACCTTCATGGAATGGAGTTGTTTGGTGCAGAGTTATTTGTGGATCCATGTGAGATTCATCAGTTGAATGAGAGAATTTTAAGACTGGTCATGAGGTGACCCAGTCAAGCAGCAGTATATCAGATCTGAACACCATGTTTTGGAGACATATAAGTAAGGAGTTTAGTCTGTACTGCAGCATCTGTAAACTTGCAAGAAAACTTTCCTTCTTCCCTTCCCTCTCCATTAAAACAGATCCCCACCATCACTCAATGTAGCGTAGACACAGAAATGATGATGCTGGAGGTGTGTTTTGCAGTGCTGGTGTTAGTCTGCATGTGTTTGCTTTGGCAAGTAACACAGTGGTGATCACGAGTATACAGACTCATTGCAAGCAAACTTTAGTCACTATCTTTTGCAAAAAAGTGTTTGTTGCACATACCCCTTCATCTCTAGTATTGCGGTTGGTTTTGGAGTTAGTTTTGGTTTTTTGTTTCTTTTTTTTTTCAGCATAGATAAAGCATATCTCTCTGCTAGGATGAGGAATCAAAAGTCCTGGATGAATGGCTGAAGTGTTGCTCATGATGTACTTGTTGATCATGTAAACTGTGTGTCTACCGTCTTGCCTTGAATTTCCACGCAGTATTAAATAGCATCCTGATGGTACCATTTAGCCTTTAGGATATTACAGTGTGGACATTTGAAGGCAATCATTGTCTCCTTAGTTATTTCAGTCTTCAGCTTGTCTCAGATATTGAGGAAGTTTGGAGACTCTGTGCCATTCTTAATGGATGCAAGAAGGATGGTGCAAGTCACAGAGTGGCCAGCAGGAGCAGGGAAGTGATTCTGCCCCGTGCTCGACACTGGTGAGACCGCATCTCACATACTGTGTTCAGTTTTGAACCCTTCACTGCAAGAAAGACATTGAGGTCCTGAAGTGTGTCCAGAGAAGGGCAACAAAGCTGGTGAAGGAGCTGGGGTGCAAGTGTTATGAGAAGCGGTGAGGGAACTGGATTGTTTAGCCTGGAGATAATAAGGCTGAGGGGAGATCTTATCACTATCTGCAACTACCTGAAAGAAGGTTGTAGCGAGGTGGGTGCTGGTCTCTTCTCCCAAGTGATAAGTGATAGCATGAGAGGGAATGGCCTCAAGTTGTGCCAGGGTAAGTTCAGATTAGATATCAGGAAAAATTTCTTCATTGAAGGGGTTACCAAGCACTGGAACAGGCTGTCCAGGGAGATAGTGGAGTCATCATCCTTGGAGGTATTTAGTAAACTGGTAGATAAAGTGCTCAAGGATATGGCTTAGCAGTGGACAAGGTACGGTTGGGCTTGATGATCTCAAAGGTCTTTTCCAACCTAGCGATTCTATGATTCTAAGTCTAGAATGAAAAAACAGCTGTGCTGATGCAAAGTCCATGCAAACACAGCAGGTCTGAAAGTAGCCTTTGTTTAAGTAAAGCTGAACAGCAATATGGCTGGCAGATAAACTGAAATTTCTCTAAAGCAGTTGAAATATTACCAAAATGTGAAGCACAGCTACATATAGGATTTGTTTGGCTTTTGTTAAGGGAGGAGGTATTTTTACACAAGCTTGCTCTGGGATGGAATGCTTCTTGAAACATGAACATAGGCTGTGCAGAGCATGCCAAGTTTCTGCATACTAAAGAACTGCATTGTGTGAGTGCAGGTCTACTAAGTATGCAGGAACTCTGTTTAGGATGAAATCTGTCTGTGCAGACAAGCCCATGAAACAGTCTAAAATATCCCTGTTTCAGTGTATTTGCACTGCTCAAGTTTGTAGCTATAAAGTCATACTTGGCTTTTAACAGATGCTGTTTATTGTTCAGGTTTTTTGAAAGTGTTATTATTTTTCCCCAGGTTACAGCAAAACTTTTACAGTTTCTCTAGAAAGAACAGGATCTCATCAATTGAAGGAAGTGGCTTTTATGAATCTTGGTAGGTTACTTATATTATTTCCCTGTGTGAGTGGCATTTGATAATTCAATACCTCACTGTTGGTAAGCAAGCAACTTCCTCTGTAATTACCTCAGAATCTGCTCTGGCGATCAGCTACTGAGTTCTTGAGTGTCTGAAGCCTCTTGAATCATCCCCTGGAAACACATATGTATTGGTAGTGTTTCCTGTGTTAATATAACAGCAGCTTTTAATTAATTGCTTTTATATTTCCTAGATACAATCAATTCCATCAGAGCGAAGTGCGCCAAGATGAGAAACATGTGAAACAGCCTCTTAAAGCAAATAAATCAACAAGTGCTAAATTGACCACTGTTATTTCTTTAAATAGACTATTATGTGGCTGCCTATTTGCCTGGCCAGTTCCTGCACCTCCTGAATATTCAGCATCCTGACCTCCTGTGCTACAGTTTGTTTCTGACAGGTATGGTAAGACTGCTGTTTCAAGTGACTTTATTGTATTAGTGGAAACTTGTTCAAATCTCTTTATGTGAAAGTGGTATTTCTCAACCTTTGCTTTATTGCACAGTGTTCTGAATAAGGGAGAGACTGAGAAAATAAGAATGGCATTTTTGCCACTTCCCATTTTAGAAAGAGAATCTGAAATGACATTTCATACTTCATCTACTACATACTTCTAGCTTGTTATGAGATGGAAGTAGACCTTTCACTGAATTTGATACTTTTTGCCTTGCTTTCATAGTTTCCCTTCCCTGATCTTTGCACATGCTTCTTAGTCCTCCACTGTTCTCAAATTTCACATGGAGATGTAAATTTGATTTTACATTTCCTTCCTCCAATTGAGTTGCTCCAAATGTGTGTGTTTGGAGGGTGTGGGCAGAGGAAATCTGTGTTTCCTTCACCTGATCAGGCTGATGCAATTTGATTTAGAGTCTCATCTGAGAGGCATGTTATTTCATTTCCAACAAACATGCGTTTATGGGAAGTGGGTTATTTTTGGAAGTGGGGGGCCTTTGTTTGAAAACAGAAATCCATTCTTCTGACTGCATGAAGGAGAAGCAAGTAGTGGGAACTGGTGCAGGGGCAGCATCACAGGAAGTTAATACCTGTTGTATATATATAATGAAATACTAGTCTCCTAAAAATGAGAGGAAAGCATCATTGCCACATGGTGGGCCCAGTTTCTCTGATACAGAGTCTGGAATCCTGCTATGTGATACTGGGGTGGTGAACCTTAGTACTAGCATGAATAAAATGGTTTTGCTGTGATATTTCTATCAGTAAGCATAGAGCAGAACCTCCCTGTTCTGGCCATTGGAATTGACGGTAAGAGGTCCACCAGTACAAGTTTGTATCATTGTTCTGCATGTGAGCAGTTCTGAACTGTACCGATATGCCTAGGTGTGAGTCCTAGTGTTGTATCTCTATTACTAGCCTTTCTCTTTTCCATGCTGTGTACCCTGATTCGTCCTATGATGGCATTGTAAGCCTCAAACCTGTACACCTTCTCTTCTTCAGCATTCTTCATTTACTTTCTTCACTCAGCCAGCACCACTCTCCTCTTCTGTACAATACTGGGGCACCTCATACAAGAGGCAGACTTGCCTCTTCAAGCATTTTCTTATTGCAGGGGACCTGAAAGTCTTAAGAGAAATACTGGTAGCAGTGAAATTTTATGTTCTTAGTCCTTTTTATTCTCAAACTGATATTCTCCAGGTGAGGATGCAAGAATTGACATGTTGCAAAACTGCTCCATCCGATCCCCATTCACGTCAACAGTCTTGGATTGCTACGTAGGAAGTATGTATGCTGTGAGCATCAGTGACAGCGCCTTATTACAGTTCCTATGGAACAGCAAACAAGACAGCGAGAGGCTGGCAGCTCTACATTGTGCTCTGTTGTACTTCCAACGCACAGAAGACTTGGAAATGCAGGTGGGAACAGAACCTCGTCTAAGATTTTTTTTTCAGTGACTGATGTCTTATGCAAAGCATGCTCAGGGCACAGATGGCATCAGCAAAAGAGGAGAAGTTTTGATTCACATGTATTTTTTTGTGGTGCCAAGAGGTTCATCAACTGGGCTGCCCAAAGTGCTTTATTGGTCACGGCTGTCCTGAAAACAATTATGTCTCCACCACTATTTCATGCAAAATCTTGCTACCAGAAGACATGTTTCTGCAGTGTCTTACAATGCAGGCCTTAAAACAGAGAAATGTGATGAACTGTCCTGTTCTCATTCTGACAGATTATTTGGTGGATTTCTAAGAACCTGTCGACATGTCATTCTTTTGACCCCATTCAAGAATTTATCATTGGTAGGTATTTCTTTTCCTGCGTGCTGAATTTTTATGCGTACCTTAGTTGTGGCTTAGGGAAAAGCTACTGTGTACAAACTGACTCTCTTCTTTCCTAACTTTTTGGTTATGATTTGTGGTAACTGTCCTCTGTTTTGTGGTATTATAGACAAATCAGTAGTTCAGAAGATACATAGATTACTCAAAATCAAGTTGGAAATAATACTTTTCAAATGCATTCTTCTTTGTAGTGGAACAAATAGATTTATCATTATTTTATGTCACTGGAGAGCAAATTCTCCATCTGGCTCCTGTCTTGGATATCTGGGATGTAAATAATTGAGACTGGAGTGGAGCAACAAATCTTCTCTAGCCCAACCCACGCTGTCTTTTCATAAGGATTTGGCATATGATTCTATTCTTTTCTAATAGCTGATTCATCAGCCTAGCCAGAGCATGTCCTGTGCCCTGAACCTTTGTACAAAAGGACCCCTGCAGTGCTGAGCTGTAGCCAAGCAGCTGACCTGGCCCTACAGCCATCTGGACTGCTCTTCCTCCTTTTGTACACAGAGTGGGACCAGTTCCACTGTGGAGGAATCCATTTCAGAGACAGCAGCAGGATTTCTCCCTTTAAAAGTGTTAGATGAGGAACTGACTGTGAACCCTACTGTTGTTAATGGATAGTTTATACAATCTTGCCCTTATAAATCTTTATTGCATTTAGCCTCCCTGTACTGCAGAACGTGTCCAGAAACTCACAACCTGGATAAACTTTTACCCTACACGTCGCTGCTTGATTGGACTGGGGTAAGATAACAGGTGGCACTTTAATTAATAGCTAGAGGGAGTCTCTTTTTCTCCTTCAGTACAGCCTTACCTTTTCATAGACATCTCTAAATCCATCTGTGCTTTATGCCCATTTTATTTTATGGTGTTTTCCATGAATCCTAATGTTTTGTCAACAAATAAAAGCATGAAAAGCATTTAAAAAACAAGAGGAGCTACTATAATAGAAGGGATGATTAAATATCTATCTTCCTCATGAGGTATTCATTTGTTATCTCACGAAGTTTATAATGAATACAGAGTTTATTTAACCAGCAAAATCATGCAGTTATTTCCAAGACAAACATTATTAGTAGAGTCACAGTTTATGAGTAAGTTTGCAAAAGTAAAATAATTTCACATAAGACCCTACAGTTTGAGCAAATAGCTTATTTCAATTTCTGTGATCTGACAGTGTTCTAATATGTGGTCTTCTTTTAAATGAGGTGAATGAGAGAAGCATCTTCTGTATTTCTTTTAGGCAAAACTGAATGTATGGTTTTGGATAGCTAGTTGGTTTCACAAGGGAAATGGGTAATGGAGATGCAATTATACCCAAACAGGCCCATGTTTTATGATACATTACTTATATTTTTAAATTTATTTGTATTTATAGATCATCCCTGGAGTCACATGTGCAACAGACATTATTTCTCTGCCTGTGTTAGAGGTGAGTTCTGGTGTAAAACTACAATAGTATTTGCAGGTTAGGAGCTTTGTTTTGGTGCGGTGGGGGTGTGCTAAATACTAATGAGGCAACGTCCCACAGCCCTATCCAAAGATATGGGTGAACAGAAGATTGCCCTGTTGAAAGTGTCTTGTGATTTTACTAAACTATCAGTTATCCAGACTGACGTTTGCTAGCTCAAAGATGTATTTCCCGAAGAGACTTCTTCCTTTCAACAGGGAAGGTCCTCCAAGAATTAGTTCTAGTAAGATTTTATTGATACTTCTTCATTCTGTAACTTCATTAGCTGGAGGTAAATATGTTAGCTGTGTCAACAACAGATGCGTAAGATTGTTACATATCTCTGCGTACCCCACTTTGAGGAAGATTTCATTGTGCTGTCATTCGTTCATGACCCTCTCACTTTGTTTTGTCCATAGCATCCTGTGATTGCACTTATGTCAGGCCTTTGGCTAACTAAATCTAGACAAATTCTTGCACAGCCTGGAAAAGGTGGTGAGATGGATAGGGAGAGCACATGCTGTTTGGGTAGGAAATTGTACTTTCTTTTGAAAATGACATGTATGACTTTTCCCATCTTCCATTCCAGTCCAATCCCTCAGCTCTAATAGAAATACTTGAACAGGCTGGACCACTGGGCTGAGTCTAATGGCATGAGGTTTAACACGGCCAAATGCCGAGTCCTGCACTTGGGGTACAACAACCCTCTGCAGAGCTACAGACTGGGAGAAGTCTGTCTGGAGAGCTGCCAGGAGGAGAGGGACCTGGGGGTGTTGGTCGACAGCCGTCTGAACGTGAGCCAGCAGTGTGCCCAGGTGGCCAAGAAGGCCAATGGCATCCTGGCTTGTATCAGAAACGGTGTGACCAGCAGGTCCAGGGAGGTTATTCTCCCTCTGTACTCAGCACTGGTGAGAC
>WAAB01023660.1:0-89142 GCA_013389865.1 Piaya cayana | reverse complement strand
GTGATTCTGTGATTCTGTGAAGTTTTCTTAAGTGTTCCCCTGTAAAATCTGAAAGAGGCTTTTAATAAGCAGTTTGTTGTGGAGGGCTAACATAGAGTCAGCACGAGCATCACACGGAAATAGACTATGGATACATGACAACATTACTTGTTTGTTGTAGCACTTTAAGGAGGAGAGAGTCTGTTCTCTCCCCAGTGTTTACATAGTTTATAATGCTTCAGCATTCTCAAAATCTTTTAAAATCAGTAAAATTACCCACTGTTCATTCAGTCTGCAACAGTGTACTACAGCTGTGCTGATGCAGATATACACGACTGCTGTGAGGGAATCAGACTTTGCATACTTTGCTTGGGAAAATAGCCCCGAGAGCTGGGACACCTGGGAAAGTCAGAACATTTGTTGGTAGATAATCCCTGTAATTCACTAAAGTGAGAGTAAGCAGGCCTTTAATTTGTCTGGGATTGAACCTCAAGCCCCTAGGGGCAAATGCCTTTAGCAGCTCTACTTCCTGATTGTGGGATCATTTCCTATTTCTGTCTGAAACCTAAACAGATTGAAAAGGTCAGAGTTCAACTAAAGACAAATATTTCCTGCTGCTTTTAACTACAAATTGCTCTTGACTCTTGAGTGAGGACAAAGATGCTGATGCACAGGGTAAGGTTCAGTGCTCTTGCTGCTTCGTATCACTCCAGTGACACAAACCCATTGTGGCTCAAGTTCAGGTGAACAGTTGTTGGGGTTTCAGGTGGTATGTGGTGTTAGCCTCACCAGTGTGACCCTGGTGACAAATCTGGTCCTGTAGTGTTTCATTTGCAGAGATTCTATGGCATTTCACAGAAACAATGATGAATTGTTGCTTGGAGAAGCTTTTTGGAGTTCTCAAGCTAATGAATTGTTGAGAGTTTTTGGGAGGGCAAGGTCCATATTCACAAAAATATTGTGCTGTGTAGGTGACGTATGAGTTTTTATCACTAAACACCTATTCTGCAATTGATATTGAAAGAGTCTATGAGAAAGGGGCAACAGTCAGAGTCTGATAGTCAAAAAGCTTTACCTTACTCATTAATAACTCTGACTTTTTTCTTCCTTATAAGCACAGAGAACAAATTTGAAAGGGTGCAAATATGCTTAATCAGAAGGGGAGGAAGAAGGGAAGCAAATAGGAAAAGGTTCAGGAGAGGAGTAAGTATGTGTAGTGAATGCAGTGGTCAGAAAGATCAGCACAGGAGATTGCAGCCTCTCCCTCGTGCTGCCCTGAGCCACTTGGGTGAAGAGCGGTGTTTTGAAGAGTAGCTGCTTCTGCAGCTGCATAGTTAGTTCCTCACGTCTCTGAATCCCTTCACTGTGGGGGAGATATAGCACTGCAGTTCCCCTGGAGAGGATGTGCGCCTCTTTCAGTTTATTGTCATCCTGTATCCTTTCAGAGAGGTGCAACTGAGTGCTCTCTTTGTCTTCCACTACAAAGACTCTGCTTAGGAAAGGGCTTATGGGAGCTTTTCATGGATTGCAGACTGGTAAGGCCTTGCTTTGGCTTCTGGTGATACAAAGTCTTTTAGGTGTTTGTGCTTAGGTATTAATTCTTGGCTGTAAAAATGTCTGCCAAATAAACACCACCTAAGATGAAGCCTTCTCTTTCTAGTCCTTGCCCTGATGATCCTTAGGAAATAACATACTTAATGAAAATAATTTTTATTTTAAACTTCTGACTTTTAAAATAATATTTAATGCAGTGCAGGCTTTCAGTGGTGTCTACTTTTAAGTCTGAAGTCTACCACTTCATGTTACAGACTCAGTATATGAAAGAAACTTATTCTCTTGCTTCCCCCCTGCCAACATCAAGCAAAATCCAGTGGGGCCTGAATTAGTGATGGTGTTGTCGCAGTTCCGTATATTGGTCACTAGATGTTACTCTTACGCTACACTCTCTGATTTCATATAGGTAACATTTAGGCAGCGAGCTGCAGGAGTGGGTTAAGGGTTTTGTTAGCTCCAGCAGGGTGAACGTATGGTGTCATATGCACTCCTAGTTTCCAGCTGCTAAATATAACTAATATGAGGTAAAAAAGAGATTTATTTTTTTCTGCTACAGCTACAACAATAAAGCAACAACCGGCACTGGCAGAAAGAGGCAAGTGGCTGGCAGAATTGAATCTCTGCAATTTATTTTCTTGGCAAATTGTAGTTTATAGTATGAAGTGGGTTTGATGTTTTCTGCTGAAGTTATTGTTATTGTAGGAAAGTAGGTAAGAAAGAGCAAAATCCACCATTTTTATGTGAGGTGGACGAATATTGTGAACACAAACCTCCTTCAAATGTCACTACTGTAGTGTCTATATGGGTAGGTAAATGTGTGTAAAATGGAGCAAGAACAGCTTGTGGCATCTCTTGTTTTTTAAAATTGTCAAAAAGAGTTGCCTTAATGTCATCTCTTCATCAGCAATGATAACATCACTCCCCCTGTATAAACAACAGTTTCAAATCTAAATGCCCAGTCCAAGAACTAGTTCAGGAAACAGTCTGTGTGTGTTTGGGTTTTTTTTTAGCTCCTGTCTGTTCTAGGTTTAAAATAATTTCAGCATTAGAGTCAAAGGCATTAGAATTGCTATGGAAATATTTAGATTTTCTTTCTTCTTTTTGTTCCTGTAACTTAAGATTGGCAAACAGACATTTGCAATGTAAGCATTGATGCATCTTGAGAACTGTGGCAGCCTGCAGCTGCCAGGGTTATGGTGATGTTCCAGTTTTTGAAACTACTAGAAACCCAGGATGGGATTTATTTGACAAATGTAAACATTTATATCTAAGTCAGGAGCTAAGCCTAAGGCTCCTTTTGCAGCCAGGAGAAATCTAGACAATATGGCCAGTGTAGTCTGTGGTGCAGTTCTTCCCATCCCAAATATCTGAAATAGGTCAGATGAATTATGATTTAGAAGCACTTATCTCTTCCCAGTGGCTTAGAAGGATCCTAAGGTGACAAAGTGTCTGCATTACAAGCACCAAATCTTGACCTCAAGTTTAAGAAATTGCTATCCCTGCCATCAAATCAAGGAAATTAAAGTACTGGGGAAAATAGTCTTAACTGCTTTTGTTTAAATTTTTCTGCTTAGACTGCTATGAAGCTACATTAATCACAGTTCTTTCCAATTATTTAGTGGGATGGGGATTAGGTATTTCTTTAAGAGTGCAGC
This sequence comes from Piaya cayana, assembly GCA_013389865.1. Lineage (NCBI taxonomy): Eukaryota > Metazoa > Chordata > Aves > Cuculiformes > Coccyzidae > Piaya > Piaya cayana. The sequence goes on along the minus strand of WAAB01023660.1, from coordinate 85,954 downwards.
CTGTGTTCATACTTTCCTTGCAATACTTTGCAGTTCCAAAACTCCAAAGGCTTCTGGGAGAAACTCAACTCAAACTTGGAGAGTGTGAAGTATGCAGAGCCACACTTACATTACCACAATAATGTGCTCAGGAGGGAATGGCATAACCTTGCAGAAGAGGTAAATATGCGTGCACTGAAACAGCTTCCAGAGCTGCCTCTGAAGTGGGTGTTTTAAAGACAAACATGGAAGAGTTAGCTTTTTTAAATTTGGGGGATAAAGAAATGAGAATCTAATTATGAGAAGTGCAAAGAGCTACAGTCATTTTCCTTACAAGGTGATTGCCTGTAAGTCTTACTCTGTTGAAATAATGCAATAACATAAACAAAAGCAGAGCTTGCATGTCTCTGTACTGTCACGTTTGTTAGAAGTGTGCAAGTGCCTACAAGGGTGGGTAGTTGGAAGGTGGGTTGAAGCCCAGCTGTGCCTTATTTCCGTTCAGAGGGAAAACCAGCTTCATTTCTTATCTGCATTGTGTCAGAGAGTATTTTAACTGGCCTTCTACTTTGTTCATCTGTGCATTTTTGTTTGTTTACAAATCAGATAGAGGAAAGAACCACCACAGCGTATTTGAGGAATATTTTTGAAAATGCCCAAAAGTAGGTACCATTTCTATTATATTTACCCTTTCTTGGTTTTTTAGAAGTACGTTGAAGGATTTAACGTGCAATTTCAATAGCTGATTAGCTGTTTGGTTAGATATCTTACTTTAAAGATGATTACCCAGCAGAAAATAAATTATTGGAATCCTTGTAATCACTACAGCATGATCTGAAATATCCAGGCCTGTAGAGTTAGTCAGTTTGTGGTAGGTATGAAGAGTTATTCTACAACCCAGGCCAAGATAATTTTTTTAATGCTGATTAATATCTTTACTAAATGTAGTCATCTTTACAGTTCTTGGATTTCTTTAGCTGTCTTCTGAATGATTAAGGGATCATTTAAGCTTTTCAGTGTTCTTATGAAATCCGTCAGAGTAATGCACATGAAACAAGCAGATTTTTGTTTTAAACCTCAGGGTGCTTTCTCATTTGGACACTTGGGACTCCGGTAAGTAAAACTTGTCTCAATGTAGACCGTAGCTGTAATGTTTATTAGAATGTTTTCATGTAGCTTTTGTTGACTATAGATAGATAGGTGTGTTTTCAGCACTAAAGAGTTCATGACAGTAAGATGAGTGTTTATTAAATTACAGGAAAAATGTTTCTCTGTTAGTAGTGGTCATACACTGACTAGGAAATCTTTGAAAATAAAGTTCCTAATTCACGTTGCTCCAACAATGTAAGCAGTAAACATTTGTCTGCCTAGGATTTCTTCTTCAGGACTTCTCTCCTTGAGCAGACTATCAGTGACACATGCTATGTTACTGCTGAGTTGTGTCCAGTTAAATGCCTTCACAACTCTAGAGCTTGTGTATGGTAGAAGATGATGGCTGGTGAAAAAATCATGATATAGAGAAAGCAGGAATGTATTGTATTTCTCTAGGCCAGAACACTTGAGATTTTGTTTGGTTCCCCTGTCATAAATAAGGAAAACTGAATTTTGTAGTAAGTTGTGTTTCTTCTATTCCATCAGCGCCTCCCACATGCCTGCTACTATGTGCTGTGACATGATGCTGGTCTAAGTGCTACTTAACTTTTATTACAAAGAATTTTCAGTGCATTCATTCCCAGCCCCTAATACTGATTGTCTGTACCACTGCTGGTTGTTGCCTTGGGCTCTGACTTTGAGGCAGCTTGTGTTATTTTTGCCAGCCTCAGGTTCACGTTTTCCAAAGGTGCTAATTGATGAAGATGTTAGATGTTTAACGGTTATTAGAGAATATCTAGGTAGCTGTCAGCTGGTAACAAGCCTCAGTGTAGTGCATCTTCCCTGTATATGTTTCTTCAAGTCCTTTAAAATCAAGCATCACAGGTCCTTGTGCTGCTAAGTGGAGAGGTAAATACGTTTCAAGGTGAGCAAAGATGGTTGGAAAGAACTTTGTAAAAAATTTAGTGCTTGGATCTATAAAATATTGATTTGAATTTATGGTACATGGTGAAATGCAAGATCATTTTTTCTTCATTTGTTAGTAGACAGGAAGCACTGAATAGGAAATACAGGGTATCAAATTACAGTAGATACTGTAACCTCCTTCCATTTAGTCGGAAAAGTTGTGTTCTTTTACAAAGTGGTCAGCAAATCTGAGTAAGGGAAGCAACCTAGGAGAACAAGGAAAGTGGGAGGTGATTCTGTGGGGCATTTACTTTGTGTCTAGCCATTTCCTTATAAAACCCAGGTAGCTGTTTTGGCTCGTTTGTTTGTAAATGACAGGTTCTAAATATCGTACGCATTTGCACTGGTGCCACCAGAAGGTTCTCTGAGCCCCTTTGCTCTACTGAATCACCATGCTGTGATGACCCTCCTTTAATAATCGGAGGAGAGAGTGGTGCAAATCAAGTGTAAAGTGGTGTTGACAGGCTTGTTTTTCCTCTGTGCTTAGTGTTAAGTGCTTGAGGAAGAAGATAGCAGATGCAGGGTTATTTTCCTTTCCGCAGTTCTCTCTTACACAGTCCTTGATTCTTCTCTGTCTTAGTTCTGTAGGTGAGTAGATCAAACCACACCACCTGTTTGCTTGTGTATGTTTCTATGTACTTGTGAAGCTGGTTGAAGTCTCGTGGTATTTCTGTAGCATCGCATCCTTGAATGACTCTTGCTCTGTTTATTTCAGAGGAAAGGCTAGCACCTCTCTTTCAAGAGGAAGATTATCGGCAGCAGTTACTAATGGGACTGGTATGTGTTTTGTCTCAGTGTGCACTAGAGGACGCACAGCCTCAACAAATGTAAAGAGTAAGCTTCTAACTTTCAGCGCGGAGTAGGAGCTCCCTCAAAGTAGCTATGCGACAAACATGCTATTTTTTAACTTTCAGAGTTCATAATCACGACATCATGATATCATGATATCATTTTAACAGCTGATGATATCACAATGCATTGGGGAAAACCAGCAATGGAAAGTTGATTTATCAAAATGCTTTTTGCTTAAAAATTTTTTGGGTTTTGCAAGTTTTTTCAAACAACTTTTATTTGTCTGGAAACTGCTATTTCATCCTCCTGGAGCTGATCTTAATCTGCTTTAATCTTAATCTGGCTACTCTAAGTCCTTAAAACATGCATAGGTGAATTTCCCATCCACTGCTTCCCTTAAAGGGGAGATCACAGATCTTGCTTGTCATGTTAACACTTTTTTTACTGTCTTCTTTTCCTTCTACCTCACTTCTGACACTGCTTTGGCTATTCTGAAGCCCTTTCCCCTTTTGCACTGTTTTCACTGATGCTTTACCCAAAGGATCTACCATCCTGGTGCTTCTGGGTAGTAAATTCAATCTCTGGACTCTACCTGTCCTGCCTCTGTCAAAATACACATCTTCACTCATCTGTTGTTCTTTTACTACCAGATAAAACTATTCAGCAAGCACTGGAAAGTCTCAACACTGCATCTTTGAAGAGCATATCAGTGCTGTCCTGTCTGTCCAAATCTAAGGAAAATTTTCATTCTTTGCAGTCTTGTGAACTTGTTTCTAAATTCTACCTCATTCTCTGAAGCTTCTCTACCTTCCTTCCCTGCAGTTAATTTGGGCAGATGCAAAAAGTAGGTTGCTGCTGTCCTTTGTGCTTTCCTAATACTTTGCTGTCCTGACACATTGAGATTAATCCACTTATAAACTGCTTGAGATGGAGATTTTATTTGCCTACGTATTTCTCCGGAGCTTTGAAGCAGATAGCACTTCACAGTAATTCTCAGTAAAGAACCAGCATGGACTTGAGTTGCAATCAAAGCTATGTAAGGTTAGGGATTATTTCAGGAAGAAGAGGGTAGGGAGTGGCATGGAGTGTATGGTAACAAATGTCTTCTTTAAAATGCTTTGCAATTAATGTTTAACCTAAAGTTGCCATTAATCACTGAGGTTCTTGGCTACTACTACAAACTGTACTTGTACTAGTTTTCTCTGTGATAAAATCCCTCAGGTTTTTTTGTATGTAATTTAATACTTACGTTGTCGAAATTCAGTGTTCATATTAAAATCCTTCTTTCATCCTGTTCGCTTGGCTTGACGAAGAGAGCTGTAAGAACTCTGTCAATGTCATTGAAAGTTTAATTTAGCAGTAATTTTGCTGAATTTGCACCAAAGAACCATTATGAATATTCCACTCTGCTGTTAAATTTGGCAAGCTTGAATGTTGCTTGAAATCTCACTCAGAATTGGAGTTTTGTAAAGGGGAAAGTTTTGTTGTGCTAATTTATGTTGATCAGATGGAGCTTTTGTATCTTTTTGAAGATGACACAAGGAGAAAGAATTGTTGGCTTTTCTTTCTAGATGGTTGCTCAGCTGAAGGATCACCTTATGAGACATCTACTATATGTAGGAAAAAAGAAGATCGACCAAATAGTTTTGGATTATGTTGCAAACCTGGTAGGTTTGATTTCATAGTCACTATTGTGAGCAAACATGTATTTGTTGGGAGGGAGTGTCTTGGGTATGTATTGCATGTGTGTACAGTCTATGTTTGGTGGGACGAGGTAATTTTTAAGATGTCTAACCATATTTTGCTGCTTAATATTGTTTATATTGATGAAGGAAATAAAACTACTTCAATAATACTAAGAAGAGTTGTATTAGTTACTGACAACACAGAAGAAACAGTTCCCTTTATAGCTTGTACAAAAAAGGTCTACTCCCAGAAGTGAAAATGTGAACTCATCATGAAAGTTGAAAGAATGGTCTTAAGATCTGTTTTGTTTCCTGTGGAATACATTGCTGCATGTTGTGAATACTGAAAGTGCCATCAGGGAAAGTACAAATTAAAAAGAAAAGATTTCTCCAATATGGCATGAGAGTAAATTGTCACTTCTCCTGCAATGGACTTACATGGGCTTTTTGTGTCTGCAACAGGAGACAGTTTTGCCATGTAAAAAAAAAATCCATATAAACTACAGCAAAAGGTTTCTTTCAAAATTCATAATTTTCTTTCATCCTTTTCAGAGAAACTTAAAAAAGCAATAAAAACTGTGACTGTTGTGCGTACTGTACCTGCTTTAGTCTGTCTCAATGTCAAATCCTTTAAGTGCAGAAGACAGACTAGAAGAGCTCACATGGCAACCAGTAAATCATGTTCTCTGTCTTTGTTCTAGCCCTGTCACCTGATTCAGCAGAAACTCCCCACAGAGCTGTTTTCTAGGAATGGGAATCTCGGGAAAAGTTTTTGAGGCTGCTGGTGTTTCTTGTCTGAAGTCCTGTGCAAATCAGTTGTACTGTTGATATTACAGTGTTCTCTGAGCCACTATAGCTTCCACTTGAGGTTACTGGCTTTTCTATTCAGGCCTTTCTCTATCGCCTGGCAAGTTGTTTGGCTGGCAACTGGCAGTCTATTTTCTGTATCTTTACAGGAAGGCAAGAAAAAACAGTGACTGATCAAAACAGAAACAGTACAACATGAGCCAAAGCTTTGTACCTGAAAATGGTGCTGAAAGAAGCAAAAGTAGAACGTTTGTTCTTTCATTTGTTTTCCAGTTATCATTTGTTCATTCTTAATGTAAACTAAGATAAAAAAATGTGAAAACAACTCTGCAGCCTTGATCTGCACATCTAAATTATGATAGATCTTGCAGTCCAAACAAGTCTTGACCCTCTCCATCCGCAAACTCTTAGCTCTTTGTGGGGGGTTAATTTTTTTTTTTAAATGTCATTCAAAGCAAAAGTTCTGTCAGTTCAGTGGACTTCTAATTCTTGGAAAAACTACTATAAACAAAATAATATGTCTCTAAAAATTGGTTCTGCCCTCTAGGTGGCACATCTGAGATGCTGTTTGGAAATCTTTAGAGATTATTTCATTGTTAGGCTTGGGTTTCCCTATCCTGGTCAGAAACTCTTAAATCTTAAACCTTTCTATATCATAAATGTTTGGAACTTCTACAGGGGAGTGAATTGCTTTGGTTTTCCAATGGTTTTCTGTAGCATCGGCAGTGTGTAGCAGAGCTACTGAAGTTAATGAAATGTGAAGAGGCTTGTCTGTTTGCTCCTATAAAATATTTTTTATGACAATAAGGAGCAAAGGAGTGGCTGAGAATAGGGCTCCACTGTGTGTAGCCACTGTGTAAATCAATGGCAGCTGAAGCTGGAGTAGCCAAGACATGAGAGCACCGACAGTTCCTTGTTAAACCTCAGACCAGTGTCTGCTGCTGCCAGGGAACTGTGTGTATTTGTATATGGAGAGGTAACATGAGGAAGTGTGAATGAAACATCTCAGAGGGAATTCCCTTGTTTGCAAAGGAAGTCTGCAGAGCCCAATTATGTCTCGTTATCAGTTACATGCCACCCAGGCTGCAGTAGTTGTTTGTATGCCCATATTCTCTCTCCCCTCTGCGATCGCTCTATCTTAGCTTTACTCCTTTTCTATTTCACTCTTTTCATTGCAGTGGAGCAGGATAGGGAGGAAAATAACTTGCAGGAGTAGTGTGACATTTGCTGCCCTGACAGTGAGTGGAAGGGAGGCAGAGCAAACACCCTGTGCTGCAGGACTAGCATAAACTATTGAAAAGTCCCCGAAAGTTGTTGCAGCAGCTGCACCTTTCAGTGATGTCTGTGGCTGGCTGTTGTCTGATGTGGCCTCAGCTGCAGAGAAGACAGACAATATGAGTTTCCTCAGAAGAAAGAGGACTGCCTCATATTCCCTATGTACAAAGGGTTCTGGAAGACAACAAGACCTGATTTCACTCTCTTTCTCCTTTGCTCCTGTTTCTTCTTTGGCTGCTGTCTTGTTTTTCCTGTAGAAACAGGGCAGTAGCTGGGCACTTGTGGTTCCAAACGGCTTTAGTGGAACTTCAGTATGCTCAGCATGTTTGCTTGGAAATGTAGATGTTTCAAGGCAGCAAGGTGCTTAGCAAATGTCAGCCTAGGCCCTGCTGCATGCACTGTCTTGCTGTTGGTTGTGTTTTCTCTCACTGGTTTAGAGCACTCCAAGGGAAGTGGCTTCTGATACTTGCCCAGAAAAAACTCACCTTGTACATATTTGTTGCTAAATGAAAAATCACTTTGAATTGAAGCTGTGGGTTTAGCTTTTAAGTTGGCTCCCCCAGAGTACCCACTGCTCTGGAGAGGAATCTGCCTGTAGTCCCTTCTTAAAACAGGTGATGTTTCCTTTGTCTCATGGAAGTTGTCCTGTGTGTTATACACTGAGAAAGTTTGAGTCAGGCTTCTCTCTCTGCATGCATTTTCTATGATATCCATTGTGGCTGATCTCCAAAGTGAATGGAGCTGTTGGTGAGGGTGTCATGTCACAAGCATGTGTGTATTTAAATGTGTTGTGATTGACATTGACTTAAGAAGTTGTCTTTTTGTACCCTGTGAAAGCCATACAGTTTGTTCTATTGTGAAACAAAGAATATTCATTCTGGCATGTCATAACTGTGGAAACAGTGTTGTGCAAATAATAAGAGGTGATTCTGGAGTTGTTAAGAAACCTCCCTTCAACACAACACTGATTTTTCAGCTTCAGCTGTAGGTCCTGGTGCAGAGGCTGTAGCTGCACCCTGTGTGGTGGCCAGAGATGAAAGTCATTCCAGCAGCAGGTGCTGTTCTTGTGGCCATTCTCTGAAAGCTGAAAAATCACTCATTTTCTGAAAAATCAGTGGGGAAAATTTGGCATACTCTGAAGAGATTAAACTGGAGCTTTCCGTTGCACTTGGGAAATAACAAGATGGAAAGTATTAGGCAGTTATGCTGTGCCAGCTAGCTGTGCAAGGCTTGATGTGGTGGTGGAGGGTAGAGGGAAAAGGCTACCGTGTAGAATTACCTTGGCCAAGCTACAGAGAGCACTGGGGATCATTACTGAAGACCAATATTCCTGTTCCGGCCTTTGCCTATGAACTTCTCTGTATCTTGTTTCCATCTCACTCAGGGCCTGTGACAAGTTAGAGGCTGTAGAGCGCAGAGCATATGAGGAGAAAACAGAGTTGGGGGAAGGATTCCTGAATTCTGGCCATCTTTGGGGGAAAAAGGTTTTCTAACTTCTCGTGATGCCTCTCTGCAAAATGGGGGCAACACTTGCTTCCTCAGAATTTCCTGGAATTGATTAGTATGCTTTGAGGCCCAGAGATAAAAGGCATAGAGGAAGTGCATCATCTCTCTTACTGAGGTGCGGAAGTGGTGGCACGTGACAGCCATGAGGGGACAGCTAGAGGAAGCTATTTCAGCTCTTTCGTGTGTGGTTTTTCTCTTTCAGCTGCAGAAGCTTAGATGGCCCAAGTGAGGATGGGGCTTGTGGCTTTTGTGTGCTGACTGTCTGTGCTGGAGGCCAGCCTGGGACTGCAAAAAAACAACAGTATGGGCCAAGGGATATTTTTTTTTAACTTCACTATGAATTGAAAGGAAACTCAGTAGAGGAGGAGAGGCATTTCTTTGTCTCATCTTTCCCTCTTGCCAGGGCTGGATTTGTGATTCCTCTTGCAGACTTATTTAATCAAATGGAGTTCTCCATTGCCTTCAGCGTTTTCCAGTTTTGTCTGGGTGCTCTGGTCCTTTCCTTGCCAAATGCACAGTCACATGCAGCTTTGGCTTTCGTGGCAAACAGATCTTTGAGGGTTTGATGCAAGAGCATGAGATTCTAAGAAGCATGATTTGTTAAGATGGTGTATGTCTTGCACAATGCTTTGATGAGCTGGAAGCACTTATTTATGTTTCTGAAATAGGGCAATTCAGTTATGATGCAAATTTTAATCTATTTTACATTTCAAGCCCCTAGATAAAAAAGGTAACTCAAGTCTTAATAGGAGTCTCATGAGACCCCTAGAAACATTAAGTCTTTTCTTTTTTTGTTTTAGCTCAGTCTGGTGCATCGAATAATGAAAGAGGTTTGGAGGAGATACAAGCTTCATTCCTGCATCCTCTGCTTGTGAGCAAGTCATTTGATAAAGTTTTCACCCTGACTTTTAAAATATAGGTGTAATAATTTTAGCCTTCAACAGTAGTTACCTACTTGAACAGCCAGTGCTTACTCTGCTGTGAATGTTGATATGATTGTCATGTGCTCTTTTAACAATCCCACTGGCCCTCTCTAAATCAACATGAGTATTTGTTATATAAACAGTTTTACAGCCGGAGTTCAAAGTTGCTGAATTCACTGTGGTTTTAAGTTGGGTTAGTGGATGTTGAACACTTGTAAAATCCACGCCACTTATACCAGCACTCAAAATACTTCACCTGTTGTTGATACTGGGTGCTGCTGAGAGACTTGTAAATATGTGGTAGTGTGGGGGGCAGGGAGAGAATGGCAACACCAGGCACTTGGCATGTCAGCACTAAACAGCTAATGCTGTCAGTCACCTCACTAAATGAGAGAGTATCCCGCAGCAATTCACCCACAATGCAGTGCAAGTGTAGTACAACAAACTGACCATATTTCCAGGAGTGTGTGGGCATCTCAGGTTCTTTATATGTTGCTGCTTTGTTAAATACAGTGATGAGAGAGGAAGTGCAGGCGAGTTTGCAGTGTTCCACGTTATGAGTCGGATTCTGGAAGCTGCAAATGGCATGTGCATGCCTTTACCTCCTGGTAAGTCCCATGTTTTGCTGTTTTAATTGTAAGTGAGGAGAACAATGCTATGAATTCCTCTCAGAGGAGCAGTATTTGCAGCACGTCTGTCAAGTTAGCTTTGGCAGTACTGAAATCTATTCAAGAAAGTTACAGAGGGGAAGACCCTCTGTAAACATGAAATGAAACAAAACTGAATAGTTGCTACAAATAGAGACAAGAAGACAGAGGTTTAGTTCTCAGTTTGCAGCTTCCGGTAGAATGCTTGGGCACAGTTTTAGCTTAGAACTAGGATTTGGACTTCTTTCACTTATATATTTTTCTTAGACAACTGGACTTACACTTATTTTTTTTTGACAATTAGTGTCAAGAGCTACAATGGAAAATCCTGTCATGGAGCAAAAAACCAAGTTTTTCTTCTGATAGTGTTGCCCTGCTAGTAATTTTCAGCTTTGTCCTGGAAGGATGTGCTCCAGCCTTAATGGAAGGGGCTGATCTTGATAGCTGACATTTATTTCCCAGAGCTCCTCAGAATCACTTAGTCTTGCACTTGCTTATTTTTGATAGGGAAAGACTTCTTAACACTTTCTGATGCTGTTTGGATCTCTCTAGTTTGTATTTCATGATCTGTCTTCAGTCTTTGAAACTTTTTTTGGTATGAGATCTTCCCTCAAACACACATTGTGTGGGCGCAAATGATGGCACATAATGGTGTCATGTGTTGGAAGACCTGATGTCAAGTGAGAAACTGAAGTCTTGATGCTTCCTGTGGGAATACGTGGGTGGCAGCCACAGAGTGAGGGTGGCGAGCCCTCAGATTGGGAGGAGAGAGGGAGATAAAAGGCAAATTGGTAGCACAATTCAGATATAAGGGAACAGCTTGGAGGTGTTTAATGACTGTGTATGACTATAATGACTGTATTCAGTCCCCTTGGCTTTCCTCTTTCTGGTGGGATTGTGTTTGAGAGGACTTAATGAGATTACATGACTTCTGATAAACTGATTTTCTCACCATCTAGAAACAGGCAGAAGTTAGAGTGTTTGCTTTAGATAGAGTAATGCCAGTCTTTAATACAGACTTAGAAAAGAATACATATTGTTATACCAAACAATTTTTTTCTCTTTCGTAGGTTTCCACACTCTGCACTTGGGACTCGGTGTTCGATGTCTCCCTCTGCACACTCTCCTGCACTATATTGATATTGGAGTCTTGCATTTGACAGAAACATGTGTCAGGAAATTACTGAAAGGTACAGCGAGCTTCATGTGTTTCATTTTTTACCAACCAGCTAACTGGGAGTGGTATCCATTCAGCCATTCTAATTCATACACAGGATTTACTGCCCAGGAGACTCAGTTCTTCCAGAGTGCTTTTTCAGTGAGAGCTGGAGCTGATAGCATTGCCCAGCTGAAAGGAGAAAATTTAGGCTTGGTATATATGATTGAGCCTTACTGTAGTAGGCAAAGAAATACTTGTTTGGAGAATCATTGTTTAAATTTTTTTCCACTTCAGAATGAAATCGAGAGTGAGACAAACTGGCACCTGCAAGCACAGTATGTGTTACACCTGTGTTAATTGTCTTTTTGAGATCAGAATGGAGGAAGAGGGACCCAATGTGCAGAGTTAGTCTGTGCCTGGTCTTGCTAAATCAAATATAGATATGGAGAGTTGTGCTTAGTCAAAACATGTTTGAATTACTGTATAAATCGTTACATAAAATAGTGAAGTTCCATGCAAATATACAGAATAATATTTATGTAAACAGTATAAGCATAAATAAGACTCCTAAGAGCTGTTATTTCAAAATAAAGTTTTTACTTCATTACAGAAATGATATTTATTCAGAATGTCTCAAGTGAAAGTTGGAATTCTCTGTTATGTGTTCACCACTAATGTAGGTGGGGTTTGTTTTTTTTCCTTTTCTCTTGTAGATCTGGACGACACTGAAAAGAATGAAAAGCTGAAGTTCAGTATTGTCATGAGGCTTCCTGAGGTAACTAATAACTTTGGATATAATTTCCTTGACCTTGATATCCACAGAAAATTGCTCCTTGAGCATAGGATCAAGCCAGTGGAAGACATAGCTGTGATTCAAATAGGGCGCAGATATGACCTGAACCTCCACAGTTTCTCCATCTGCTGCTCGTGGTCAGTAGGGTACCCTGAGAAATTACACATCTGTCCACGGTTTTACTCTTACAGTCTCTGCACTGCCCTGCAGGAATCAAATAGGCAGGACTGACACTGTTCCATTGAGTGCTCATCTGTGTAAAGCAACGATGGCTTGATGGATTTTAAGAGGATTTTGTGTGTCTGTGTTTTATAGCATCCAAAAATGCTTTTCTCACTTGTCACCTCTGCATTAGACTTTATTCAGTTTATCAAATATATTTAAAAGCCAGTACAGGAAAAGCTGTAAAATCTGACTATATCACATCTCTCTGGTGGGGACTGAATTACAAGATCTTGCTGTCTGAAATCTCCCAGACTCGCGCATCAGTAAGATGACTGGTTTACTAATTCCTGATGTGCCATTAGAAGTTCCAACAGAATGGGAGATTGACTCCTTTTCCCCTTTTGCTTTTAGTGCACACCACAGCACTGCAGAGGAAGCACAACATCTCAATGAGCAGAGGAAAAGCAGGGATTCCCCCTTGGGGTGTGCCTTGCTGTGAAACAGGCTTTTCTCAACATAAATTGCTTATTGTTTGCACATTAGGGGCTGTTACTTCTGGTTCAAATGGCCAGAAGTGCTGCTTTGGTTGTCCTTGAACAAGGGCTTCTTTATTTGGCAGCAGTTTTGAGAAGGGGTAGGGAAGGAGAACTCCACAGGACGTTCTTTGTCTTCTGTATCTTGTTTTGGGTATGGCTTGGTGAGCTGGGGTCAGCGTGGGGCCTCTCTGAGCTGTCAGCCCAGGCCTGGTGGGTGGGGAACACCATTTCAGCCACGATTTGATGCAAGGGGCTGAGCTGTGAGTGCTTTAGGGAACGCATACTGCCAGTTATGCACAGTGGGCTCAGTGCCTTATTGAATCTATTTACAGCTTTGGGAAGAAACGCAGGGAACAGTTTGTTTGCCAGAAGGGCACTTTGGGGTGACTTGCACTATTTTGAGCAGGTTACTTTCACTACATGACTTCAGTGGCATCAGAAGCAAATCTTTATTCACCATTGAAACTGTTCAGCATTTCCTAAATGAACTCTTTCAGTAGTCTCTGTTGCAATACATCAAAGTCAGGGGGAAACAGAGTGATAGGGAAGATAGGAGGTGGAGCTGATTTCACAGTGTCTTCATATTTGTTTGCTTATTGGTTAGGACTGGAAGCTTTGGGATATCTGGGTTTGAATCTCTCTTGCCTTTGGGAATGTGAATCAATTTTATCAATTCCTAGGATGATGTCCTACATAATGGGATGCAAATTGTGTTCCCGGTATCTCTTGTTGGCATTCTGCTTTTGTAAGATTCCTTTGACTGAGGCTGAGAGAAGCCCTGTTCTGACTGGAACACTGAGGAATGGAGCATCTATGTTATTCTTTGGAAGATGAATGGAACCAAACCAGAGTCACAGTAAAGCATAAATGGCCATTTAAAATCTCAGTTAGTACTTAAGTGCACATGCAGAGTGGGACAGAGGTAAAGAGACAGACTGATAGAAACTTACTGAGTAGCTCAGTGGGTATGAAGTTGCAAGGTTTTGATGGATTCCCATGTTTCGGAAGCATATTGCAATCTTGTAGTTACTGGCTGTGAAAGAAAGGCTCCATAGCTAAATATGATGACATCTTAGCTCTGATGACATCAGAGTCTGAAAGCTATGCTGCAGCCTGGATTTTGTTTCTGCATTTTCTCTCCTTTTTCCCCCTCCTAAGTTTCCATTGTCCTGTGTTTGTTCTCAGGTTTTGGGTTTTGTTTTTTTTTCTTTATTAGGCTTTTGGTCTAAAGGTCCGCCAGTTTTGGAATCATCCAGTAAATGCCAATTTCATTGCACAGAAATATGTGAAACTGTTGCTTGAGAACGTGGGGAAGAGGCAGGTAAGAGCACGTGGGACTATTTTTGATCTTGTGCTTTGACTGTGTTGAGCTTCCTGACCATAAGATACTGAAGATAACACTGAAACTTGGCACTGTGCAACTTTATGAACTAACCTGATAAATTCTCCCCTACAGTGTAGCAGGCCTCTCCCTGACAGACTCTCAGTCCCGGTGGAGTTTTTGCCACTTAACTACCTGACTAATATCCTGGCAGAGATAGAGAATCAAGGTAAGGTTAATTCTGTACTTTGGAAGACTGGTCATTGTTACCCTTTGATGCTCACACTTAGCTGTATCCTGACTATATGAACCATAAATGAGTTTTAAAGCCATAACTGAGATACAAAATTACAGTGATGTCTGAACAGTCCTTTTCAGTTCAGTCCTTTGCCTGCTGATGGGAATGGTCAGGGGGCTTCTTCACTGCATATCCTTTCATCCACATGATCTGTGTGTTGAATCCAGTTAGCAAATGGGCATTTTTCAGAACACGTGTAGTGAAACATGGTTTATGTACAAAATGGTGGTAGCTGTTATTCTGTGTTCGAAGGGGGAGAAGGGATTGTCCCTTATTTGTACTGTACGGTGGCCAAGAGGCAGCCAAAATCACATCTTCCACCTCAGAAAAGAGCACTGAGATCACTAGGTTAGGAGGTGCTTTGAATTAACAGGCATTTTTTGTTTCAATGCTGTTCCTTTTTGTTTGAAATTAAATTTAAATTGGTTAGGACACTTGCTTCACCCAGTGATCCCAAGCATCTGAGGATTTCCACTGAAAAATCAAAATGCATGAAGGCAAGTGCTGTACTTTACAGTGTTGCTGGCTATGCCTATGCTAATAAACAAAATAAAGTCAGAATAAGGACCTGAAGGCTAGAATGGGGTTGTTTGTGTGGATATCATCGCTTTTGGGGAGGAAGAGATGTTAAACCATACAGAAGCATCAGAATGTGCCTTGGTCCATTTTACATACTAGCACAAACATGGCCACTGGGCTTAACTCTGGTTTTGGATCTCCAGTGTAGAATTAGCATGGAAGTCCCTGACAGCCTCTAGAGATGGTCTGTCATTTACCTAGACCCCACAAAAAAAGAATGATTTTCCATGGGTGAGCATAGAAATGCCTCCACTGAAAGCTGTAGGTATTTTGTGTAAGGGAAAAAACAGGTCCATCTGTTACCTTACTGGTCAGGAGAGCAGATCAAGGTGTTCCCTAGACTGCAGGGCTTGGTGCACAACAACACCCAGCATTTTGTAAGCACTGACTTTCTCACCATGTTTTTCTAGGTGGGCATCCATATGAAAAACAAGACCAGGTGAATGTAAGATTTGTAGAGGAAACAGCACTCAAACACACCTTGATGCTTTTGGGCCTCAAATATTCCTGAAATAACCTGCTGTCAAAGAAAGCAAACCGTGGTGCTCTTGGATAAAAGTGTTAGCTCAGAAGTGTGCAACCAGCTTTTTTGTGTTTGTTTTAAATGTCCTAATAATCTGCAGTTTTGTGTTCCCACCATTACTGACATAAGCTACACAAAATATTGTTTGGTGCAAGGTACTAAGGCCAAAACCACTGACTTCTAGTAAATCCTAGAGAAATTTGTCTGACAGAAACCCAGTTTTCCAATGAAATATATCTGTGGTTTCAGTGTTTCATGTTGAATTGGTAAATAAATGGAACTGCATCGCTTATCAAAACACAATTAGGAAAATTGGTATTTATATTGACTATTTTAACCAGATCAACAATTCTGAAACAGGTAGTCCAATTGTATTGCACAGTAATGAGAAACCAGTAAATGTTTGCTCATTTTCTTGGTGTGTTTATGTAAAGCAAGTAAGAAGAAGAAATAATGACTCTGTCTCTGTATATAATGCAATAGTAGTGGAGTGTTCATTCCTTGTGGCTGTGTGTTATCTTACAGTACTTGTGCCTCTGGAGTTGGAGTCTAATACATTCAGTTTTGTAATTGGCACAAAAAGTCATCTTCTTAAAGTGCACATGCTGAGGTTGTGTTGTGTTTTTAAGAGATGTATAATATTGTAAGCAATACAGAATAAGAAAAAAGCTCATCAGAAATTTACCTTAGTGTTGGCATGGACAGAGTTTTTTACTCGAGTCTTTCCTTACAGCTTCTAGTGTTACAGTTCAAACCTCAGCTTCAAAACAAAGTGATGGAGATTACTTTTCTTTCATTTTCAGCTTTTCTTTATATATAAATGAACCAGTATTTTTTGTTTCGTTGGTTTGTTTGGTTTTTTATGTTCTGAACTGTGACAATAATTTATCATAGCAGTAGCGGTCCGCTCTGCAGAGCAAATCTTAAGTTCTGACATGTAGGATTTCTGCAGTCTTTATAGGATTTAAAGACATCTGTATCAAAGTTACGGCCTATTAAACTGGTAAAATCGTTGACAATTTGATAGATTTTGGAGGTTTCAATACCTACTTCTGATATTCTCTCTGAGCAGTTTCCACTGATGCTTCCTGTTCCTAACCAATGGAATTAAAAGATCCAGTTCTCGGGAGTGGCTTGGCAGGTTCATGGTCATTCCCTTGTCATTGCCATCAGCAAAACAAGAGCTGTAGCTTTCTCAGTAACTGCATACAGGGAAGGAATATTTTTCTCAATGTAATTAAATTGTGTCTGGCAAGCGTGAACTCCAGGGCCAGAGTGTAGAAAGCGATGTCAGTGTGCTTGTGTAAGTTCCAGGGACTTTGTATTATATTAATAATGAGAGATTTTCTAGACTTTTCTCTTTAATAAGATTTATTAGAAAATATAATCAGATGCAATAAAACTTCACCAGAAAAGAAAACAAGTGTAGTAGGTTGATCACTCATTTTTCTTAACATTTTAAAACGCTGCACTGCATGTGGGATACCAGGCTCCTTCTGGCTAGGAGAAGGGAACTCGTATCACAGGCTATTTAGCAGTGCTTCTGGCATTAATGTCTTTGTTTTTAGTAAAGACTTTGGCTGAACAATAATGGACTTTACCTCAGTGAGGTGTAAATGCTGTTGACCCCAGAGAGTCAGCAACCAGTACCAGCCTCTACTGCTGTAGCCGCTGTCTCTTTAGATTTCAGTTGGCTTCACAACAGGTTTTCTGAAGTGCCTCGTGTTGGAACTAGACTCGCTTGGTTTGAAAGGAGCCAGTGTACCGCAGACCCGCAGCAGCAGGGGACCATATTCATCACCTGGGGTATAGGCAGTCATGTGGCCACGGCTGGTCACTGCAGCTTGTTCCTCTTCTGCTGCACGCTGCGAAAGAAACAGATTTTGATCACTTTGTGATTATGTGCTCTGAAATTCCAGTGCTCTTGAGCCAAGGTACAGAATATCTGAGAAAGGAAGGACTATTAGTCTAATCCTTTGCAACCGGGAAACCCAGAGGGTATTAAACGTTTGTTGAAAGGAAAGCATGAGTTATTGACCATGTAGGTGTGAGTTTATCTTTCTAAAGAGTGTACAGTTTGAGCTTCTAATACTTGTGTTATTTGTGAAGAAAGCCCATTAGATCAACTAATAGAAGTTGTAATAAGTATGCACAGAACATCTCGGGAACAAGATTATAGTTCTCATGCTTAGAACATGGCTGTATTTATGTTGATGGCAGCTGTTACTGAGTACAGTTACTGCAGTGAGCGTGTATCTACAGCTCTGAAAGGCAATGGAGTCATAGCATGAGAAGTGCTAATGACAAAGAAGTGTCTTATTCTAGAACAGTTTTACTGCAGCAGTTCTGCCTGACTTCAAGTCCTTTAAGTGCTTATACAGTGTATTCCTCTCCCAGCTTTGTGTGCCTTTCTGATTCCCTAAAGGATTCATATGGTAAAGCTATAATTTCCCATCAGCAAGAGTTCCTAATTTCACACATCTCATTTTTATACTATGGGAGCTTTCTGCTCAGGGATCACTGATGGCCTCAACTAAGGAGGTGCAGTATCCAGCAGGGTAGGATTGAAGTGCTGTTTGCTGCACTACCCTGTTGACCCTCCATGTCTCACCCAGCAATCTGATTTTCTGCTACTTCTGCTCTAATGTTCACTACATCTGGTAGGTGGAAGATGCTAAACTTATTTTTTCTGAATGCCACATCATACCTTTTGCAGTTTTACCTTGAAATATCAAATGGAAAGCAGTACTTCACTGGTGACTGTCTCACACGTCATCCCAAACATGGTCACACACACATTAATAATTGAGGGCAAGTCTTCCTTTCAGTGTACCCTCTCCTTAAAAGTCACTGACCAGTTCTGAGCAGTGCACCTGACTGCAATCATAACTCCAAACCCCACACTGTACTGCTTTTGTAGTTGTTTCTGTACCGTTATCTCCACTGAATCCCAGAGCTCCATGTTGTCACGGAGTAGCCACACAGCAAGTTAGCACAGCTCTTTCAGAAAAACAAGCAAGAACAGTGAAAAGAAGGGGCTGAAGATCTAATAGCAACATATGGCAGAAACTTACTTTCACTCTGGCTTCAGCTGCTTCTTTTTGCATCTTCTCATTGCGTAATACCTTCAACCATTCATTTTCTATTTCCTTGGGGAGGGGAAGGCCTTGATCTATCCTTGATGAAACAGTCATCAAAAATTGTTCTTTGTCTCTCATTTCCTGCTGGAGCTTAATGACAAGTGCTTTCTTCATGGATAGCTCTGCAACAAGAGCCATTATCTTCTGGGTTCTGTCCTTTATCTTCTTCTGCAGGTTGTTTGTCTGGAATAAGTAACGACTGCTTTGTAGTTAGGGCTTCCCTCTAGATGCTACTGAGCATGATGGTTAGGTAAGTATTAAGTATGTGAAAACAAGCCCAACTTGACTTGGTTAAAAAATAGCTCCATACTTGAAAATACCTTGATGAAACAGGATTTGTGTTTCCTGGGTATGCCCAGAACCACAGAAACTGGCAGCATAAGGAGATACAGAAAGCAAATTTGCATTTGTGTCCTGCCCTTTTCAGCTTTACAGCAAAACTCCTGTTGCCCTCAGAGGCAGGGATTGAACCCAGATTCCAATTGACCTTCTGTGCAAGTAACTTTGTAATAAAGGTGTACTAAGCCTGTTCTTTACAAGACAATTGAGTGATAATGTGGGCGCAGCAGGGCTGGGGTTGGGAAGTTATCTTAAGCAGGAGGGAACAGACAAGAACAAGATGGAAATCTTTGAGTCTGACTGGAGACCATTTAAGCAAAATAAACTCAGCAAAACAATAATACTCATTTTAAAGTGACAAGTAGGGAATTAGGAGAGTCAGAACAATCAGCTGTAACTTACGGAACATTGCCATTGTTACAGTATCTATTAGCCCATGGCCACAATTTCCCAAACCCAAATAACAGCCTTGTTTCTCCATCTGTGGAAAATGATATCTTTACTATAAAAATTTGGTTTGTTTTAACGCTTTCCAAGTGCCAAATCTAACACCCAAGGAAAAAAAATCAACTCTGGCCTTGTTTTACATTAATTGCTTTGTATTTTTTTTCCCTCCCGTCTTCCACTCAGTTCTCCTTTATTTGGAGCTTTTTCATCAAGGAGGTGAAGGTGAGAGGAATTCTGCTCTTCTCCAAACAATATTGCTGGCAGTTAAAGGAAATAGTTATCATTCTATAAAAGTAACTGTAATGAAAATGATATTTCTTTCCTCTGTGGTTCTCTAAATAACAAAGAGACTTTGAGCCAGATACCGAATTTATCTTCTTCTGTATTGAAGGAATATAAAGCTTGCCTGGCTTTTCACCACTTCTTTTAATCCATTACATGTTTGTTGTGGAAGGACTGTTACATACACACACAAAAGGAGAATTCTCCCAAGTTTCTAAGCACTCAACCTGAGAAATAACTAATCCTGGAGTCTGGGGAGATGATGCAACTATTTTTTTTCAATAAGAATGTGTACTCGCCTTATGCTCTTCCTGGGTCTGTATTGCCAGTATCACTAAATGTCTGTAATTCCTGAAGACTGACACATGACTTGTCTATCGATATTTCCAGCTGTAGTTTTGTAATTTGCAAGTGACTCATCTTACCTCTTGCCCAGATATTATTTCATTTCACATAGAATAGCAAGCAGCCCATGCACCACCCTTCTTACCCTTTTAGCTAACAGCAGCTTGTCCCTCTTCCCGTCCATCGCTGTGGCACGAACTCTGTCTATCAGCCGGGAAACATGCTCATAGAGAAAATCTGTCTCCAGTAACTTCTCTTCCTTCTGCACCAGCTCCACCTCTAGCTGCAGAGAGAAGAATAGAAGGTGTAACTAAATGGAAGGGGAAGGTGTGATGCAAGGTGTTGCGGTTATTGATTTGAGAGCTGCTGCAATAATACCACTGAACAGCCATAAATAATCACCATCTTTTTTTTCCAGATTTTTCACCTTCTCTACCAAGTATCAGGCCAAAGTTGGTTCAGTTAGTTACTGGCGGTCGCACAGTTGTTCTATATCAGATCAGGCCCTTTCAGAGAGCAGGGGGTTACACCAACAATACTGCTGCCTTACTGTGATATTCTTGAATGCAATGATTTTTGTTTTATTTATTTTTAATCTTCTCACTCGTTGAGTCACTCTGTAATGAGAAGGTTTCAGCTCTTGCTTTAAATACCTTTTCCCTACTGCTGCAAAAAAAAAGAAATACAAGGAATTATATGCTCCAAAGCCTAAAAAATAAAGTACTATGCCACTAAAAGGACTTTAAAAACAGTAGATTGAAAAAGAATATTTGAACTTATCTTATGACTCCAAGAAACCTGGCTGTTGAACAAGCAGGTTGGCAACAGCAGGCTGTGTTGGATTTCAAAAAGGGGACTTGGGTGTCTGTTCTGAGCTTGTTGGTACCTTAATACCTTCAGAACCCTGTGTGAGTCCCCCACTAAGTGAGGGGAGTTTTGTGCCCCTATAACTGAGACTGACAATAATATATAAGAAAATACCAAGGCTGCTCATTCCATTCCTTTACTTTTGCCCCACGTGCAATACAGGAGGTGCCCTGAAATTGGACCTTAAGCTTTCTTCTGTTTTGAAGCCTGCTCTTGCAGTCCCTGGTGGTGCAGCTGCTTGGCTGGCCTGACTGCTGCTTCCATGAAGGTCCCTTCTAGGGGTCCCCATTCCACATGGAGACAAAGTAAAGCTAGAGCCAGAGAAGGATGCTTGATCCTGTGGCACATATGCAGACTTTGTTAAAAGGGTCGTGGGTCTGCCTCCCACTCACAGCCTGAGCAGTGTGGTGGAACAGCTCATAGCCAGTTATTGAAGAACAATGACTTCATTTGTTTGCAGTCTATTATTCCACATTAATTTCCCTCTGCGGCCTTTTCTGTGGTTTCCCATGGTGAAGCAGGAGGGTCTGCACTGAGGTGCCAATGATGTGAAAGGATTGGCTAGCAGAGGATGCAGCAGAGCCAAAATACCACACAGAGCCCATGTTTTGCTCCCGTTCTTCAGCCTGTGCTGGAAGAAGTCAAAGCGTCCCACGCCCAGGTTTCCTGGAAAGCAGATGCTGGACTGGAGTTCCATCAATCCATCATAATTATTTTAATTCTTTTTCCAGAAAGTTTACTTTAAAAATAAAAGTTACCACTTGCTTTTTCTAAAAGAGGTCAGTCAGTGTGAGAGATTGTGATGTGAGAAGTGATGTTACCTGCTCAATCTTTTTTAGCAGCTCAGGTGGAGATAGGTCCTTCCCTCCCAACCCTCGCCTTCTCGTCTCATTTGTGGGGTCTGCAAAGATTGCCTCCATCTGTTTAATCCTGTCCTTGCATTGGGAATACTAGGAAACAAAAAGCCACAAGAGTTATTTTTTCAGATAAGAAGCTGGAAATTCCACTATTACTCCATGACCAGAGATGGAAGTTCTCAGTCCCTGATTTATGCCAGGAGAACTTCACTAAAGCATCCTGGGTGTACTGGTGGGTGGCTGCACTGCCAACACCTTCACTTGTAAGTAGGACTCAGGCCTTGCTGGGAGGTGTTTGGATACCCAGGTGGTGTAGGACTAAGCAAAACAATACTGGTCAAACACTAGGAAACATTTCCCTATGAAATGAGGTGGACATACATCATTCATCTGTCCTATGGCTAATGAACACGGATTTGAAAACCAGTAGATTGTCACAGGTCTTCCCTGTAATCCACAAACATAAATCAGCTTCATCTTATTAGTGGTTTAAATGTTTTTAACGTGCATTACTTTGAGTCATAGAATCACTAGGTTGGAAAAGACCCACCGGATCATTGAGTCCAACCATTCCCATCAATCACTAAACCATGTCCCTCAGCACCTCATTCACCCATCCTTTAAACACCTCCAGGGAAGGTGACTCAACCACCTCCCTGGGCAGTCTGTTCCATCACCCAGTCCTTCTCAGTGTGCAACAAAATCACCTAAAACTGTGTGCAGATAATTAGCTACACAGAAGAGGCCTTTTCTCTGAGTCACCAGGTACCACAGCAAGAACCCCAGACTGGAAGATTATTTTCACCTTCAGAATATGTTTGGGAAGTCAGAAAAAGGCTGCCTCAGAGACTGATAACTCCTTCAGCTTCTGTTGGATGGAGCATCCTGAGAAAGGAGAGGAGGACCAGGAAGGGTGGGAGCCCCCACCAGTGTCAGCTTCCCACCCTCTCACCAGGTCTCTGCAGCATGGCCAAGCGGACGCCTTCAGTGGTGAATATGGCTGTGTGGTGGGTGCCTGGGGCTTCTCTGAGACTCATGGACTGAGCATCACTTTGCAGACTTTGTGAACAGACAAGGTTTCCTTGTGTGGTTGAAGGGGTCAATACACAGGATTATGAGCAATTTTTAATTCTTTTTTTAAGGAAGACAATGATGCTACAGTTGCAGAATGGAAGTGAGCCCTGCTGACTGCTGGGAACCGAGTCCCACCTGAAGCTTTGTACTCAGATTACTTCTTTTATCCTCAGAATTAGACCAGATGTTGCGAGGTAGAAAGCCTTCCATTATCCCTAACAACTTTCTGTTTGACCCACAGGATCCACTTAGGGGTGTAGGAAGTCTACAAGTGCCTGGGATTTTGGTTGCAAGTTAAATCTGAGAATCCCACCTCCTTACTGGTTAGTACTAAATATCTCATCCTATGGGCATCCAAATTTTCTGTGTTGAAGTTCTCAGGCATGTGTCCTGAAGTGACTCGGTGATGACACTGAGCAATGTGATACTCCTGGGACCAAGAGAGGCAGGTGTTCCCTGACCTTTCTGATACGAGAACTTTTCCATGGAATAATGGTTCCCAGAACATACATGCTTTGCATAAACACTCATGGAAGGAGCAAGTGGGAGCATTTCTTCATGTTTGGACTTGCAGAACTGACAGTGCTCAGTTTTTTTCTACTTTGATATGCACCTGGCCATCTGTCAGCACATTGTCACTGACTTTGATCTAGTAACTCTAACATAGCATGAAATATTTGAACTTATCAGGTGATAATCAGGAATTGCAGGTGATGGTATTAAGGAAATAAGCAGTTGCTGGCTCTTACAGTCAGCAAAAAGACAAATTAAATGTTAAGATGTTGCTACTGGGACAGAGTTTGTTCCCTGGAAGATAACAAGTCATATTTAACTGGAAAAGGGAAGATGCACAGATCTCCTTGGGTGATTATGGAACATTACCAGGACATCTGTTTTAAATACTTCTTTTTCTGATAAAAAAGCATCACACAGCTCTTTCTGTTACACTTTGTCTAAGAGCAGGCAAAGTAAAATCCTTAAATTGATGTAATGAACAATTTTCTTGTCAATGTACAATTCAATTTAAAATTAATACTCTTCTGTGCATAAAAAGTTTCAGAGGTACTGAAAGATTTATTTATTTTAATTATAAACAACTAAAACTCAAGCCAAATAATACACAGAGCGGAAGAATGTAAGAGCAGGACTAGCACAAACAACAGGATGCAGGTATGTGCCCAGTGCTGTTACGTGTCTGAGGCCAAATTTCTCAACCACTAACTCAGCTGAAAATGTCCTGTTGAAGGCTCTAGTAACTTCATGAGACTAGGGACAGCTACCAAGTAAAATCTGCAGGATGGAATAGTTAATTCAGAGAAGGACTGCTGCAGCAAAAATACTGTTGAAGCAAGAAAGAAAATCTGCAAAAAGAGTCATAGTAAATATTAGGCTTACTTTTAAATGCAGTATGAATTGGAGTGATAAAATGCAGGCTAATTCAGAAGTATGGAAAACAAAGCACAATTAGAGATAGCCATGGTCTTCTGTGTCTTCTTAAATGATGTGACTGTAGACATTCCTCTTCATTTTCTCCCTGTTTGTGGTGTTTTCCTTGTATGAGACTTTATCTGAGTTCTGTAAGGTTCTAAGTCTTAAAACCAAAAAAAAATCCCCCTTATTACTTGGATTTGATACAGGGAATAGGAAAAGTCTTTGCAAGAGTGGCTTTTCTACATTTGATTGTAATTAGTCAGGAGGAATTGTTAAGGGATGAACAGAGGAGATAGAACACATCCACATAAAGGAACTGGTCTGAAAATGTGGAGATCTGGAGCTTCTTTTGGAAATCTCAGAGCAGGTATGCAAGGTATGCAGAACACTATAAAGGGCAAATATCATCCCTGTTTTTAAAAATGGAGGAAAGGAGTTATGGAATCATAGATAACTTATATTTGCTTTCTGAAGAATAAATCTGTAACAAATCATTAAGCTTTCATTCTAGTAGCTGTAAAAGAAAGAGGTTTGAAATAACAGCCAACACAGGTGCATTGAGTCATAGCAAACCAGCCAAATTTCCTACTTTGATAATTTAACAGGGATGTGGATAGCAAAGAGTAGGTATCATACATATTGATTTTTACATAGTTCTAATATTGTTTCACATGACATTCTCATAAACAAGCTAAGAAAACAGGTTCTTGATGAAAATACGAGGTAAGTACTACATCAGTTGAATAAGGTTAAGCTCAAAGAGACTCCAAATACTTTCTGGCAGAGAAGATTCAAGTTTAAAATTACCTTGATCTGATAAAAGTTCTGAACAAAAGGGATAATATTAAATAACAAGCATGAAGTGCCACATGGAGGCAGGAGAAATTGCCCATGCAAATACAGAATCAAGGCTATCTGATTAGATACCCTTTCTTAATAGACAAGTCTGGTTGTTATGAATGGTTCAAGCTGAACATGAATCACTGTGTCCAGGTGTTACAAGAAAGGCCATCATACCTGGAGACATAAACAGAATTATAACCTGCAAGATGCCTGAATGTATCCTTTTGCTCTCAGCTTTGCACATCAAGAAAAATAAAGACCACATTACTGAAATTAAAAGAAAAGCAAAAAAACCCCCCAAAATCTTTTAAGAAAGATTTGTAAGGGCTGATGGAAAGAAACAGGGTTGTGTAGCCCAGCCAAAGGATGGCAGAGGAACGTGATTAACTGCCTTCCATGAACATGAAATGCTGCAGGGATGAGGGTGATGATCCATTTGTCATGTCCCTGGTGGACAATACAAAACAATATTCTTACAGTGCAGCAAGAAAGATTCAGGCTGAGGGTTAACAAAATCTTTCCCCTGTTAAGGAAGGATAGTGGTGGTTTTAAAGTACAGCTTAGCCCTCTCAGGAATGACAGGCAGTGTTACCCTTGAACAGGAGCAGGATAAGCTCTTTACCTCTCTACTAGCCTCATTTTTCTATGACTGCACTAATGTAGTTCATAGATTTTCATGGCATTGTATTCAAACCCAAATAAATGTTGATACCAAATGCCTGAACAAAATTGTCAGTCCCTGTTACATTAGTTGAACTCTGAGGCATGGAAGTCCCGTCCACAGCACCTTGACAGCTCAGCAGGTCTGTATGTGGGTTAATTAATGATTCATGCCAATGATTTCTCACTGATGCATGAAGCAGATCAGTTTTCATGGGTCAGTTCACTCAGCAGGACCAGTCCCTTGATATTAAGTCCCAATTAAAAGCTGCATAGTTTTATGCCAGGGAAAGCCACCTTAGAATTTCACCAGGTGTTTATTTGTATCGGGTAAAGGAAGTACAGGAGCATAGGAGACACAAGTAAAATTGTAGTTCTTCCTGAACAGGCACATAGCCGCAACTTCCCTGGACAACCTGTTCCATACATCTCTAACAGAGAAAGATATCTCAGAACACCTAATTTAGTGCTGAATAAAGCATCTCGTGAGAGTACATGGGACTTAAGCAGTGCTTATAAATATCTAAAAGGATATCAAGAGGATGGGGTGCCCAATGACAGGACAACGGACAATGGGTATGAACTGGGGCACAGGAAGTTCCACCTCAACACGAAGGAAACTCTTTTACTGCGAGTGTGACAGATCACTGCAACAGGCTGCCCACAGAGGTTGTAAGAGTCTCCTCCTCTGGAGATATTCCAAACACACCTGGATGTGATCCAATGCAACTGGCTGTAGGTGAACCTGTTTTAGCAGTGAAGGTGGACTGGATGATTTCCAGAAGTCCCCTTCAACCTGTACTGTAATGTGATTCTATGACTTAGATTCAGCCAGCCTCTCTAGAAGAGTCAAAATATCTGTCAAATGCAAACATTAAGTACTGAAATCTTTATTATTTTGTGAGACTGAATCCTATCCTTTCAGATCTCTCTCTCTATGTTTGAAATGTTTCCAATTATATATATCTGCTCCTGGAAAAATCACTTAGCGTTCAATACTAGAAAGTTTAATTCAACTGTGACGTGAGAAAAAGAAAAAAAATCTAGGGTAATGGGGAAACTGGGAAATACAAGAGAGGAGAAAAATAGGACAGATAAGAATAAGATGACAAAGCCTGAAACATACCCAAGACTTAAGGAGACAGGAAGGATAGGAAAGAGGAAGAAGAAAATTTAAGCACTACAGGTAGAGAATTCAGTCTCCCTAGTCCGATGGCTTAAGTGTACGTCAGTTGTGGAAGCCTTTTGAAGCATCCTTCTTATATGAATCAAGTTTCTCATACCATTGATGGGGACATGTACGGGACTTGTAAATAAAGAACTCTGAGAGCAATATTGTGCTTCTTAAGTAAGGTTATCAGGACCTTCTTCTGGAGGCAAAGACACCCAATTCTTTACATTAATAAAGAAACCTTGTTCACTTATCAGCATAAATTTTTCTGTGGGCTTCTAACACAAAGCTAAGGTTAGGCATGCTGGCTCCTAGAAAAGGTCACAACAGAGTGGTCAAATGGAAATGGAGAACTCAGTAACTATGGTTACAGTCTGCATTATAGGAGATTTAAGGGCCCCTCAGAGAAACCAGGGTTTCAGACCTATCCGCTCATGGAACATTTGTCTAAATTGAAAGATAGACAAATAGTGGTACAAAACAAGATCCTGTTACCAGCTCCTCAGGTTTCAGCTTGGCTTCAGAGACTGGTTTCACAAATGAGACAAGTGGTTTAGATCTATATCCACCACATCAAGTCAGTCTTGTGCAAATTGTCATTTTCATAAGATCTTTTGCGCATTGTAACTGAACAAACACTAAGTTGGATTTCAACATTGGATCAATTCCATAATCATTACAGGAATTAGCAATCTGAATTTGGTAAACAATGCTAGAATTCTGATTTGGGCTTATGGCTTTTATTTAAATAATGAAAATAAAGGGAAATGATTTGTCACTAAACTTAAGGGCTATTGGCAGCAGGAGGAAAAGTATTAATGCACTGGGCATAAAGAGATGGCTGGGTTAGTGGCCTGTTAGAATCTGTAATATTTGCTAAACATGGTATCTAGTTACATTGAAAAAGCTGGTAACTGGTTATTTGCCATGGTTCAATGGAAAATCTCTGACTTATGAACAGTAATTGACTGCTCTAGGTGTATGCTGCATTTTCCTACTTTTGAATTTTGTGTTGATATTGTGAAAAGATTTAAAGCATCTGTAACAACAGCCTCCTTATGACAGCAAGTTCAGGCTTGACATGAACCATTATCATGAAGAAGACAGTTTTAGGAATGCAGAACAGAATAATCAAAGTTTCATAACTGACTCTCAATTTAAAAAAATCATCTGCCTTTAGGTACTGCATTTGTCTCACTGTTCTCAGTCTCATCTAAATCTTACCTTTTTTTTTCTTTAGTTTGTCATCTTTATTTCATGCTGCTTCTGTTCATCATTTGAATCTGTAATGGCACTGTAAAGTCCTTTGGGGTATGCTTTGCATAAATATTGTACAATATTTTATTCTTTCAGCAGAGCACAGTTTCTTGAAAAGACCACGAGTAACAGAAAAATGCAAGTACTATTTAACCGTGAGTCACAGCTCCCATCGATGCAATTATGAAAGGCGATGGTGCACCCTAAGTTACAATTTTATGCAGGCACTAACAGAATATATATGGAAAGAATTACCATCTGGAGATAAGGTCAAAAGTAAATGAGACATTTCAGAAAGCAAGGAAAGAATGTCCCAAACACTGCAGTTTGTTAGTTGTTTAATGTCATGCTGTAACTAGAACTAAAACTTACACTGTTTCTGTATAGAAGAAAGTATATGTGGATCATATCATTGTAGGCAGTAGAGTTTGCAGAGGAGGCTCAGGGTCAAGTGTGAATTGAGTTATTATTTCAGAAAGTTGAAGAGCTAAGAATATCTCCCACCCCTCCGCCTACCCCCATCAATACAGTTATAACATATTTTATCCATGTGCCCATTTTTTCCCCATGACTCCCATGCTCCAGCTTAGTCACACTGACATTTCAGGCTATGAGGAGGGTCAGCAGAGACTCCGTACCCAGGAAGCATTTGGCATGTCCATGACCCAGTGGATCACCCAGTTACTCATAAGCGTAGAAACTCACATATCTGAAGTTACAGACATGCATCTGTTCTTTACTAGACAGATGCATTAAAGAACTTTCTGTTTTAACAAACCTTGAACATGCAAACACTTTTCTTTATGAAATTTCCTTAAGTTTTAAAATACAGACTAATATGAAGGAAAATAAAGGTTTTTTTTTTTCCCACTAACCTGTATCTGAAGTACCACCAGCTGTGCCTCCAGGGCATTCTTCACTGGGAGTGCTTTGAATGCTAATTTAATCTGTCGCTTTTTCTCAGCTACCTTCAGCTTCAGAAATCTGATCTTTTCATTCATAACTTCCATCTCAATCGCTCCATTTCTACACAACATCTCTTGCATGTTTACTTTTTTGTATAGAACACATAATTCTTCTTCTCGATTTCTGAGCATAAGACCGCTGAAATAAGCCCAAGATGAAAAGGTAACATTTAAAAAAAAATGATTCATAGTCAGTGTATTCCATTCAAGAACATGAGTGGTGACCTTGAAAGACAGTAATAATTTGGGAAAATGTACAACGATTTCACATATATTATTTGAATTTCATCCCAGTATTTTAAATGGGTAACAAAATAGTTACAATGTGAAAATCAGAGAACAAACAATTGCAAATGTTATTTTAGTCTCTCATATAATTTTTAAAGCTCTTCTGTCCTTCTACAGCACTCATTTAAAAATGGCTTAACATTACCAGCGAGTTTTACATCTTTTGCATTTTATACCTCATCTGTGCAAAAAGCACAAACACAGCTGGAGGCTCTGAGTTCTCAAAGCTTTTGGTAGGCAAGCCACCATAGGTTTTTCATAGGATCATTAAAGTTGGAAAAGACCTCTAAGATCATCCAGTCTAACTGTTAGCTCACCACCACCGTGCCTACGAAATCATGTCCCGAAGTGCCATGTCTATATGTTTTTTGAACATCTCCAGGGACAATGACTCCACCATTTCTCTGGGCAGCCTATTTCAATGCTTCATCACTCCTACAGTAAAGAAGTTTTCCATAATATCCAGTCTAAAGTTTTCCTGGCACAACTTGAGGCCATTTCCTCTCATCCTATCATTTGTTACTTGGAAGAAGACAACAACGCTCACCTTGCTATGACCTCCTTTTAATAATTTAATAATGGAGAAAAAGCACACATCTGTGCAATGCAAAGCAGCGCTGACATCGCAGTGAAGCTGACTGTTTAGTGCAACAGCGTAGTGAGGCAATTTTATACTATTCCTAACTAGGAGTGCATGTAAGCTGAAAAATACCATCGCTTCATGAATGTCAAAATGAAACACTATATTACATCACATTTACATGTATACCTCTCATTTTTTTGCTGAATAACCCTTTCATATCTTTTGCATAGCTGCTCAATTTCCTCTTCAATGTGGGTGACCGTATTGGTGAGCCTCTCGAGATCCAGACGCAATTGCTCTTTCCTTGATTCCATCTCATGTATGATTTGTAAAATTTTGCAATAATCACTTTTGAGACTGTCTTTAATTACTACATTATTTGTATTCTTCAGACGTTGCTTCTGCAGTTTTCTTTAATATAATAGAAAAGTGGGAAACATTTTAGTCCTTTCAATTTTAAAGCAATTTTAACAATTAAAAGCACAGCTCAAATTAATTCCCCAAATACACAAAGGATCTTCTACACCACGCTGCTTCACAGAAGCATTATGAGAAGTAGAAAGACCTCTGAGAACAGCTTCTCTCTCTAAGCTCTTTCCAGCTCAAAGAGAACTGGATTTTGGCCCAAGAATAAATCTACAGAGCACTGCAGTACAGCTCTTTTGTCCACCAGGTAGCTCACGGGACTGTAAGAAATGAAACTCAGGAGTGGAAGCATAAACTGAGGGAACACTAAACCATGTTCCTGAGGGACATGGTTTAGTGTTTGATAGGAACGGTTGGACTCGGTGATCCGGTGGATCTCTTCCAGCCTGGTGATTCTATGATTCTATGATATTCTTAAGGTATAGAAACCCTTCCCTCCTGTTTAAACAGAGATATTTCAATAATTTGATGTTGCGATTCAAATATCTGCAGGTTTATTGTTTATAAAACAATGTAACATAACACTCATGCAAGGAAGAAAATTATGTTTCCCTGTTTGACAGATGAGAAAAAAAAATCACAATAAAAGGTTAGTGACAAGATCACATTAAATAGAAATGAAGACTAGAATTCATTATTTCCAGCGACCATGCTGGCTACTGGATGATGGTCCCTCACTTAAAAGACAGATTCTTGCTGCCATGGAGATGATTTTTTGCTCACAACATGGAACTTTGAGTTACTGCATTTGATCTGTGGTAAGTATCACTTCTTGATCAAGTAAGACTACTCTATCTAAACTGAGGAGATATTCACATCAACATACAAAAGAGGTAGTGAAAGGAGAAGCATAGTCCTCTGATAAATTACAGAACTGCAGAAGGAACATTCTGCCTCCCCTTGTGGGCTCATCTTCCAATTACTGAATTACGCTGCACGGAACAGCTGCTTTCTGGTTCATTTCCCCTGTGCCTACAACATTCTCTGGTTCCACAGGGTGTTGATGAATTGAATTAATCCTTAGCAAAGCAAGTTTCAGACTGAAAGCTTGACAGTGTTGCAGAAATGCAATGTATTATTAAATATTTTCTGAAAAAACTTTATCTTGATTGGACTGATACTCTGTCCTCTGGATTGTATGGGTTGCAGTTAAATCAGAGATACTGTGATAGTAATGTCTGTTACTGGTATCAAAAATCTTTTCCATAGGCAAGAGAACTACTGATAATTCAGTAACTCTTGACAGTTTTAAAACTAGGTTTCCAGAGATCAAAAAGTCTGTTGGATCTGTACTGGAGTAGAGTCATCCATAATAATCAGATATTTCTGACATCTAGAGAATATATATCTGCCTTTTTAGGCCCTTCTCCCACATCCTTTCATGAGTGATTGATTGGGAAGGCCCCGAAAATTTTAGCACAAAATGTCAGCTTTGGCATCTTGACAAACACCATTTAAATCACTAAGTTCCACTTCTTTTCTAGCTACCTCCAGCATGACTGAAATCAAGCTACACAGAGATTCACAATGTACTTAGGCTGAATGTACCCTGAATGCATTCTTTGGTCTGATTGTGCCATTTTTTGAAATGAAACCCTCAAAGGTTTGGGAAATCCATTTTTAAAAATATTACTACGTTTTGGCTGTACTGTTTTGCATTCACAGTTAGTTATTTGCTAGCTTCCTGCTTTCCTAGTCTATACTGCACTAAGCTTAATATCATCACTATGATGACAAAAGGATGTCAAAAGGACATCTTCACTAAATAATGACCTAGGAAAAAATAGCCACATGCACCCCCTTTTCCACCCCATCGTCTTTGTTGTGATTTTAACCCTTCACTTAGACTGGGATTGCCTGGAAATGGAAACCGTGTTTTGTCTGATCTGAAATAAATGTTATTGAATATATTGTTTGATCTGAAATAAATGTTATTGAACATACTCCACTTCGAGTTCCAACCAAGAAACCCCTTTTGTTCTAATTTAATAGTTAGACAGCTGCATTACTGCCTAGTGGCTCATTTAATAGTGCCACACACCAGTCTATTGTGGAATCACATATGCATTGGACCTCTTTTTTCCCAAAGATATGGAAGTATGAACATAACAGTGTTGTTCATACTGAATGAAACAGTACAATAATTCAGAGGCTAGAGGCTCGAAAAATTTGATAAGGAAATGCTCTGACAGTTTCTCCCTTCAAAGGATGGGAAGGTGAGGGAGTAGCCCAACAACGTTCAAAAATGGTTCACACCATGCAGTGATGTTCAAGCTAATTGTAGAGTGTTAGGGTAATAGGAAATTATGTAGGGTGTTGCTAAGTGTCTCTGTTTAATCAGGTTTTAAAACCCAAGATAATAAGTATGAAGGATGATATAGGCATAGAATCATTATGGTTATGAATGTCTGTAATCACNTCCTTTCAGGTAGTTGTAGAGAGGAATGAGGTCTCCCCTCAGCCTCCTCTTCTCCAGGCTAGACTACCCCAGCTCTCTCAGCCGTTCCTCATAAGGCCTGTTCTCCAGCCCCTTCACCAGCTTCATTGCTCTTCTCTGGACTCGCTCCAGAGCCTCAACATCCTTCTTGCGGTGAGGGGCCCAGAACTGCACACAGTATTCAAGGAGCATAGTTGAAGTCAGACAAGTTTCTCACTTAAGTTTCTTTCTAACCGTGCATTTCTGTAATTCTTGTCTACAGCTTACTTAAAACTCACCTTTCCTTGGTCAAAACAGTATTCCTTAAACTTTCTATTTGATTTTCTATGGATTTTGTCCGATTTTTAATCTCACTTGCTTTCTGCTGAGCAGCATGCACCAGGTTTATACATTTAATCCTTTCATTTTGGATAACTTCATACATTTTAGCAAATATTTGGATTCTGAAAAAATGACAAATACAAAAGAAATAATTATTAATTTTATGGATGCATTACTTGGATAAAAATTGTTTTAAAAGACTTTTTTTAGCTAATGTATTGTTCTTTTCTTACTCTTTTTGGATTTCTCTTGTCCTCCTTTTATACTCTCTTATTTCAAGATCCTTTCTTTTTATTTTTTTAATAATATTTTGGAGTTGCATCTGAAATTTAAATAGCATTCTGTAAGCACTTTGGATATATCAAAGAAATGTCTTCAAATAAATTACTTGGAACAGCTATTCCTCTTAGACAAGGACAAGACAGGAAAGCAATATATTCTAATTTTAATTACATGCTTTTATTATTACAATATTAAAAATACATTTTTTACATATATTAAACTTACAAGGACTGTTACTAATGTCGATAATTTCATGCTGCATCTCAATATACTTGATCTTTTGTCTCTGGAGTTCCATTGTTTATATTGATCAGCCTCTTGTTTCTATCACTATACAATTATTTGGCATATGCACCACTGAAGTTGTACCTTTTCAAATAAAAATTATTTTTCACTCTTTCTTGGCTTTTAAGAAATAACTGATGATTGAGCAGAGTGGTACATTTACATTTTGTTGTGGCTTTGGACCGTTTCATTTCAGTTATGCTCGGTCTTCATAGCTGGTGTCATTAACCTTCAATGGACAGGCCTTTTCTCACCTCCCACTGATATCAGGATGAAGAAAATGGTATTAAAAAATCCGGTTGATTTTAGGTTGCAGCTCTGGGTGTGTATGTGTATACATTACTTTGTACTGTTTATTTTTATGATCTGCTCATGGCCTGATTTTTACTGAAGGTGCAAAGCCTAACGTGTTTGTTCACTCTATTTTTATAGAGAGTCAAAGATTTCCAAGTGCTGGAAGGGAAGCCTATCTAATTTATTTGAATAAGACTACATTGTGGAAGCATAAATAGTTCATTCCTGTGTACAAACCTGGTAGTTTGTATAAACAGTGCAACATCACAGCATATATATACTATAAAGCCAGCAAACTGCAGGCAGTAAATCCAATGACTACTCCCAGTTTCTGTGACCACAGGAAAGGTTTTCTTTCTATCTTTCTTCACATTTATAACAATTTACACTGGGAAATGTGTCAGGAAAAGAAAATTTGCTGTTTCTCCTTGAATGAGTAGCAGGTCTGTTTATCTTTTGATGTTCATGTATTTGTAAAATATAACATATAGTTATAGTTCCAAGAATCTCTGTTGAGTCTATTTGCTTCTCTGCCTCTTTATTCCATAGGTTTGAAAGAAAAATGTCCTTTCAGATACTTTGTTTCAAGTACAGCATGATATTTTAGTACCCTATCTCGCTGCACCATAAATTGATAATAAAATGATGCAGTATTGTGAGCTTCCTGCATTGTGCTGCAACTTCAAAGAACAGCAGGCAACGAGAATCCATAAGGCTCTTCTCATTAGTCATGTATTTTCTCCATTTACTTTCTTTTATTTTAGAAGGGTCTTCCAATTATAAGAGTTTTTTTTTACCTGGGTTTTCAGAACATCCCTGCATTTCTGTTCCTTCTCTTCAACTTTGCGAGAAGTCAGATGTGCTAGCCTAGATAACTCATTTCTGCATTTCTCCTGCTCTTTGAAAAGCCGACCTTCTTCAGCAATACATTCTTCTATCACACGAGCATCCATATCTGATAACATTTCCTAAAGAAAATTAAATTCAGTTACGTATGCATCTATGCATCAGTGTTTGCAAACCCACTTGATATGTCCATACCACACAATGGAATACTTTGAGCTTTCACATTAAGAGACCAGATTTGGATATTTAAAGCAGAGCAAAGTATCAAGATGCCTAGGGTCGCTGGAGATTCAGTCAATACAAATAAAGAGCTATTTGCTCTGCCCAGCATAGGTTAACCTCTTTAGGAAGAGATGAGCAGATGGCTTCCTAGACTCCTCCGTCTACATGATCAGATTGTTATGACTGTCATGGCGCACTAGATACATATCCCATACACAAACACTGATGTGTGGATCTTGAACACATAAGTGTTCAAACACAAAGTGAATCTCATCTG
This sequence comes from Piaya cayana, assembly GCA_013389865.1. Classification (NCBI taxonomy): domain Eukaryota; kingdom Metazoa; phylum Chordata; class Aves; order Cuculiformes; family Coccyzidae; genus Piaya; species Piaya cayana. Next base: position 50,972 of record WAAB01023660.1, on the reverse strand, counting down.
ATAATGCCGAGAATTTCAAAGACGGAACAAGAGGAAATGATCTTAAAAAGAAGGTATGTCTGAAATATATTGCTTCTTATAAAGCTATTTACATAGTGGCAAGTCCTACTATTCTCACTATTGAGACATCTGCATTTTCACATCATATATGGCTATGCTGATTATAGACAAACATCCACAAATGACAAAACCATGAAGATGGAAAACTATGATGTACAAATACTGAATTGTCCTTGTTTCAACAAGACACTGTGCCATATCCAAAGGAAATTTATACCCATCACATTTCTGTCTGTAATGTAGTTAACAATATTCAGAAAGACTTAAACTAGAAAGCAGAACTGCTTTCTGCCTTGCAGTATACGACTGGTAACATGGAAAAATGTTTTTTTAAACATGTCAAGTGAGAGATCTTTAAAATTAAACAACTATTGTTGCATGCCTTCTCCTCAGAAAGCTGCAACTAGAAACTCCCATAATTTTTCCTTCAAACACTACTTTTATTCTCATGGTTGAAAACCAACTGTTATAGTGAAAAAGTATGAGAAAACAGAACTTGGCACCTGCTCAGCTAAACTTCTCTTGGCCATTTCAACTTCCCTCTGCAGTCCTTGTCGTCTTTCTAATAATACTCTGTTACTTTTTAGGATGTCTTCTACCTATAAAAATAAACCAAGCACATTGAGTGACGCAAACAAAAGATTTAAAAAATGTAAACTGCAGATGATCTATTTGAAATAGTGACACAGGTTAAGATATGAATTTTCTATCTTGTTAAAATAGCTAGTCCAAGAGCACATTGTTGAGCAGAATTCCTCAGCAACATATCAAAGTTTCTCAATCTTCTTTATCAATTCTTTTAAGAATTTAACCATAAAACTAAACTTCAGAAAGCCCAATTTAAGTACTGAATTTTTAAGAGTTAAGATTTTCAGCAATTCAACCATCATTTAAAAAATAATCACAAATAATGACTATGCATATGACTATGTTACCTTTCAAATTCACAGAAGATTTCCTGAGTGAAATTTTGACCTTACTGAGGGAAAAATAGATTTAACACTGGTTTTAATAGGGTCGGTATTTCACATCTGTGTAGATTTCATAGCATCTAAGAATCATAGGTTTGGATTGGAAGGGATCTTAAAGATCATCCAGGTCCAGTCCTCTATGCCACAGGCAGGGACATGTTCCACTGGATCAGGTTGTTCAAAGCCCCATCCAACTTGATATCACAGTTCTTGCTTTAAGTTATTAAATTAAGATTTTTTCTTCTTTGGCTCTAGAAAATCAAAACTAAGAGTTCTGTGTTGTTTTTTCTTGTACACTAAGGGAAATTTTGTTTATTCAGTTAGATTTAAAAAGGAAATGTGTGAAGGAAGACACAGTAGATACTGCTTTCTGATAAAATATATCTAGACAATCCCACTATGAGTACTTGCGTGATATAACTCATAACTGAATTGGCCTCACATTGACTAACTTCACTTAAAAATTCTTCACTGTTATAAGCAAGAAAAAAATACAGCACACTAACTAGGCAAGCATATGTTGCCTATCGGTGATTGCAGATCTGTACTTCATGCAGGCAGGAAAAATGGCATTGAAGGACACATCTGGATGCCATTCAAAGATTATACACAAAACCCCGTGGTGTCTTTCTCAGGTCTCAACCACATGTTAGAGTTCAAAACACTACACCTCAATATAGATAGTGAGAAGTTTCGCACTTACAGTTTTCGCTTTTGTGATAACATTATAAAAATAGGTGTTGGTTACTTGCACTAAGGGAAAATGAAAAAAAAGGCATAGTAAAGGTCAACCTTTAGAGTTATTTGAGTTTCAGTTGCCAACTCTGAGGCAGATTTCATTTGACTTAGATTTGCTAAAAGGTCAATAAAACCTATTCTAAGTAATTTGCTTTCACTCTTGTGGAAGAAGCAAACACAGCCTTTCTATGGAGTGTATATTAGTTACCGCTTCTGCTGTGTAAAGGCTGTAGCAGCATTAAGTAGGCATTTTCACATTTCCAAGATGGAATTCTAAAGATACCATGAAGTTCCTGAGTCTAAAAGTAGAAAGCTCATATAAACATCTTTAATACAGTGAGGACTTTTGTTCACATAGGCACTTGGCACTTTTAGCTGTCTCTGCATTGGCCTGGCTGAAGAGAAATTATGCGTGGAGAGGAACAGGAGTTCTGCCCCGAGCTAGTGAGAGCTGCAGGGGCCAGTTCTCTTTCACACAGAATGTCAGTGTTTAGCAATAAGTGACCTTTCACAACTTACTGAGAAGAAAAATACATTTGAAGGAAGTGTTCCTGCAATTTCCTTATTCTACAAACCAGTTATTCTGCCCTTAGCACGTGTTTTAAAGTAACAGAAATTCAGGGAAGCACACTGATGTGCTGCAGCTTCTGCAATCACATTTTTATACTAGCAATTAACTCTTGCAATTTTTTTTTCTCTTGGAATTACAATGAATAAATATAAATTTGTCTTTTAAAGTAGTTTAAAAACTTTAATTACTTAAAATAGTTTTACTTTTGATAGATGTGATCCTAAATCTTCCAAATTCAAATAGTCTTCAGAGAAGAAAAGCCAATCAGATTCATGCTTGTCACACTAGCCTTTTGTACTCCAGTACTGCTTTTGAACTGGACGTGCTGCAGAGAAGTGGTTTCTGCATTTGGTCTTCTAAAAGACCCAAGAAAGGAATCAGAGGAAACACGTAGCATAGAGAAGATGAGTTAAAACCAACTACATTGCCATGGTCTGTTTGCATAAGGGTAGCATCCTGGAACATTTTGAGTGAACTATTGCAGAGAATTCCACTTCTAGCTCTGCTGGCATTCCCTTTCCTTCCCCCAAGTCCTCATGATGATGATGCTTTGAAGACATATACAAGCCTACAATACAACCTAGCATTAGTTCTGAAAGACTCCTCTGCAATGCAGGTTAACATTTAATGGTCTCATTATAGATCTCCTGCCCTTTCACACAGTGTAAAGAGGTTTGCTTAGGCTGGATTTGGATTTCACCCAGGACAGTGAACTGTAACCACAGCTGTTCGTGAGTTGTGGTATTTGATTTTAGCACTACATGGTTTTGAACAATTGTGATTCTCCCTCCAGGAATATTTCTTCAATAAGCACACAGGAAAAAAAAATATCACTTCCCAAATTCTCTTAGCTCATACTGTACAGAAATTAAGTGTGAGATTTCAGATCGAAGTCTGGAATATGAGTCAGTCCTTTAATCAATATTTTAAAATTTTTGTATAGTTAGAGAGTTTTTCTCTCTTCTCTCAAGTCGTCTTATATTACTACATAATAATTCTTCGGTGAATTCAGGAAGAATTTGAGGGAAGATAGAAAACCACTTGTATTATTTAATAATATTGAACATTCTTGAGTAGTGTTTAGAGTTGTTTAAATAGCAAAGTCAAATGTGTGTGGGTTTTGATGTCATATAGTCATTTCAAAAAAACTTTACAGTGATGTAAATAGGATTTTTTCTGTCCTTAATTGCTTAGAAGGACCAAGGAAAATTTTGATATGCTGTGTCAAGTAGGAAATATCAAGTCCTGTGAAAAAATATTCACCTGACTGGGCAAGACTGGGTGAAATACTATTAGAGGGAGGAAGAGAGGATGGTTAAATATGAGTGGAGACAAAGAACATAGGGATTTATTCCCTATTATTTAATACCAAACTTCATAGTGCTAGTCTCTTGTCCTCTGGAATAATGTTAAATACATAACAAATCATTTACAGTAATGTACAAGCAACCTTCAGTTTCAAAAACTATGTGTCTTTTCCTCATCTAGGAGCCAGAGAGTACTTGGCATCATTTTTCTGATACAAATAGGCATCAAATACTATATCACTCATAAATGACAGCAATTTCACAGTGCTTTGAAGGAAGACATGACACCATATTGCCAATATGATTTCCCATTTCTCCTTGATGGGATGCTCCCACCTACAAGCCATTTCTTAAGAATAGTCCAAATATATCTTGATGCAGAGCTTTTATCACAGCCATAACGCTTTTCTTTGTTAGTTGTGGTAACACTCTCGACACTGCTATATGCATAATCCTTAAAACAGTCTTCTCCTCTTCCCTCTTCTAGGATCAGTCACAAGATTTCTTAGACAGATTTCTTACAAGAAAATTAGAATCTTTATCATCAATGCATTCATACAGACCTCTAGTATGAGTTTTTTATACTGTGACTTCTCTTGTTCCAAGGAATCACTGATCACATTCAGTTGTAACTCCACCTTTTTCAATTCTTTCAGTTCTCTAGCTTTCTCTGCTTGCTGGTAAGTGAGAATATCATATTGCCTTTTTTTCTCCAAGGCACATTTATTTAAATTCTCTTGCAGAACTTCTCTGTATAAACACAGAATTTTAGAAACTGGTAACTTGACCAATGTGTGTATGCAAACAGGTACAATCATTTAAATGGGGTTTGAGTACTGCATCATTATGGTTGAACACCAGGATAAACTCATAAACTACTGATACAAATTACCTTAAAAGTTGGCATTTTATAACTCTAATTAATTATAACATTATAATGTCAACAAAGTCTCACACTCTGTTCTAAACATTCTAAAATTTCCAGAGAAGTTATTGCTAAAAGAAAAAGAAAACACATTTTTTTGTATAATTGAAAATTTATAAGCTCAAGTCACCCAAAACATTTCAGTTTAAAGTGCCACAATCCTTTAATACGAAACTTGAAAGGCAAAAACATTGCTCCTCAGCAAAAGACCTTGATTAAAACCATATATCTTCTTCTGCAAAGGAGGAATCATTTGAAGCTTGCAATCAACCTAACATTTTATTTTACTTTACCATGTATAAGCTCATAATTCAAAGGAACATTAAAGAGATGAGTAATGAGTTCCCATTGGAATGCTGGAGTACTTGGGTGAAGAAATCCATTATCCTTATTTGAAAATGAAAATATTGCATTTTATTTTTCTTGCTCAGTTTACATTCTGTGGTTTACATGGGGAAAAAAATCACTTGAGAGAGAAACCCTCTAAAAGATTTCCCTTTTAGAGCAAAATCCAGTTTCACTCTCCCAGGAGAGTGTTATTCTTCAAGTGACATCCTAGATTCTAGCAGTTTAGATAAATATTTATGAAGTGAAAAACAGGCCAGAGAATTTCTAGCCTGCCCTGGTTGCAGCATAAAACTTGAAAACATAAGCAATACACCAGAAAAAAATAAACAGAATTTTGAGAGTAGAGAAATTTTCACTCATAATGCACAGCTTATGTTGACTACTCTAACCTGTCTAGTAGGATCGCTGATTCCTTCTCTCTGATGATTTCTAGTGACTTTGTCAAAGTAATATTTTCTCGTTCTTTGCTTTCCAGCAAAATTTGTTTCCCATTCAATTCCTCCATTACATTTTGCCTTTCCTGCAAAATCTCTTCCGTTCTTTTCTCAATGGCTTTCAGGGTATCATTCAGCTCTTCTATTTGGTCATTAAGGGCTTGTTTCTTCTTCTCTTCATCACTGTGGATGTATTTTAACAAAATAGTACAGGTTAACATTTCCACATGCATATTTAAATGGAAAAATGTAACTTCCCATTTTTCATCACAAAATCATTTCAGCACCACAACTACCTACGTTACATTTTTGAAAGTAGCCTACATAAAGTGAAAATCTTCCAATGCCAGTGCTGCTCAACAATGACATTGAAGATAACAAAGCAGCCATCTAACAGTTAGCTTAGCATCATGACAGTATTAAAGAGACTTCTGTCAAAATTACTGATTACATAGGTGTGACACTTTGAAATATTATTTCCAAGACTAGAAACTCTAGTTAGTTCAGTTTGTGATGCAACACAACTAGAAAGACTCATTTAGATGTTCATTAATAACAATCTACACAATGTACTAGGTTTTTAATTTTTTTCTCTGTAACACTATAAGAAAAACTTCTTATATCTCCAATAGCAGAGTTACATTAAGAAGAATAGTGAGGAAAATACAGAAGAAAACCATAATACAAGTTTTAAAACTAAGAAATTTAATGTAGCCGAACAATGTCTATATTACAAATAGGGATTTCAAGCAGGAGACACAAAAACTTCAGTGTTACTCTGCCTGAGCAGGGTACAAAAGCACATCAAATTAGCACAGTGCTAATTAGATTTTACACATACAGAAAGCAGCACATGTCATGCTTCAGGGGAGAAAAAAACCCAACTACATAAAAAGCAAGGCTGGCTACTGGCTTACATTTTCCATGCTGAAATACCAGCAACCAGAATTCACATCAGGAGCTTACAGAAGCTCTGGCTTAAAAACTGGTACAGAAGCATTGAGAGAAAATGGTTATTTAGCCCAGGCCAGACTGTTAGCTTTGAAAGCTGCTAGTTTCACTGAGGACAAAAGAGCTGAACTAATATGTAGTCACTGAGGACTAGAAGTTGTAAAAAAAGTCTAATTGCTAGACTACACAGTAACATTATTTTCCACTACAAGTCTACTAAGTAGATATGCGCTGTAGGAACACAGCACAGTGAAATGGTTCAGCAATTTTTCATTAAGCCTTGTTCTGAAATTTTCTTTGTTATAGTTAAATTTAAAATGTTTCACTGCACTTACTATACTTTTCGGCATAGAGTGTGGTTCTTAAGTGGATTATAGATGATTTTTAAAATGCCAATGCTAATTTTAATTTAACAACTATACTCAATTGTTTATGTAACAGATGGATGTAAAGAAGTCATGCATACATGTTTAGGTATACGTAGTTATTTATTAAAAGCATACATTTTTTCCTGATTAATCTTCTCTGTTTCTTTTCGATGATGTGCTGGAACAGCAAGTATCTTAACTAGCTCACCCTAGTGACAAAACAGAAAGATTAGATTGATGGCATCAAAATCTGGTGAAAGTTCATAGAAGAAATATTCACCTATAACTGCTGTGAAAATTGGCAAGAAATGTATTTTCGAATTACTCAAGCTTGTCACAGGAAACTGTAGCTGCTAGTTTTGAAATTAAACATTATGATAGTTACCATCTCATTATTTCTGCAAGATAAAAATTATACCTGAATATTATCAGTACATCTGATTATGTTCTCCTGGCCATGGAGAGGAAAGTGGCAAAGACCTGGGTACGTATTTTAATTGTCAGCATTAAAATCTACTAACTTGGATCTATGAGAGCAGTCCACAGTAAGACAATATAGCAAAATTTCATTATAGAAACCACTTCTTTAATCAAGTCCATGACTATTATTATTTCCTAAAGGAGTAATAATGGATTTGGCACAGCAGCATGTTTCACGCTTATTGGAAAATGATGTAATATATAATGTAATACCATCTCATGAATTTGGAATGACAAACAACATCCAGAAGATTCACGGTTTCCTTGGACAAATGCTTGTACCCATATACACATGCATGCGTGTGCACGCACACACACAGATATCCGTACACACAATTTATTTTTTTTACTTTTAAATTCGCCTGCTTCTCCAGGAGCTCTTCTACTTCTTTCTTGTCTATTAACAGCTGGTTTTGCTGGGACAAAACGTCTTCCTTTAATGAATTAATTTCTGCTTTCTTTTGGATTACTTCTTTGCAGAGCTCATCATAATTTTCTTTCAACTGTTTAATTTTCTTATCTGTTTCCTTAAAAAAGTGAAGCAAAAGATCAGATAATTTTTATTTTCCCTTTACATTTTGTGAGATTGTGATATTGCAGAATCATTAAGACTGGAAGATGATAACTTTTTTTACAACAGGTATGAAACACAAATTTTAACAACCAGCAGTTCCAACAGAACTAGTCATACCCACCAGGATTTATGACTGTAAGTGTATTTGCCATACTCACATCCTATAACCCAAAACCTGCAGATATTTTTACATGCAGTACCCATTTGCTGAATACAGTAACAAATTTTCTCTAGGAAATTCTAAAAAATCCATATCTTTTCCGAATCAGTATTTCACCACTTGCCCTACAGTTATTAAACAAGAATGGCATATTGTAGCCTGTCCTATAAAATCTAAGTCTTGATTTTTATATGTATTCCAGATTTTAAAACTTCTAGAGGTACATGATGTGAAAACATTTTCATTTATGATTTTATGTTAGGCCACAGAACACAAACTATTGCTTTTCTCATGTTTCATACTTACCCTTTGTTTTGGAATTCTTTCACATTCATTCTCCAGAAGCCTTTTTTCTTCTTGCAAACTGAAGAAAAGGAAAAACAGGGATAAATGTATAAGCAATATGCACAACAATAAAAAGTATGGAAGACTATATTGTGCTAGACTAAAATGTACAGTGAATTATTATCAGGGACAACTGAAAGGTACCCAGATTTACAGGAAGGTTGCTGATGGGTAACTGGAAGTCCTTAAAGACATATTCAGGTTTTTTCTACAGTGCACATCTAAACTTTTGAACCTGATTTTTCTTAGTCTTACCACCTCCTGCAGGGCTGTATGTATGCTTCATTCACACTTACTTTTATACTAGCAGAGTATAATGGGTCAGAAGGCACCCACAGTTCCTTCCCACCTCAGAAAACATTTTAATGCAAGACTGAAGCAAAATGAAAGAGTAGCAGGGTTGTAAACATCCACAAAGACATCACACATCAAAGAAAGTGCAGTTCCTAGTAAGAAACTTTGTTTTTCCTTTGTGAGATTGCTGTCATACACATTCACACTGTAAACAACTGTAAGTGAAGCTCCTCAAGTCTGAACAGGCACTTGTGAAAAAAACATCCTGAAAAGTTGATAAGGTGGTAGAAAACCAAATTGAATAGCCATGGTGATCACAACCTATATGCAAAACTACACTGTAAATTCATTTCAGACAACAATAGAGACAGATGTCGAGGAAAGGAAAAATTAGGAAAGCTTTTAGATCTTCTGAGTGTATTTTTAGTAATATTGCCCTGAGAAAGATGAAGGAGAGACTACAAAAGAGAGGCTGAACCAGCTGAACTATAAAATATGACATGAGAGTCCTGGGCCAGCCTCTCCTAACCAAAGCAGCTATTACAGTTGCTTCTAAATGTTGCTTCTGAGTCAGCTCATTTGTATTTGGGTTTTTTTTCTCTAGAACATTTCAGCAGCAGCCAAAGACTTTGCGTCGTGGTGGTGGTTCATTTTGCAGAAGGTGGTGGTCACAGGGAGAGAGCTCAATCTCCCAGCAACCAACCTTAAGGAGGATTGTGGTGGGTTGGTCATGTCTGGATGTCAGATATTCACTGAAGTAGCTCTACATCTCCCCTTCTCAGCTGGAGAGAGGAGAGAAAATATAATGCAGGGCTTGTGGGTCAACATAAGAACAGGGAGAGATCACTTGCCAATTACTGTCATGGGCAAGACAGACTTGATTCAAGGAAATTAATTTATTGCCAATAAAATCAGAGAAAATTTGAATGCCAGAAGTGAATAATTGTAAAAAAAATATTTCTAAGAAAAAAGGCTGAAGCTAGATGACTCCTCCTCCAAAACTTATAACATGAATTATAAAAGAAAATTCTATTGCAAAATATATTGTAACTAGAGAAATAGCACAGAACAAGAGTGAAAACACATACAGGAGAATTTTGCAGGTGTACAGCGCTGGCAGCTTCAGTCAGGTTGTGTACTGTGCCATAAGATACGACAGGGCATATTGTGTTGGAACACCATATGGGTCAAACGTAATGTTTTCACTTACCAGCAGGTTGTTGAAATGTATAAACAAGTTAATAAGGACAATTCATATTCCCAACACGTTTTGACAGGAATCCTAGTTGGACTCCTTGTGACTGGCATAATCATAGTAATTATCATCAACATCCACTCTGCACAAATACCTGCAACTGTTTGATTGCCACAAAAATTGATTAAATAAGTCCTATGCAAGCTGATTAAAGGGGTACTGCATTGCTACCCACCAGTCCCTGCTGTGTTCTCCTTAATACCATGCCAGACAATCAAAAGAGCAATCCTTAAAATTAGAAGGGAGAACAAAGTTGACACTGTTTTTCTTTTGTCACATTCCACTCATGAGGACAAATTCCTGTTGAGCCATTCGAGTTTCACAACAAAGACTTTGCACTCCACCAGAAGTAAAATGATTTGAATACCTCATTTTCTGTGACATAAACAAAGGCAACAGTGAACTGCAAGCACGAGTTATCTTAAGATCTGTCAGACTAACTACTTGCACACAAAAAACACCAGTGAAAGGGTAAAAAGAAAAAGAGGGTAAAAGAAATAAGTTATTTCTCATCATTTGTGCAGTGAGTTTGGTCCAGCTGCCCATATCCAAGCCTTAAACAGGAACTTCTATGCTAACATCTATGCTAACATCCCCTAGACTTCCTTACTGTGAGACAAAAGCAGGAACCACCAAAGGGCAAGTCATCTGACATCCCAGGTACCTATTTTAGGATGAGATAAATGACCAGATGAAGACAACATGTCTGTCTCCATTGACTATAGTGGTAGTCCAGGATAATTAAGTCATATTAAGGAATTAAAAAAGATTCTTCACAAATTTTAAGTTCATTCTCTGATGAAATAGCTATATGGACACAGAACATTAATGTAAGCTAAGCAGAGAAAATCTGGTGTTTCGATTTCAGATTTGAATCTCTTAATTTGTGAGATATGGACATCAGCCTCATCACTGCCTATAACATACTTAGATGTCAAACAGGAGAAACAAAATAGCTGCAGCTGGTATTAGGCATTTATAATTCCCATTGCTTTATAGCCCTTCTATAACAGGTGTACTTTTCAACATGGTGTGTTGGTTTTTTTATCATTGTTATTGTACCTACAAAAACATAAATGATGAAAAAGGAACACTTAAGTGTTAATGTTTGCAAATGTTTCTCATGTTGCTGTGTTTATTTTCATGAAGCTTAATAGCAGAACTGTACATGAAAAGGTATCATGGATGCAGATCTAATGAGTTCAAAAAAAGCACTTGGAAAATTGGACCATTAATGAAAACACATTCCAAACTTTACCCTGAGAGATTTTTACAGCTGCAAACTGACACAGAAACAAAAAAATAAGTCAGAAAGATTAAGAAATGTAGTGGTAGTTGTCAACAGAGGTCTATTTCAGTTCCTCAGCTCACAAAATAGCTAGAATATTGTTATCATTACAAATCTCATCATGTAAGAAAGCAAACTCCTTCAGCTGCTCTGACACATGGCTGAGATTGCTGAGGAATCCACGCAAGGTGCTCAGCATCTCATAACTAAAATGTAGTGACAACAAGTAGAAGATATCACAGCTAACAAGCTGCCAGCATGAAATTCCTGCAAAGCTTTTAGCTGTGCTTATTTTGCATGTAGGAGAAGGCAGTCACAAGACTAACTGAAAACAACTTTAAATCTAACTCGCTTTATTTTAATGATGACTTCTAACTCATTATTAGAAAAACTATGGACAGAAACTTAACTTTTCACTTATTAATTACTGAGTGACTAATCCTGAAATAATTACAAGCATTGAAATAATTTTCCATATTTGCAATCCTTCTACAAGGACAAACTCAGTGTTGCAATCATGACTTGCGTGCAATAGCACATAGTACTTCAGTGAATAGCCATTTTGCTCTCTGCACAAATGACTGCAAGGGCTGTAGATTGGACCTAGGCTGTAAAAGAAAATAGTTTTCAAGAATCAGGCACCTCTAACCTCACAAAAGCTTGCTAAAGATAATTTAAATTCAAAATATTTTCTTACTTTTAATATATAGTTCAGATGATAAAATAATTTAGATGATTAATTTATTATTTCTCAAAAATAAACTATTGTAGATACTACTGCCTAATAAGTACAAACAGCTCCTCTTTATTTCATCTCACAAACCAAGACTGTAAACCTCACACAGAGATCAAAATGAAAAATTTCCTCAAGCTAGAACAAATCCTTGCTGATCACATTGATCCTTCTTTACTCTTATGCTAAAGTGATTTTTCAGTCTGTATTATTTACGGAGGCATGTTCAGTCCCAGTAATATGAAGAAACTTTATGGCTCTGAATGCAGTTGTACCAGAACTGCATTGAGGTCACCGTATTTTCTCATATTTTATTACAATTACCTAATAATTTTTGAGAGGAAGAATACTCCTGGAGCCACCTCCGACTTTGCGGCAGTGACCTGAACATTAAATTCTTGCAACTATTCTTCCCCTTCTGTCCTGAGCACATGTGTAGACACACCAGCAGTGAACCCAGTACAACCACACAAAAGAATAGAAATGCAAAGCAGGAAAGGATGGAACCCACCCCTGGAGGTGTTCAAGTCCAGGTTGGATGAGGCTTTGAGCAACCTGATCCAGTGTCAGGTGTCCCTGCCCATGACAGGGTGTTTGGAACTGGATGATCTTTAAGGTCCCTTGCAGTCCAAACCATTCTATGATACTATGATTCTGTGATAAACGGACTGTGGGGTACAATACACAAACACAATTACACTCAAGGTGACTTTCTTGAAAGCTAAAGTGCATCAGAGCTATTTCTGAAAACCTTGTGTAGCTATGAAAAATGTCACAAAATTTCTGAAAACCTGCTGATACTACAGTGCTGAAAGCAATTTACATTTACTCTTGGAATGTTGAATACTCATTGGAGCAATAAAGAATTAAACCAGAAGATGAAATATCACAGCTGGCCTGTGATCTGAAAATATGTTTACAAGGGCAAGCAAATAGAAAATGATATATGGAAAAGAGAACATAGAATACTAAGGAAACTTGAGATAAAAATAACTTTGCTAATGTTATGGCATATGTATGTGACACTTTAAGGAAAAGTACTGAATGCCAACAGGGCGTTAAATGCCCTTAGCTATCAGAGAACGCAAACTGAGGCAGGAAGTAAAGGCAGCAGAGAGATGCTTCAGAGACAGGATTACAGAAGGGAAGCAGAAGGTTCACAGAGTCTCTTACTGCCAGCTCAGCAGTATTCCTGAGAAGATCAAATCCAAAACTTTTAAGAAAAGGATAAATAAATAGATACAAAAATACTCCCTTCAAAAGCTTTTGTCCTTCATGTTCCCCACCTGCTATACATAAGAAGGTAAATGACTAATATGTTTGTTTTCAGACTAAACAGGCATTAGTCATAATTCCCAAAGAGAAGCTTACTTGTGAGTGCCAAGCACAGCTGGGACTGTACTGACACAGTTGGACAACAAGGGAAACTGTGCTCCAGAGAGATCAAGGGCCAAGACAGGTTGGACCACAGTTTTTATCCTTCTGAGTAATGAAGGAAACCAAGCAGTCACCTAACAGCAAACTTACAGTATGCAGTTTCCCCTGTCTGACACCACCCACGCACACAGATATTTCAGAAGACATCACTTTATTATTTGTCTAAAGCCACCAGTCATATAGATCTTCATTTTATATCAGTGTTGCTATTAGACCACCTGCTACTCACAATTCTATTCTGAACATCCATTTTCACTGTCTTTCATAGGCACCAAACCCATCCCTTCTTCACAAACATATTCACAGCCATTACCTGCTTTTCTTCATAGCTTATTTCTCACCTCCCCTCTGCCTTCACTCACCTGTTCCCCACACAGTTCTCTATCTACTAGCTCTATTCATTTTACACTACTCCAACATTAAAATCCCACTCATCTCTGCAAATCAGCATCTTATCTCTCAATAAACAAAACCCACACATAACCAAGGCACACAACCTCCTCACTCCACACCCACAATACACATAAGACTCAACGGGCACACAGGGCATGAGGCAGATTTCAAACAAGGAACAGTTAAATAATCTGCAACTCTTCAGTTTAGAAAATTGATGAACTAGGGAAGGGGGGGTAGGTAAGAGGGGGAAATACAAAAAAGGTCTATCACATCATCCTGCAGGAGTGAAAAATGAAGAGAGGGTCAGATTTTCACTATCTCATCCCATACAACAACTACAGAGTGTGAAATGAAGCAGGTAGAATTCAGGTTCAAAAAAGAAAGGAGATGACATTTCTTGTGTACCTAATCTGTGGAACTCCTTGCCCAGGGTGTTGCAATGCCAGAAGTTTAAATAGTTAAGGGGGAGATAGCAGAAGTTCACCAAAGAGGGATCAACTGAGTAGTCCTAAATACAGGGGCATGTGGCTTATGAGATCCCTGTATCACAAATGATTGGGGCCACACATTTGGTCACCATTAGATACTGTGCCACATGGCCCTCTGGTCAGGCCGTACAGCTGGTTTTGATCTCATGTAAAATGTAAAACCAAAGAAAGGAAGTTTCTTATTAAAGTGAAAGAACATTTGACTGCAAACCTGTATTTTTGACCCCAAACCTCTATTTTTAATCTGCACAATAGGATATTCAATTCATATATACGAATTAATGCAGTAAATGTGTAAGAGTAATTGAAACAGTACCTAAACTGTGTTAAGTGGGGGCCAGAAGTCACCCTTCAACTACAGGCAGAAAACAGAGTGGTAGTAAATATCTCCTAAACATATAAACACCCATCATTTATTTGAAAACTAATACAAAATCAGCGAGTAATGTTCACAAGATATGAAGACAAATGGTAAAAAGCATGATATTTTGAAGAGGTCTTTTCTGGACTACTTGGAAACAGCAAAAAATTCTGTATTTAATAATTATTTCAGGAAATTTCATGTTGCTTAGTTATCTCATAGCAAATAATTTTTTCCAGATGCTTCCCATGTTTCTCTATTTCTCCCACTCCCAATTTGCTTTTTTTTCCTCAAGTTTTTTTTCTCTTTTAGAGCAAACATTTGGCTCTAAAAAAATTCAAGAAAGAACTGCCAGAAAAAATCTGCAGTTTGTGCAGTGCCCCCACTCTCCTTGCAGGAAATTAACTTAAACTACTGACATTATTTACTTGGATTTATACACACCAACTACCACCAACTAGCTGGACTGAAGATGGATAAAAATAGCATGCACCCCATAAAATGAAAATATGAGTTCATCTCCATAGGTATGTGTTTTTAAAGGTATAATAGTACTGTTTGAAATTTTACTATAAAATCTTAAAGTACAACACACTCATATACGCAGATAATTAAAATATATACACTATCAAGCTTATTCTGAACTTTTTTCCTTTTATAGAAACGTCAAGTATTCACTTCTTTCAAAGCGCATTCCTCATTTTTCCAACATGAGAATGTACAAGGACTTCTCTTTTAAATACCTGAAGAGAAAAACTTAAACAAACTGTGCTTCTGGTATTAAAAATAGCATTGGGTCTATTTATGACATTGTTTCTATAAAACCCTAGTCATCAGGTCTCTAAAACAGTTTAATCATTTGTATTAAAGGTGTTCTAGACTAGATTTGTTCCTGCTAATTTTACATACTTAAAGATTAATCATACAATGTACTAAATGTTAAACAGTATTTCAAAGGACACCATAGGATGTTCTGAAATTACCTACAATTCTTGTTCTAGGGTAATTTTATACATCCCTGAAATATTGCTGAGAATGTTTGTGGCAATTTGTTTAACAACCACCAGCAAGAATTGTGTCCATGTAAAATGGAGATAAGATTGAATTATTCTCTATGTTATTATCTTTCTAAATAAAGTATAATAAAATTATCAGCATTTCACCACTATCACCTACCAATCCAGCTTGAACTGCACTTCATACTCTCTTTCTTTAATAACCTTGTATTCATTTTGGCAGTTAAGAAGTTGTTGCCTTATTTGGGAAACTTCACTGGAAGATTCTTCAGGGAACTGTTCCACTTTTTCCAGTTCATGTTGCTGTTGTTCCAGTTCTACACTAAGACGCTTGGCTTCCTGTAACAGCTGGATCTCAGATTCCTGTAAACTACATTAAATAGAAAAATTTAAAACTAGGCAATGAGAAGCATAAGTTTTGTATTTATATATCTTTACCTATGTATAATATTTAATTCAAGATTTTCAAGATGAGATGGGATTAAGTCCTGAATAATTTGGTTTGACCTCCTAGTTGACTCTGACTTGAACAGGAAGTTGGACCAGAGACATCCTGAGGGCTGTGCAAACCTGAATTATCCTGTGATGCTATGAGAGCACTGGAATCCGATATGAAGATTTTTTTCTGCATCCTAACTTTGGAGTGGAATTCATGTCATCTAATTTTAACCAGATGAAAGTTGCTTAGTTAGCAACACAGATACACAGAATTGTTTAGGCTACATTTTAGGATCATCAAGTCCAACCTTAAACCTCACACTGCCAAATCCACCTTTAAGTTCTTAGCAAATACCAGAACACCTACCCAGTGCTGAATTGCATGTTCTTATTGCTGTAGTGTTATACCAGGATCTGAAGTAACTACTTTAATGATATCCAAGATGTGAATATGCTTATGAATTGCTGTGGAACTTTATTATAAGGCTTGAAGACATGATCAGTTTCTGATTTGGCTTGTATCACTGAAGTCTAGCTTCATGGAAACAATAAACTGCA
This sequence comes from Piaya cayana, assembly GCA_013389865.1. Taxonomy (NCBI): domain Eukaryota; kingdom Metazoa; phylum Chordata; class Aves; order Cuculiformes; family Coccyzidae; genus Piaya; species Piaya cayana. The sequence continues at coordinate 34,476 of WAAB01023660.1, read as the reverse complement.
ACATTCTGCCAATGTTAAGAAGCTGGTATCTATAATATACTTAGGAAGCTATGTGGCAATAACTGAGTATCAGATCCTAAAGGCTGTTAGTAAAATATATTTATTATTATGAAAAAGTCACAGCACTAAAATTCATATACAGTACAGAATATATAAATCTATTCTTTATGCTATAGAAATCATTGTCTATGACTTTTCAATATTATTACATGATAACTTTTCTATAATTGAATACTAAAATTAACCACAGATTATATGGAAGAATAAAGAACTCTGTCACTTGTGTTTCATTAATAAAAAATATAATGCAATTTAACATTCTTTTAAATAAAGGAAGTTAGAATCTCCCATATTGCAAAACTCTATACAAAAATTTTACCTGAAAGATTACACATATAGCTTAGCAACAAACCCAAAATTACATATTACACTGAAGAAAAGAGTTGACATAGTAACTATAAAACTAAATATACAACTAACTGTACTGCATGAACATAGCTCAAATAATACAGCAGAAAAAAGTTTCGTTTTGTGTAACATTTCTACTTAGGTAACCACTTCCTTTTTTAAACTAGAAAATAAGAAAACCACAGACTTCAACAGGGAACAAGTGTGTGTTTATCACGAACAAGTAACTTCACATGTGTTGAACTTATGCAGTAACCTTTTGAGCGAAAAATAGGTTGACTTATCAACACAAGATCCTATACAGTATTTAGAATTTACTTTAAGTCCAACAGAACATACACTGTTTTAGGAGAAAATAGAATTGGTTGCAGTAATATGCATTCATTTCAAACATAATTCTTACATAAAACGTAAATTTTACTTAAAATTATAGAAAAACCTAAGTTATTCCATAAAACAGAATTCTTAGTGTTGATCTTTTTGAGACAATAAAAAGAGAAAATGAAAAAATAGAAATATAAACAAGACCTAGTATTGAATCCAGACCAGATCTTGCTCACTATACCTGCTAGCAATATGCTTTCATGTGAAGATTTAAATTTAAGTGATGGCAAGAAATAGCTGGATATCTACACAATGCACACATCTAAAATCACATGAATGCAAAAGGAGGCTTGTCAAGTCTGATGTTGCAGCTTTTGCATTTGTGAGGTGAATAATAATTTAACATAGGCTTAAAAAGATGAGATTCCTAAACTGTCAGTTCCTCACAAGAATATTCACATAAGGGTCCTAACTGAGATAATGAAAAGCTAACATTTACAATACAACCACATGATTGTGTGACCAAATGGGTTTTCATGGGCTGAATAAGAGCTCAGGTACATCAGCTTTAGGTGCAGCCTCACCGCAGAATGGATGGGTGAGACAGCCTGTTTCCAGAATTTTAGCTGTGCAGCAAACTTAAATTTAAAAGCACAGAACACTTTCAAAGTGTTTCAAAATTTATCAAAGAAGTTATCTACCAGGTGATATCTTTCCCTTTCCAGAATGCCAAATTATACAAAACTGAAGCCAAGAGTTAAAGGACTATTTACCACTAAACAAAGGACCACACTATACATGTATACCTCTGCGTACTTTAGCAACAGCCTTGGAAACCATTTGTGTACAGACTAGTTGCACTCATTCATTGTATTAGAGAAGTTTGTGATGAATATCAGTGAGATCAGTTACAATCATCTGGCATAACTGTCACAGGGATCTGCGCTGCCTAAGATGCAGAGCACTTTATTCATGACATTTTTGTGTGCGACTAAAGGAAAGATCACACACAGCTTTAAGATCTTATCCATTTGTTTCCACATAGCACTGTAACAGCACTGGGACAGATAGGGATTAAATAGAAATGAGATTAAATTCAATGGTAATAAGTGAAAAAAAAAGTGTTTGATGAACTGTACTGCACATGTAAGTGTGAAGAACTAAAAGTTAATAAGTGATATTGATTCTGTGAATGGTTCATTGCAGGAAAAGAGTATACATACATCCTGAACACATCATCAGGACTGTTTTTATAGTCAATGGACAAATCCAGACATTTGCAGATGTCTCTTTAAGGAGGAAGTATATGGTCCTTATTTAATTCTATTTACTATTAAGGGACTCTAGCTGCCTAGTTCAGATGTGTATGTCTAATGATGTTTACATGTGGGCAAGTGAATCCCACTTCTGATGTGTCCTTAAAATATATGGGAGATCACAATGAATTTTTGGTAATTGAGTTCCCTTACTCTCTTTCATCAGTATAAGAAATTTGTCTGTGGGAGTTAGTACATCTTCACATGTCGGTTTTTTGCTTTGACACGTGACTACATCTAAGTAAAGAATGTGACATGATTCCCTCTGATAAACTTTCTCACAGAAATATGGTGATTTCACACTCCTATGAGAACCATGAGAAGAATGAGAGATGTAATCTACCGTCTAATATTTTCATACTTTTGGTGCATGGTGTTTATGATAGTTTTATGTGTGACAGGAAACACAGCTGAGTCCTGGTTTTCCTCAGCCATATTCCACTTATTATACATGCACAGGAATTGTCCTTACATAAAAGAATGTTCTATATAAAAGAATGTTCTAGAAACATATAAAATATGTAGTAATAAGGCTGGTTTCAGACTAACACTGGCTAAAAGCCAACCAAATTCAGCAGCTACTGGATTTCTAGTCCAGCATAGTGAATATCAATATGGTAGAAGCCTTCTCAGTCAACTAACCCAAGCCATGCATAATACGTTGAGTTCTGAGCATTAAGAAATTACTGCTTGCATATTCTAGGCAGTTGGTTTAGGAGTGTTTTCAACTTTGCTTCCAAAAATATTTTTTATGCAGTAATCTGAATAAAGTCAGATGAGTCAGGGACCATATTCTAACTCCCGATTTTATTAAGATGAAACTAGAAGACTCGGAAAAATCTCCTGAGAAATCTCAGGAAAAATTGTATCTTTGAGATTTTGCAAACTTCTCAAATTTCTTATTATTTTTTATTCATTACTTAGCACTAACTACTATTTACATTGTTGGGAGGCACACCAAATCCCATCATAACTCAAGTAAACAGGTATGACATTACTTAGTTTTACAATCCTTAGATTAGGCCTTCTGCATCAGCAGAAAATTACCTTGGATGTATAATGCTTTGGTTACTTAAATTCTAAAAAAGGAATATTGTACCTTGTCACAGTCTTATGCAGGAGTGTGTACTTTCCCTTCAGCTCAGTTACTCTGGTGTCTGTGATTTTTCCAGCAGAAAATAGCTACAGAAGGGAAACAGACATTATGAAATCTCCTAAAGTGCTAATATTTTCACTCTGCTGTAACTTCTTATAACTATAATTGGAAGCCTTTCAGTTTACACAGTCTTTAGTAACATACCAAATCAAATACATAGATGAAAAAATGCTCATTTACATAATATTTCAAAGCATAAATATAAGGATATAAAGAATGTCTGTCATGACTATGGTGCTACCTGTATCACCATTTCTTCTCTGATTTTTCTGTCTGTATTATTATTTCATGATAATTTTGCCTTGACTTGGAATTCAGACTCTAAGTCACCTGTTTTCCACAATGCTGAATTGGTTCAGGTTTGGTATATACTAACTGGCCTGAAACTGAGGCTTAAAGTCTGTTCTGTGCTAGAGTGTTATGTCCAGAGGCANAAAAAAAAAAAAAAAAGAGCTGGGCTCTAACTAGATCATCCTCAGGTCAGAAACCAAATTACCTTACATGCCTGTGCAGGCCTTCACAAAGCACCAAAAGCAAACTACTCCATGTATTTAGTACTAAACCCCCCATATATGTGTGATGCAGCATGCACACGTCTTAGGTGATTCCTCAGATGTCTTGAGGGCAGTAGTTTGGGACAATAAGCCAGTCCTTCTTAATTATATAGGAAATTTGACTAGGAGCCTAATTTTGCCACTATGAAATATCACAGCAGTATCTCCTGGAGTATTTATTTTTTAAAAAAATTTCGTCCCCTCTTTTCATTACAGGTAAGGAGAACCAGGTTAAATCCAGGTAAAGAAACATAAGGTGATTTGGCTCTACAGGAGTCCATAGCTAGCCTTTTGGGGCAGCAAGTTGAATCTGCAGCTCTCATGGGAACCTGCCAAGAAATGTGGTTGCACAGATCCCCTAAAATAAGAAAAGAAGTTACTACAGCACACGGAAAATCCCCCGAGTCATACTTCAACCGCTATGCTTGACAAGACCTCCAGGGAAAAGCTTTTCCCTAAACAGAACTAAGGGCCATTTAAGAGATTCATATGTTATTTTGTAGATGCCCCTCTCTGAATATCCAGGAAAAACTGTCCAGAACCAGTCCTACTGTCAAGAAGCAAGAAGCAGACCACAAGAAAATATGTCAGAAGTACACATTTTGTTGATAGCTGTTTCATTTTATGTACTTGTTTTAAGACCCACTCCAAAATATTTCATGGCAGCAAAGACAATCTTTGCTGTCTGCAACCCTGAGAAAGGAAAGAACATCTATCTTTCTCTTGTCTGCATGAGATGAAAGATAAGCAGCTCTCAAATATTTATTTTGGTATCCTCTTCTGTGAGAAAGAAAATTTCCCTACTTCAACTCATTTGTTTCTTAGCCTTATATGTAGGTATAGTTGTCTTATGTGGATGATACCTCACGGATGTCTTTTTTCTATGCTCCTTTGAACTGTAACTCACTGCAGACCTATGCCATGTTTGACAATATTTCTGCAGAAATAAACTTACTTGTCCTTGAGGCTATGTCTTCTCCTTTATAACCATAAGTTTTTACACCTTTTACACTGAATTTCTCAGTTCAGTTCAGAGTTAACATCTTTACTCCAATACAGTTGGTCTTATACAATGAAGAGAGACATAGCTTTGAGGACTCCGTAAGACAGACTGTATTGACAGAATACCAACATGCCAAAAGGATTGGGGCTTGTGTGAAAAGTATCATAACAAGACAGTTCCTATCACCAAAACTTTGTTTGGAGAGCCATCAGAAAGTCAGCACTGGACTACCCTGATCCCACAATTTGTTATTAAAGCCCAGTGCATTGTTTTCTCCAAGATTCTTGGGAAGGCAGAGGGAAAGAGGCAACTGCTTGGGCAGAAGAAACAGCCAGTTGTGGAAAAAGGAAGGAAAAGCATAACCCTACTGTAGGAAATTTTATTATTTGTGGTAATACAAGTAGATAAGAGATGATGCCTCTAATGTACAGATACATGCTACTTTCAAGGTGGTCTGTCCCACATATGATAGTGGGTGATGTGTAAATTAAGTGAACTTCAGAAGCTAAGTTAGCTGAATCAATAGATGTTCCCAGAAAGTCAGTGAATACCTAGAATGAGGTTAGCAATTGTTTTCTTTATGCATTTCTATCATGCTGATAGAATGAAGAGCAGATTTTCAGTCACTGAATACATTGTCTATTGATAAGAAAATTTAGAGATAGGACTGGAATGACAGTAGGTACCCACTTGGAACTGGAATCATGGCTGTGCACAGTCAGCAGAAGATGAGTAACAACTTTTGCAAAAGATACTGGAAATGCATAGCGGTCCCCTTTTAGAGCCACTACCCAGCGAACTGTATAGAGTCCATCTTGTCTGCCCTCAGATGGGCTGAGAAATAAACAGTTTTCCAGTTGGGACAACCTTGGTTCCTACTAATATCTAGAATGCAATTAGAGTCAAGAATCTGGCTTCAATCTCTCCATCCTTCCACCCTCTGAAAAGGCTATTCACAGTCCTGAAGCAAACCACCTCTTGTGGTCATGGATATACTCCAGCTCATTGGCAAACTACAGTAACTATTATAACAATTTTTTCTCATACAGTTTCTCTTCAGAATATTTTACACTTTATTCCATTACATGAAAATAAACACATTTGGCCTTCTTGGCTTTTAATCACAGATCTTGCCTATCCCCTGTGTATGGAGATATGCTACTGCCTCTAACATTCCATTCCAGATCATCTCCTCACATATCTTTTATATATTTTTGTTTACAAGGATATATCTCTTACGGTGGAGAACAATATTAGCTTCTAAGTTTCCCTTTAGGCATACAAAGAGCATTTGGAAGACTGCAGTCTAAGGACAACAGTTGGATTGTCCTAATTTTTAAAAAATGTGTCTATTACATGCACCATTTATTAAATAAAAATTATATTATATTCATATCTGTTATAACAGGCATACATAGTAGTTAGCACGACATCTTAAAATGCAGCACAATATGAGTCAAATAAAAATGTCTATTTGAAATGGATTAAGTGAATATTCACTTCCCAGATGCTTTTCAACTCATCCAGAATAAATTTGACTTTTCAGGCAAATTATAAATATGCATGACAGAAGGCTGTATGGAAGGAGATATCTTGTACAAGGTACCTAATACCTCAGAGTTTCAGAAGGGAAATGCTTGCCAGGGAGCATTAATGTCTTATATAAAGGTCAGTATTAAAATCACCAGATTCCTGTGAAATGTAGTGCCAAGGGTCTTGTGAAGATTACTCAAAAAACCCAACCAAAATCTCTAAAGGCCCATCTTGTACATGTAACACAAATCTAAACTGATTAATCTGATACGTTCCTAATAAGACGAACATGGAAATCCAATACAAAAAAGAGAAATGATTCCTCACTATTTTATTATTTGTAAAAACACTTGAGTTTAAACTACATATATTTGAATAAGCTCTGGGTTAATTCAAAACCACTGTACTTGGGCAGCAGTGAATGTTGTGAGTGCTAGAGAGTCTAGATTTCACCCTGAGGGAAGTAAGCTTGCAAGTTAGTTCAAAAAATGTCACCATTCAAGAACACATAAATAAAACAAGTAGTGATAAAATAGTCTAATATCCCAAGTTTAAAAAAGAAGTTACATTTCACTCCTCTCTCTTCCTCCCAAGACACACTCACAGTTCACTTTATTGTTTGGAAGCTCTCACATGGCTGGGGTAAGTAAAACAGTAGTTCTCCTTAGCAAAACTGATTATATTACTGCACTGAAAAGGAAGAGAATGAGCGAGAAGATGTAATAGTGAGTTTAAAAAAGTGCTTGTGAATGGCAACTGAGTATGTCTTTTTTCCAGTCCTGTGTTAAACATCATGCCCTGAAAAGAACTGAGACCATTTTATTACACTGGTGACCTCAAACCTGGAGTCTGGAATATAGTTAGGTAAATATTCTTAAACTGTTGAGTCCTCCAGTCCCCTTCACTTATCAGTTGTACATAACTTTTTAAAAGCTTTTCTCAGATTTTCTTTCTCATTATACAATGAAATGGGACCTCATACATTTTTACACATGCTCAACAATTCATAGACCATCTGGATAAAATGAAAAATAAATTTTCCTTATCTGAATGGAGAGCTATTGGAAAGTTGGATGAAGATTTGGCTGATAATGGATGATTGCCTGGCAATTTTCTGCTTTCCTTTTCCCCTTACTCTCATAAATGTAATCACACAAAAAATATGGAAGTATGTATCTTATTGCTGGATTTATTTGTATTTTTCCCCTTTAATTTAAATTTTCTGTTATGCTTATTATATCCTCTTAAGTAACCCTTTTTTTTACTTTACACTCATCTTCAAGTGATTAACCTGAGTGTAATTTTCTAACTTGGTTACATTTTTTCATGTTGCCTTGTTCTGTGAAGCTTGGCTTTCCTACTAGAAAAACAAAACATAACAAAGCAAACCCAAGTTCAAATTCCAAAACAAATTTGTTTCTTTTAGTCAGTGAAAACTCTCATGAAATAAAGTACAGGGTACTCTTGTCCTGTGATAAAGATTGTGGAGGAACATTTTGCTGAAAAGGGGAAAGGCAAGGACATATCCTTCATATTTTTCTATTAGGAAAAGGTGGATTTTTCTGGCTCCGGGTAGGAACCTTTTAAATATAGGAACCCATGAGGAAAACATAAGTATGCTTAAAGAGCTGTTGTGTACACCTGAATCACTTTTCTCTTTACCCATACCAATAATAAGTTTGTATCTGCTTGCTATAAACAGGTGACTATCAGAGCCCTTTTCAAAATATCTTGAAGAAAATTCCAAGAAAACGTGAACACAATCTGAGGTTATACACAATCCGAGGGAGCTCTCATATATCCTTTCATCTTGAATTCAGGTCCACTAGTCCCTGGTGTTGGACCACAGTAGTTTCTTGAAGGCTGGAAGGTGGGTACAGATGAGGTGTTGGTAAGGAAGATGTCAGAATATGAATGGGAATTAAAACCATGGAAGGGACAGGACCCAGTGGACAAATGAGTTACTTCGCCATGTGAGCAAAACTAGTGAAAACCAGCCCTAACTACATCAATACCTCCTCATTCCTGCATTAAGGCTTTTACATTTTCCATTTTAATGGATATTATTTGCTCCTGAGAGTCAGCTTAAAGCAATACACCAAGGAACTCATCTGGAATTTCAAAACAAGTTTCCTGTAACTCAAATGTGATACAAATAAGAAATCTAAGAATTCTGATGTTCCCTATTTTGAATTTCAAGGCTTTTTAAAGCTTCTTTTGGGACTCTTCAGAAGTGAATTAAACAAAGCCAAATTTTAAACTGAAAAACATGATGCAATCTGAATGCCGGTCTAACAACTTGCACTCTTTTTATAAAAAGCATTAAGAAAAGCATGGGGGATAAATATAGCCACCACCAGGAAATTGTTGATTAACATCAGTTACTCATAATCACTATGAAAGTGAAAAACTTGAAGGCTTCCAACGAAAGATTTAATTTCAACAGTACCTAGAATCTCTGCATTTCAGGGAAATGATGGATGCAACACATGTTTCTAATTATGTTTGCACACACTGCAAAATAACTGAAATGTATTCTAAGCTTGGGTAGAAAAATAACACTTTCCACCTCTTCATTCTGAACCATAGGTTTTGTAATTATAACAAGACATTGTGAATATATTTAAAGTTATTTTAACCCATAGAATACCCAACATTTTATATCAGTTTAGTTTATTTCAAACATCTGAAAGGTCTCATCGAACAACTCTTTTGCCTTATAATAGGAAAGAACAGAAAAATACCAAGCAATTAATACATTTCATAGTTTGTATACACTAGGATTTCAGTATAGTATTAGCCACCTAGCAAATGACTCTTGTCTCCAGTCTGCTATGTGAGGTTTGGAATTTTCTCTCTGTGTCGTTTATATGAAGAGTTTTTTCTTACCTCTTTTGGATAACATCTATATGTTTAAACATTTGGGGAAGAAAAAGTGTAAGTTCTCCTCTTTGAACAGGAAACACTGCATCCTCTGACAAAATCCTCATTCAGTCCACATTGTCTGGACACCCACCACACAGCTCAGATGTTTTTTAGTCTAGGGAGAAGGCAACACCCTCTCCCATCGACTTTTCAGTGTTTATTCCTACACTGCAAGAGGACAACAGGTACAAGCGTGCTGAACTCATGCATTTCTATCCATATTGCTGGCTATCATTCCCCACAGAACCTATTTAACCCTTTAAAATAGGTGAGATGGGAATATCTACTGGTGTATGGTTCACCTGTGCCTGACATCTCCAAATTATCTAGAAAAATGCTTGGACATATGACAATGCACAAATGGAACTGAAGCTTTGTCCACAAGATCAGCCCACTGCTCAGAACAAGTTCATAACTGAGCCTGCACTTGTGCCAGAACAGTGCAGAACGATCTATACAGAAATGGAAAATGAGGTGTATCTGCTCTAGGTCCTTAGCATTACAATTGTCATCAAGTAGAACTGTCAGTGACATGCTAACAACAAAATGGAGAAAATGCAGAATACTAACGTGGCTTCTAAATGGCTGCATATAATAGTTTATAGTGTTCTCAATTTCTGAGAATTTCTATGGCTTCTCATTACTTCTGAAGATTGTGTCCTGGCTACTTCAAGATAGGGCATCCAAATATTAAAGAAAAAAAAGTTAAATCTATAGAGGTAGTATTTGCAATCTCTATAGTAATAGGTTTATCTTAAAAAAATCCCAAAACAAATGTCAAAAATCTACTTTAAAAACTACCAGTCCCGATGCCAGAGAATTTAATGGTTGTAAGGACTTGCATGACAATTTCATCTGATTCCCTGAACAACACATAGGACAGCTTTTACCATCTCCCACCACTTTTGCTACAGGGCTTGAAGTATACAACATACAGTAAAGCAAAAGCCAAACTCCAGAGCAGAGAAGTAGAGTCAGAAAAATTAAGGGTGAAAGGAACCTCTGGATGCCATTTCATCCAACCTCCTGCTCAGAGCAAGGATAGTTTCCAAGTTTGACAAGGTTATCTGGGGGTTCTGTCCTGACAAATATTGAAAATACAGTTTCCGAATATGGATACAGTAACTGAATAAATATTGCACCAAGTATAAGATAGTCTCTATATTCTGCTGATGTTCCAGTCTCTCTAATTTTTACCCAAAAGAAGATACTAACTTGTCCTGAAGTACACTAAGTCTAAATATTGAGTCACTTGTATACCTTTTTTTTTGTCTCACCTGCATATCTTTTCCAAACCATGCAGCTAAAGACTCTAAAGCATTGCCTTTAGACTTTGGGAAGCAAAAGGAAGGCAATAAGAAATGCCAGAATAAATGATAATAATCAAGCCAGTTAATATTCTGATTCTTTTTAATAGTAAGGTTTAACTAATTATATTACTTGAGACTGCTTTCAGCATTTATAAAAAAAGAAACATCCTCAGCAAGGTTCTTGCCTTTTACAATAGAGGGAGCCACAGATGACTAACTAGCTCAGACCAAACACCAGGTCTTTAGATCAAAGAATCATAGAATCATAGAATCACCAGGTTNCAAGCCAGGATGCCATTGGCCTTCTTGGCCACCTGGGCACACTGCTGGTTCATGTTCAGTCGCTGTCGACCAACACCCCCAAGTCCCTTTCCTCCAGGCAGCTCTCTAAACAGACTTCTCCTAGTCTGTAGCTCTGCATAGGGTTGTTGTGCCCCAAGTGCAGGACCCGGCATTTGGCCGTGTTAAACCTCATGCCATTGGACTCAGCCCAGCGGTCCAGCCTGTTCAGATCCCTTTGTAGAGCATCCCTACCGTCCAGTAGATCAACACTTCCACCCAGCTTAGTGTCATCTGCAAACTTGCTAAGGGATGCTTAGATGCTTAACTTGCTTAGATGACCTAAGCTCTGTTTTTAATGAAAAATGTTGCATTGCAACTTACATATGTCCAATAAAAATCATCATTACACATTCTAGTGAGTCATCTGAATCACTTAGTTTTCACTATGCCTCAAATATTCACACACAGTTATGGAAGAGCAACATTTCTAAAATAATCTAGAATTTCTCTACTCAACAATACAGGCTCCAGACCTGTAATACTATCTAAGCATTTTAAGACAAGAAGAAAAAATCACTCACTTATGTAACTGCAACATAAATTGTAAGTTCCAATATTTCAATGCAATTCTGCATTCCATTTTGTAAATGGGGAAATGGTTAAAGTACAGACAGGAATAGCTATGCTGCAGATATTTAGAGAATTATATGCCTTGTCTAAGTTATTATTCCAGAGAGAGGTTATGATAGTATAAGCTAAAGAAAAATGCAGTATAATTTTTAAATTAATGCTGTCATTAGGATTAAAAAATGTGGTGGAATCCCCCTCACCTGTAACTACAGAGTGGCAGTTGATTTTCTAGAATAAGTATGGGAACTCCTCAGTGAAAGCCTATTTATTAGACTTTCAAGTAGAAAAATATTTGTCGCTGAGATGAGGCTATTGGTTGCAGAAATGCAGGCGGATATTTCTCTCCTGATCTTTGTGATGAGCACAACTGTAACAAAGTAATAAGTACATTTGTATAAAATCACATTTATATGTAAATCTGTTTTCGTTTCAAGAGCTATTTTACAGGTAAAAAATCACCTTTCTAAGCCATTTCTATCTGGAAGCTAAAATAACAAACAATTTTAAAAGTATGTTTTTGTATTTCACGAAGTGTTTCACAAATTATTTTGCTCTATTTGCTATTCCAAGAAAACCATAAATGTAATGAATAAGAAGACAGGATGCACTTTTAAAACACAGCATATCACTATCTCACAAAGTGAGGGCATAAGGTTCATGGTTCCTTAAACTTTGTTGTCTAAAGGAAAGTAACTTGTTTGCTTTGTTTCCACACACCACAAGCTGCTAACTCAGAAGACAAAAGTAAAATGTTAAAAAAATGAGCCTGAGAAAATATTAATATCTACTCGCTTTATTTTGATATGGAGCCTTCTATATCAATACAGGATTGAAGCAAGACAAAAATAAGAGTGGGGGTAAAGTAAAAGCATACACAAAACCACCGATATACCTACTTACAGTAGATAGAGAACCATATTGCCTTACAGAGAATTTACAGTTTTACTTTTTTAATTACAGATGGATCAGCTAGGCATCCTTTAATGAAAAATAAACTTCTGAAAAGCTTTCTAAAACTAACAAATAAGAACTAAGAAAAATAATATCATGAACTCTTTCCCAAGGCATAGTAGTTTTGTCCCCCAGATCATGGGAAAAAGCAGTCCCTGGATGGGTGAAGCTCTGAGTAACCTGATATAGTTGAGGGCATTCCTGCCTGTGACAGGGGCATTGGAACTGAATGATCTTTAAGGTCACTTTCAACTCCAAACATTCTATGATTCTATGAAATACCAGAAGTATCACTACAGCAGTTGAATCTTAACACATCCCACCTTTGTCACCAAAATGGTTTATATAAATGAGTCCAGATGTGCTTCAGGTTTGTTCACACCAGTCATCTGAACTGCTTACACAAACCTAAATGTTTTGCAGCATCTCTTCCACCGGAAATTTTAACTCCCAGCACAAAGTGAGAAATCAAACATATGGCAAACTGTTGTGTTTTAAATGGCCATAGTCACTAGTTAAGTTAACATCTGCCTACAGTCTGAACTTTGTTGATTTCTGTTTGACCTGCGTTCCATTATCGGCCAGAAAAAACCCAAAGCCTTGCTCTAAGAAATCATGGGAAATCGTGAAGCTGCTTTTGATAAACTTTGAATAAACAATCCTCCAACAAGTCAGTTAAAGCAAAATATATTACTTCTTTAACCTTGTAACCACCGGGTAGTTCTGGGAATGGAATTCAAATCTTTAGTAGAATTTAAGAATGTCATGAGCTCTCAGTTATTTTCTTTATCTTTGGGAAGATACATCTGTAAAATTAGATGTTTTCAGTCCACAAGAGGAAAAATAGATTCCTAAAAAGAAGACTAAAAGAGATGAAAAGCTACATGAAAATGACCTTTAACCAAAGACCTTGGTAGAAAATTCTTGCTTGTGGTCATCAGCATTTCTTCAGTCAGATCCTTTCACATTGACAAAGATTGGCAGAGGAGTTTTGTGATTGCATAACTACTTCAAAGTTTTAAGTATTATAAAGAACAGTCTAGGGATCTAGAAAAGCCCCATCTGGGAAGAAACTTTGTTTATGAACAAACCACAGTTCTCAGTTCTGATCCGGTCCAATATTTCTGCCATTAGTTAACATGCCTCAAAAGAACAAAGACTTGTGAAAAGCTCAATTTTGGAAGTTTGCTTCGTTCATCCCAAAGAAGATGAGAGGCTTGAAACACTAAAAAAGCCTGTGGCATATTGGTTTGAGTTCCTGAAGGAAGAATAGAGACCTGACAAGCTTTCAAAATGGACATTCCTTCTCAGTACAGAAAGAAAGATCAGTCCTCAATTACAAAACTTCCCTGGGTAGAAGCATACAGATACCTGATGGAGAAACGACTCTTTCGGGCTCCAAGCCACATGCTGATAGCCTAGTAGCAGAACATCAGAATAAAACCAAAACTGGGACGATAGCAGAGCATCTCAAGGTTACAGTAATCTCCAAGAGTGGAAGTAAATATCCCAATATAAAGTTATATGAGGGACCAAAGAAAGAATGTTTCAGTGCAAAGACATCTGAAAAGCTCAGATAGCTCTCATTTCAATATGAACTTTCTTTTCTTTGACATTCAGGAATACCAGAAATTTATGCCCTTTTTGAAGTTAATAAGTTCTAAGTAATAAGTTTAGGCTTCCAACGCAGCTTCACAGTAATAAATAATAAAAATATTTTATATGAATCCAAACATTTCAAGGCAATTAATAAAATGTGGTCTGCCAAGGATAGTTTTTATTAATTTTATAGATACAAAATAGTTGGTCTAGTCCAAAGTCCCACACCAGATGGCAGAGTTCATTGTAAACAGAACAAACAACAGTGTAGGGGAGGGAAATGCCTCCCCAAATCACAAGGATTTAGGAACCCTCTTGTATTTCAAAATCCCATCAAAAGAGGCTGGTATGGCTTTCCTCAATGTAACAGTCATACAGGAGAACAAGGCTGTATAAATACCTGATTTTAGACTGATAGGAAAAAATATAGAATCCTATTAATCAAGTGAAAAATTAAAAAAATTTACTCACAAATCAGAATAATTTCATCTGTTACAAACATTTCAGTTTTGAAGCTTTTTTAAGAAAAACACAGTCATGTCAATGTCTTACACCCATGTTACTGTCTGGAGTGATGTCTTCCAGTTTATTGCTAGGGGACTGTCATGATCTGCAAGGGTTCATACACAGTTTTGCCACATAACTAAAAGCACTACGGCAGTTTCTGGGATGTTCGTTTTGATACAGGAAAGGTAGATTCAAAACCCCTTTCTCCCCCAGAAAAGTGCTCTGATCATTGTGCTATGTAGGAATCTAAAGGAATTATTGTACCAGGTTGGATAAGTAGGTTTTTTTTACTAGACCTCCATCCTGTACTGTCAGTATAAGCCTGTTGTCTCTATAAAAGCTAGTAACACCCCAGAGATAATGAATTTATGGAGTATGTGCATAACTAATGTATGTTTAATGTTTAATCCATATTTTAATGTTTAAACTATATTATGACTGATTTCAAACAGGACTTGGGGTAATAGATTGTTCGGGTTTGACTAATTAAACAAGGACTGCTGTAAAAATCCCTTAGTCATGGAAGTTATTTGGGTCCTGACTGAGTAATAAATGCACAAAGACATATCCATGTAGCCTTGCTCTGAGACACGAGGAAAATGACACAGATCATTAAAACATCATAGTCACCATGTAAGAATGGCAAAGGTGTCTGGAGAATAAATATAAGGAAGTACATGGCAATTGTCACCTAGAGCTGAAGTATTCCATATGGTGTAATCAGTCATACAAACTACATGATGAAATCTTAAAGCTAATACAAGGCACAATAAAAACCAAAAGAGGGAACTGAAAATCAGGAATGCAGAAGGAAATACCTTCCCTAGCTGCCTGCCTTGCTTCACATTTAGAATTTGGGACATTATTCAGAACATCATGCTTTGGTTTGTGTTTTCTGGACAACCAATCCAAAAGTTAGGAATCCACACATTGTAGGGGAATTGGGTCTTAAGTTCCCCTCCCTTCCCTTCATTTAGAAAGGTTGAATAAGAAGTACACAGAATCAGGTAACAGAGAATTTTAATTGTTATGTGCTACGCATATCATGGATAGTTCAGGTAATTATTCCAAGAAGCACTAAGAAAAATAGGAAGAAGAAAGTGCTGCATCTTCCTTAGTTTGTGAGTCTACTGAAAAATGTTTGGAACCAAAACTATATGTGTGTTTTCCAGCATGCTTTTGGATTTAAATCATTTTCATGAAAACATCTATTCAATTTTAAAAAGTTCTAAGAAGAACAGAACTTAGTGCCAGTGAAGCTATTGTTGTGATAAATCTCAAGTGGAAAGGGGCTGTTTTTCACCTTTTCCACCTGCTGTGGTAAAATCACAGTCTGGTTTTCAAAAACAGTTTCAGAACATTCAAATGTTAAGAACCAGATGTTAGAAGACTACTATAACACAAGCCAAGTGAGTTTTTTTCCCCCCAAAACCAGAAAATCCACGTACAAGAAGGAATAAAATTGAAATGTGTAAGTGATCAGCAGACATGCATTTCATAATTTTACTTACATACACTAGTTCTGAGTCAGGAATACTCACTGAAATGTGCTTCTCTTGCAAGCACTACCTACTTTGCTCTGCTATTAATCACTAGTGATGCAAGCACTCCCACCCATTTCTGAGAACAGTGTAGGCAGTCTGATAACTCACAGACTTGAAGCTGCCCTTATAAAGTTGTTCCACTTTCACATACTTCCTCATACTGCTAGTTTCTCTGCAAAAATGAAGCTTCTTGTTTACTTATTCTTGCTGAAGACAGCTCTCCTTGCTACCACAAATGTTTTTGCAGTTGTTTTAGAAGATGAAGAGGATGCTAAAGAAGGAAAAGTTACTGAGACTTGTCCTATAAAGCTCAAAACTAATCGGAAATGTGATGAAGGAGAGGATTGTCCATATCAGATAAATCTGCCTCCAATGACCATGCAATTACCTAAAGAATTCAGACTGCTTGAGAAGACTCTCAAAGAAGTACAGAACCTTAAGGAAGCAGTAAACAAGCTGAAGAAATGCTGCCAAGATTGCAAGCTGCAGGCAGATGACAATCAAGAAAGAGACAGTAGTAATGAATTCCTTCCACCTAATGCAGAAACTCTAGCAGAAAACAGCAATATCCAAGATAACAGAGTGACTGAACTGCAAAGCAAAGTTAACAGAATGTCAACCAGCTTAAAAAATGCAAAGAACCAGATTCAGACATTACAGGGTCGTTTAGAGAAGATGAGCCTCATAAATATGAACAACGTAGAACATTATGTTGACAGCAAAGTTGCTAATTTGACATTTGTTTTGAACAGCCTTGATAACAAATGTTCTTCTAAATGTCCAGCAATGCAACCAAACCCTGGTATGTAATATGTTAATTCTTACTACCTGTATAAGCTTTCTGTGCAATTTACAAACACTAGATAAACAATTTAAAATATTTAAACCGAATAGCTGTGTTATTAACTTCACAAGTTAAGTATTTGCACTTTTAGTGTCTATTTATACTCCTGTAGAACATTTCAGCTGCCACTAGAGGGTTACTGAGAACTGCAGGTGTTCATTTCCTCTTAGAATTGGTGTTTATTATGGGATTTAAAACATGACCTTTTATGGGTGGGTTTTTTTGCAATTTATTTAGTAAATGTGAAAACATAACTTTATTTTACACTATACTACACATATCTATCACACATATGAAGACAGGGCTCTCTACAGATAAAATAGGGAAAGATCAGACTGTATTACAGCTTCTAAGCCTCAGTTCCTTAGCATTCAAGTTTAAAATAAAGCTGTTCCTCTGCCTACCCATATTGAATACTGAAGGATCTGCAGATGGTACAGTGTATGCATAGCTGAAATTCTCAATAGAGTGAAAAGAGCAAATGAATAACAATAAAGGTAATACTTTTTCTATATCAACAATCAGCTTAAATTAATATAAATTAATTATTTCAATTCACATATAAAACATTCACAGAAAGAATGAATGATGTTTGGTACACTGATAATGAGCAATGTCTCAGATTTAAGCGCAGTTTTTCATAACAGACTAAACTAATTTTAGATATTCCTCGTACTTACCGAAACATCGGTACTGTTCACTGCATATGAGCATATAGATATTCCTTATGTTTTGCAGTAACTGATGCTAAAAGGGTTCATAGCAGCAATACATACATTATGAAAACTAGCAAGCGTAACAACTACAATGTCTTCCTATACAGGAGCTATTCCTGCTTCCACTGAATGTAATAGCAAAACTTTGTTTAAAAAGGACTTGTGTTATAAAAGCATTTTAGCTGAAATGTAAATCTTTTGCCAATATCTGCTCTGAAACTTAGTCTTACACAAAGTACAGTGAAATAAACAAGAATCTATAGTGGATTTAGATATGGTTTATAAGCCTTCAATTCCTATACTTTATGCTTCCCTAGATGTCCAGTTTTCTGTACTGGCAAACAAGGAGTTCTAAGTCTTACCCCCTGCTGCAACCTGAGAACACTCCTCTCTTTCAAGCGGTTCAATTATATTTTTTTTCTAGGAAAAATATGCAATTCAAGCCTGCAAATTATTATGTCCACAAATTCAAATCTGCAATAGGAATGAACATTAGGGGTTTGATTCTCTATGCAGAACTTCTTAGAACTCTCTGTCACTTACTTAAGTACATGGAATTATAATATCATGTATTTGAACGCAGTGCCATGACTGGATGACACTGTGGATCAAAAAAGGATTTTCCTTCTTCAGGAAAAATCTGGGGGTATTTTTCTTCTGAATAAAATACATCACTTAACATTGGGGAAAAGCTGTGTTAACGACAAATGCTACAACATTTTCCTGCTGTAAAGCCAGCAATGTCACATACCAGAAAGCACCATCCCTGTTCTAGTTTCATCTTTCTAGGAATCACAGTATTACTACAATAGATGAGAAAAATTTATTACTTTTTTCCTGCTTCCTAAAGTACAGTCAACATTAACACATGAAACATTCCTAATGATGTTATGTTCTATATCAAATTATGTCAACTAAACAATAGCCAGGCTGAAATCATTCCCATATGGACAAAGGCTTTTTCTGACATACTGTCAGATGAATATTTAAATTACAGCCAGAGTGTAATAGCATACATTTCAGTACAAAAGGCAGCAAGCATGTAAACATGAATCATTGGAAACATCAGCTGAAGAAATCAGGCTGAATTTACAGGAGGTAATGAAAGGATAAAGAGAAGGGTAGAGAAAAGGAGAAAAGGGAAAGCAAACAATCAAAATGTCCCCATATTAGGCAGTTTTGATACAAAAAGTAATTTAAATGGGCTTTTGGGGACAGCTACATGATGCAGAGATCCTAGGTGGTACCTACTATAAAGTAAATCTGATGGAAAAAATTTCATTTCTCCCTAGAACTGAAATGGCAGTAACACTATTTCCTATCAGTAAATCTCTGTAATTTAAGTTTTGTATGTCACATCATTCTGGGCAAAGACTTTTGTTTACTTTAAAACTGAAATGATGTTTATTCTAACACTATCTGTTCTTCCACCAGTTATACAAATAATGCAGAGAGACTGTGCTGATCATTACACAGCAGGCAGAAGGAGTAACGGAATCTACAGGATTAGCCCTGACCCCAGAAACGCTAGCTTTGAAGTTTACTGTGACATGCAAACACATAGAGGTGGCTGGACAGTGCTGCAACGACGACTGGATGGTAGCACTAACTTTAACAGAACCTGGAACGACTACAAAAATGGCTTTGGAAACCTCAGCAGGGAATTTTGGCTTGGGAATGACAAAATTCACCTGCTGACAAAGAGCCAGGAAATGCAACTGAGAATTGAACTTGAAGATTTCAATGGCATCAGAGAGTACGCGAAATACGAACACTTCTATGTGGCCAACGAATATTTAAAGTACCGTCTAAGTGTTCACGGCTATAGCGGCACAGCAGGGGATGCCCTTCACTACAGCAAGCATTACAACCATGACCAAAAGTTCTTTACAACTCCAGACAGGGACAATGATAGGTATCCTTCAGGAAACTGTGGGGCGTACTACAGCTCTGGCTGGTGGTTTGACGCATGCTTGTCTGCCAACCTCAATGGCAAGTACTACCACAAGAAATACAAAGGTGTTCGCAATGGCATATTCTGGGGTACATGGCACGGTATTTCTGATGATATTCCCAGTGGATACAGGCAAGCCTTTAAATCAGTAAAAATCATGATAAGACCCAAAAGTTTTGCGCTGTAATTCTCTATATTTCTCCTGACTGGTTTGCATTGGACTGCACTCAAAGTCATACTTACTCAGTATTATACTCAGAATTCAAGTATTCCGTTATGTTTGGCATGAAATAGTCCTAGACAAAACAATATATTTC
Organism: Piaya cayana; assembly: GCA_013389865.1. Classification (NCBI taxonomy): domain Eukaryota; kingdom Metazoa; phylum Chordata; class Aves; order Cuculiformes; family Coccyzidae; genus Piaya; species Piaya cayana. The sequence goes on along the minus strand of WAAB01023660.1, from coordinate 14,603 downwards.
CACATAAATTTTTAGAGATGGTTTGTCCCATATAATGTATTAAAAACAGCAGAAATGTTTCTGAATACTTATTGCTAAAATTTAGCACAGTTTAAGCCTTGGTATGGTATGTAAATATTCTAAACATTGCTTTTGGTGCTTTTACTGACTGTGATATACCAGGTTTTATGATTTAAAACATTTAAATGGTCTTCTATAAATTGTGTCTGAATGAACACCTACATTTTAATCTGAAAATAAGTCATAGGTGCAACTGCTAACATATAAACTTGTCAACACTTAGAATGAAAATTAGTCTCTATGAAACAGCTTGACTTTTCATATCATCTTTCCTTCGCAATTTCGAAGGTGTGCCATAGCAATATCAATACAAGAAGTATTTTCAAGGACAAGAAAACAGAGGGCCACGTGGCTTGTCCAAAGACAGGGGGAAAAGCCTTGAAGAAAACTTAGAAAATGAAGATGATTCCTCAAATCTTCTCTCTTTTATCAGAGTATTCAAACAAGTTGGTTAAAGAATTGAATAAAAGCAAGCGGAAATATTGTAGAGAGTATGTAATGAAAGAGAATATCTTCTGCTCATTTGGGTTCCTCTGTTCAAGCTTGAGGTCATATTTGTCATTTGTGGGAGAAAGGAGTCATTATGTAGCTTTTTGCACATTTGTATAGGCAGGTAGACAGGTAGGAAGAAGGCACATAAGAAGAATGAATGTCTTTGCATTAAAGCCTCTAAATACACACAAAACCAATTCCCAGTGTCATTATGGTTTCTCCTGAATCTTTTAGGTAAGCAAAACACTTCCAAATTACTCTTGGAGATTCAACCTCTCATTTAAGTACCTCTCATTCTAGGTATCATCACGCCTTAAAGTAACAAAAGGATTGTAAATATTTTGTAAGATACAAAAAGACTGTGTTCTCCTCATTTTCTAAGTATCTCTTTTGTAGCCACAGAAACAGGAACAGGCCACTCGCAATTATAAACAGAAAAGAGAATACATGCAAGACTTTTTTTTTTCTTCTAAAACATTACAAATGAAACAATAAAATTTTCAAATACTTCAAGAATTGCAAATTAGAGATACTATTTAGTAAAGCTTGTGTTGCAGACAGCAAGCATAAATTTGACTACATGTATATATTGCCTATCCAAGAAAGGACGTCTGTACAGCTATCACAGAATCATAGAATGGTTTGAGTTGGAAGGGACATTGATGATCACCCAGTTCCAAGTGCTCCGTCATGGGCAGAGCCACCTTCCCCTACATTAGGTTGCTCAAAGCCTACAGTGACCAATATTCTGAGCAGAGATGCAATTTATCTTAGCAAGAAGCTATTTTATTACATTACTCATGCAGATAAACTATCAATCTTTTTGGTTAAAAGACACATACCAAATAAAAAAAAAGAAAACTAATGACCTTATGCTTTACAGATACGACTTTTACTGTTTGTTAAGATGGTGACAAGAAGTATTACAGTTACAAGTTACACAAATGAGCAACAGTGGCAATTGCTAAATTGTAAAATATTAATATATATATATTTTTAGGAAGTAAATACTTTGAAGGATATTTCAGTGTGAAGTGTGATTTGGTTTGTTTTATTTCGATTTTAAAGTGTAATGGAAAATTTTATTCACGAGATGCATAAACTTTACTTAAGAACAAGTTTAAAAGGCATAGAGTATTTATTTTGGGGTAAAAAAGGATTGTTTAAACAAAAAAAAGAGAACAATTTATGAAGTATAGCTTAGAAGAGTAAATAAGTAATTTCATATGATGATACTTAAACATTTTGCATTAAATGCACAGTTTGCTCCTATTCATTACATGATAACTAAGTATGACTTCCAGTATCTACGAGCTTCTACTTGAAAATGTCTTTTTCCTGTTAAATTCTTAGAAGAGAAACTGTCCTTTTATTCATCCTATTTAAAGGAAACTTCGAAAACCAGAAATTTTAACAGAATGAGCAAATGTGACAAGACAAGACAAGACAAGAAAAGAAATGAAATGAAATGAAATGAAATGAAATGAAATGTTGTTACACAGGTCTGAATATTACCTGCCTGGAACTGTTGTAGCTGAATGTCCATCGATGTGTACTGGTTTTACAAAGTGTAACTCCATCTACTTGTTGCAAGCATTAATTTTTTTTAACTTGGTATAATAAAAGTAAGTTACACTGTTAAAGTTGCACCACTGTCATAGATATTTATGGGGGCTACAAAGAAAAAATCACAAATTATTTTATGGGTTTTCAGTAAAAATTGAAGCAATAAGGAAACACGAGTAACACGAGATGTCCAACAAAGATGACGTGCAAGGAGCTAATAATGATAGTTCTCAAGAGATCTATTTCATGACACTTCAGCTGCCAGATAATACCAAAGGCTGAAATCTCAGGCATATTTTTGAAACTATTCATATGTTGGTAAAGAAAAAAAGGAATTGCCAAATCAAGAGTTTACACATCTTGAATCTTTAACATGAAAGAGGAGAAACACTCTCATCCATTTTTTTGTGTTACAAACAAGCTTTCAGAGCACATGTAAGTTTCATCAAAGCATTTGAACAGAAATACTACCCCAAATCAAAGTATAAATTTTTTTATACAAATAAAAGCACTCAGGCTCTGCTTAAGATTTAATAATTCAAATCATGCTTTCCAGTTTATGGAAAACTTCTATATAACACTGATTATCATATGAAAACATTTGTGGTTCTGATCTTGCTAATATTTAAATTGTGATTTGTGAAGAAGGTTACTAATATCAGGCTTGCTAGCAAAATTCTTATGGGTTGTGTCCAAAAATTAAAGGCATAAACCCATCTGCTCAATGTGCTCGGCCAAGTAGACTGTAATGTCTTGGCTTTCTATGCACTGCTTACACAAAAAAAAAAAAAAAATCAGGAAAAAAAAAAGAGAAGAAATTAAAAGAAGGTCTGAAAACAGTGATTTTTTTCCTTCCCTTTGTTATGTAAATATCTGTTTCCTTAATGGCATTTTTTTGGGTAAACACTGCAGCCAAAGACAGAGAGTTGTGAACTACAGGTAGTTTGACAATGAACTGGCATTTCTATGGTTATTTTCAAAGGAAATTAAGATGATTCTCAAACCACAGCTACAACACCATGTTTATAAGTTAAACCAAAATTAAATAGAAAAATGGTGCCAAATTTACTCATCTTCTATGACTTACATGTTGTAGAAATATTGACACATGAATGATGCAACTTCAAGTTTTCATAGAGAAAACGATGAGGTAAGAACTGAATACTGGCCTACCAAGAAAGAGATTTGAAACGTATTTGTCTAAATGTATCCTGTGTTCTTTTTTTCAGGAGACAACAGAAGAATAACATGATATATATGAGTGACAAAAGTTTCAAAGAAAAGTGGCTGAGCAATACCATCCACAGGCCTTACTAAACCTGAACATTTCACTTAATGAACTGATTCATTTTACAGCTGATTATTAATTTACTGCTTCAATTAAGCTTTTATGGAGTTATAATATTTCTGTGAGAAGTGAATTTGGCAACCAGAAATAGAAAATAATGTTTTAAGATGACATGTCAAATCCAACCCTCACACAAGTAATGAGGACAGAATATGAATCAATATTATTTTTTAAGTCATTGTTCATCAAATTTTTCTTATTGTAGTAAAAGAAGAATCCTTTTGGAAAAAAATAACTGCAAAACATATCCCAAATTACCTAATTACGTTCATATAATCAAGAAAAACTATTAGCATGATTAATATTACACCATAATATGCCAACATATAGAAAAAAACAGTAGAAAATGAATGTGTTTTACATACTTATCTTTAATTACATAGAGGCAATGATTTTTATGGAGAAGTAGAATGCACTTTGAGAAAGAGAAATTCTCATTTCTTTCTTTGAACAGAGTACAAAAGCCCTTCTGCTTACTTCTGCAGATCAACCTCTATATGCTAAACTGAAAGACGAGGAGTATTTTCTCACTCAAAATTTACAGGCTCTGTTCATTAAGGAGTATTTGGACACAGTTTATTTGTTAATAAGCAACCCAGAAATCACTTTTGTAACAGTTAACCTGCCTGTGTAACACCACAGAACATTTTTATTGAATGTATGTTTGGTTAACATTGCTCTGGCTTCCTCAACAGAGTTGTGGTAAGGGTGAGTGGAGGAGGGAAGGAGAAGGAGGAGGTAAGGAGAAGGAGGAGAAGGATCACACAATGAATGTCTATGCAAACTATTGCTTGCTTGCTGAAAGCTGCTGTAAAAAACCCCCCAGCTTCTAGCTTACACATTACCATTCCTAGCAGACCCCTGAAGTGACTGTATCAACAAAGTTAAAAAAGATTTATTTAACTAGCAGTCAGATTCCTATGGGTGGAGATGGTGGCAACATTTGTCTTTGCTGTCTGTGCCAACATATTTATACAGCTTTTTTGTTGTGCCAGGAGCCTTTGCAGCATATAATCTGGAGTGTGCCAGGATCAGCTTAAGTTTGAAGTAGTTGTTTGCATTCAACAGCTGTGCTAAGACTTTTACATCCCTGATAAAGCACATAAATGCTTGGAGAGTACTGAAACAAATTAGCCACTGCTATGGTTACCATACAAAATATACTGATGATCATACTTTACAAGAGTGGAAAGCACACTGCAGTACATTAGATGAACAGAAATTAAACTAGTGGTCATATTAAAAAAATAATCTTAGTCTACCAAGATGCCTTTTCTAGAAAATTTTTCATTTAAAGTTGTATGAACATTTTTTTTAAAGGGCAAAGTTGTTTACATCTACCATTTAACCTATGTTAGGAGAGAATTACAAAACAGGTTGTTAGCAAAAGAAATTGGAAAAGACTACATTTTCTAAAGCGGTGTTGGGAGATGTCTGAATGCCATTGAAGAAATATATGAAATACTGATTCTTAGTATTTATATCTGAAATAGGTAGCCAACCTTTCTATGACTTTGTTTTCTTTCCTGCAGAACAGATGAGAAAAAAGAGAAAAGTGGAAAGTTCCTTTCTCCTCTTAAATCACAGTCAAACATTGAAAATGCATCATTCCATGACTTTAAAGCCCTTCCAGCCTGCAGATCCACATGATCTGAGATCAGCACAAGTGAAATTTGATTGAGAAGTCTCTGTCATGTCTACTGTTCTTTTTTTTGTAAACATTGAGAATCTGCTGTGTTTCCAGTAGAATCAGGATTTTGGTTAGCATCTTTATTAGTAGTTCATCACTTTTGGCAGTCAAGGTTAAGAAGTTAGTTAATCTCAGAAAGACACCAAGTTTTAAAATGCTTATGAAAAATATTCATGAAAGATTCTTCCTGCTTCCTGATGGATGGTAGTAATAGGATGCTTGGACACCACCAAAAAGAAACGTAGCAAGTGACAATTTCTGTCAAAACCACCCTGTGTATTTGAAAGATTTGATGCTGGTGTCAGGTAGAGGGTACAGCCCATTTTATCTTTATAAGATGCAGAGTCCAACAGTCTGCATTAGACCAATCAGAGAAATCTTCCAAAGGAGTTTATTCTTCTTCAAGTTTAGATTTACAACGTAAGTGGACAATGTTCATTAGTAAGAAGGAATTATTGCAGTACTTTCCAAACAAGGTATTCGCTCACTGAATCTGGTAAACAGGAAAACACTTTTCATTCACGAGTACATCATGAGTAGCTCCCTAGTAGTGTCCACTACAAAGACATGCAAGATAAATGTTGCAGAATCCTTTTCCTGGTATTGTTTAAAAATCCAGATGTATACACTTGGGTGAACTAACAACTATCCTTCCAACTCAAGGACACACCAACAAAAGGAAGAGAAGGAACAAGCATGACAGAAAAGTTCAGCAACACCATTCTTCAGTAATGCCTAACAAGAACACTAACATAATACTTCCACCATTTGATTTCCCTTTTTTTCCCCTCAGAAAAAGAGGAGCTGGTACCTAACATAAAAATAAATATAATTAACTAAACAGAATTAAAAGATCCTAGGCTCCATGACTGATCTCTCCTTCTAAATGAAAGAACTTGAACAACATTAGTTTTTGGAATGTCTCTTGAATCAAAAGGATGAACCCATAGATTTTGTGAGCAATCCATCAACTTTATGAAATCTTTGAAATATGGCAAAGATAAAGTGAATGAAAGCCTAGAGCAGAGCTGCCAATGGTTCACTATCAAGTTGAAAAGATGGATAGAACAGGGTTCTTTTTTGTGACTTGGATTTAATTGTGGTTTGTGTGACAAAACAAAAACTAAGCAACAAAAAAGACTATAGAAGACTAAGAGATTACAAACTAAATGACATCATTGTGACAACTGACATTTTATTTATTTATGTTCCCATTAAAATGGGAAAGCCTGGATCAGGTGGAGGAAAGGAAAGAACGATGTGAAGGTCCAGAGGGAAAAAATGCTACTATACAGTGCAGAGAAGAGCAAAATCATGAGGACAAAAATTATGAGAGTGAGCAGGAGGCAATTCATCAAACTGTCTTTTAAATTTATATTCCACCTAATCTTGTAATTTTAGAGCATTCAATCTAGTTTCAGCTCATGTTCTGTTGCTTTTTCTATTCAGATGGCAGTTTCAGTATGTCCTGCATTGTTTTAGCAGTAAGAGTAGCATTGTAATAAAATGATATAAAGATAAGACAGATAAAATATATCATATTATGATCTGTTGAAAAAGAATGTGCATACAAAGGATAAGTATAAATTCAGAACATTTTTCTGAATCTAGCTACTAGGAAAATATTAATTTTAAAATTAATAGTTCTTGAAATTTAGACAATGTACATTGCATAGAATTCCATACATTTTTGTTGCCTTTTGAGAATCAAATTTACATACACATGATCTACAATGCACTACAGTAAAAATGAAAACAGCATAATTTAATGCATCTTAACATAGCATTTAGCCAAGTAATATATTCCTTTCATCACACAGGTACTAGAATATGCAGTTTCCACAGAAGTTATTAACATTATGCAGATTGATTTATTTCTAGTGGTGTAAAGTAGAGGAAAACAGGATATGAGGAAAGACTGACACTGACAAGCCAAGAAATGCCATTAGAAGCATTAGAGCAAAAGTCTTTATTTCCAGGACAAAACAACAAAAGCTGAAAGAAGTAGAAAGTTCCTTTTAAGAACGTATGATAGTCCTCTAACCAATAGCAGTGAAGTATGGACTTAAGCTGATGTCAACTTGGTAACAAATAAAACACTTGGTGCAAAGAATCAAGTCATGATGGACTATGTGGCTTTTGTTCAAACCTCTATCCAGTTTTTGAGATTTTTATCTAACCCATGAGGCTAAAGAATGTTAATATGTGCTATTAAAAACAAAGGAGAGAGAGAGAGAATAAGTGCACGTTTGTGCATGTTTGACTTCTTGCTATTTATTTGTTTGCCTAACTGCTATTTACATGAGAAAACCAAGACTGGCTTGACTGGAAGGTTTACTGCTAGAAGGGATATATCTGTTCTCAAATTAATCATCGTATCAAAAGGTGTCCCTTCTGATAAGTATTTGCTGCTACAGGCAGTAAACCAGAGATAACATGATACAATTCCGCTTCTGTGGAAAATTCTGAAAGCTCTTCCAAGAAGCTGAAGCCAGTGTCCATACAATAAAGTCTATGGTGACCAAAGTCATATATTATGTATAAAGTTCAACAAAGGAAAACAACCATGTCAGTGGAAAAGAAGAAATGTGGATAAGTGATGAAAAGTCAAACTGAACTGTAAAACACAAGTACAAATTGTTTAAAAGTATGGTAAAAATAAATGAGTCAGTTCCCTTTATGAATTGAGACAATGACCAAAAGACATCATTATGAAATCTGATGAAAATTGCTTACTTCATTCTTTTTCCACTGCATGTTTGTTCCCTGAGATGGGAACAACTTCCAGTATTAAGTTTACGCTATATTTCCCATTACTTGTTTAGAATGTTATCAGAGTTAAAGAACTGGCCTTAAATTTGGTATGCGGAATAGCCACTTTTGAAAGTGATTCGACTATTTTCTAGAATAAGGCTAGAAAAATCTGGTTTTCCTGTGATTAAAAATAAAGAAAACAAAGCATAAGTATGGAATATCTTCTAGAATGTTATACCATTTATTTTTATTTTATCTGGGGAGAGTCGGGGGGTGAATTCATATGGGCATATGCTTTCTGTTGACATATCAAAAACTCCTCCACAACTGAAAATCTGTAGAAGTAGCTGGAAAATCAAGTACTCTCCAAAGTGCATTTTCCATAATTTCAGTGGACAGGAGGATTTCTTTAAAGTGAGATGTCAACCCAGAGCTGAGCTGTCCTGGACTTCTGCAGCTGCCTTGGACTGAGAAGAAAGGGGGTTTCTGCAACAACAGTGGAAGCTGTAGGCTCATCATATACCAGCACCGGACTGAAAGGGAAAATCCCTCTCCCTCTAATACACTTCACTTGAATGCACAAAAGATTATAAAGAGATTAACTGTGCAGGTCCATGCTATGTTCAGTGTCACTTAGTAGCAGGATAGGAATGGAGGAAGACCTGCTTTTCCTCTTCACTGCAAATTCTCACTTTCTACCAGCCTTAGTTCCAGGGCAGAGAGATCTGGACTAGTAAACCCATCTGACAGATCCAAGCTGGAAAGTAACCAAGCTAAAGTAACTTAAAGTAAGGGTTTCAAGAAAAACGTGAAGTATGAACAAAGCTTGCTTAGGGTATAAGAAATGTACAAGTTTACTATAGAGGGAGAGCAGAAATCAGTTGCTCTCCATTGTCACTGTGGGAAAGGCAAGAAGAATGTGGCATCATTCATAGAAATGTAAACATTTTTTTTAAACTCTACCAATGATGAAGTGCTGGGAAAGGACATCCAAAGGGCTATCTCCATTGTCTCAAGTTTTAAAGAACAAATTAGACAAATACCTGCACAAAATCTACTTCAGTGTAAATTATGAATTAGATGATCTCTTAATGTTTCTTCTGGCACTACCTTTTTAAGGATTCCATTTTATGTGTATTCATTATCTTAAATTCTAAAATATTTCTAGTATTCTGAAAGTTCCCTTAACACAGAAAATTCTTCAAAAGAAAGTTTCTTCTATCATCACCAGTCATTAGTGCCTCAGGTCCCACTTATCCTGATTTTTCCTGCATCTACTGAGCCTTTCTGCAAATCATGCTCATGATGCAATTACCTCTATAGCTAGACTACTACAAAAACAAGACTTCATAGAGGTCATTTTTCTTAAGGTCATGACCAGTGAAAATAATAACATAGTTATCTATTAAGCACACCATCCCCAGCACAAATATGCCCCATATATGTTTCTGTTTCACAAAATGTTCTTACCATTTAGGAAAAAAATCACACAATATGCACTGTTATAGATACAGAAAGTTTGGGTACATCGTACCTCATCTAAACACTGAAATGCAGGACTTGTTACATCAGTAGACCCCTCATCTCGGCTATAAACAGTTGGAGCTGTAGCACAGACAGGTTGCTCCTTCTCAATTTCCAGTTCGGTGTCACTGGAACAGGAACTTTCTTCACCAGACTGACTCATTGTTTGAAGTTCTAGGAAGTAACAGAAATACCAAAATACAGTTAATTAGACCCACAAATATACGTGTCTATGCGAGATAAATTTGTAATGTAAAGAACACAACATCAACATGTGACAGCTACATTGAAAAAACAAACATCACAAGGTGAGAAAATTAGGTGAGTCTACAGTTATAACTTCTTGCAAGAGGATGCATTGTCATTCTATCCCTGAGTGTTTTTGAAAGCATACATGGAGGAATTTAAAAATCCCTTCACAGGTTCACTGAAGCTGTCTGTAGATGACTCGAAGGGACAAATCAGTATCACTGTCTTTTAGTTCAAAACTCTGGGAGGAAGACTGTTGACTTCTGCATGTGTTCACCTGACACTAGCAGATCTAGGTCATGACCATGTTATGCAGATTAACTGTTATGCAGAATAACTATTATGCAGATAGCATTGTACTCTGCTGTAGGCCAAAGTTGTTATAAAACCCATATCACCTGCCAAAGATGCAGAACCCTACTCAAAATTACTCAGCCTTGATGTCAGTTAGCCTCTCACATAACATATGGGAGACCTTTCTCTTTCAAAAGAGAGCTTTCCATTATAAAGAACAATCAAAATTAAAACTGTAATAAAATCAATAAGAAGTTCTGAGAGTACTTCAGTAGTATACAACAGAATTGCCTGAATGAAATAACCAGAGCAATTTTGCACTCCAAAGCCAGAAATCTGTCAGTTAAAAAATAAAATTTCTTATTGTAATTGCAGTGGGAACAGGGATATAAAAATGTTGTGTGCATCCACCTTCTGAAAAAATGACTTGTCTATAAAGGCAGTGAAATTTAAATTGGCAAGTATACGACTTTCTACAGTGCTGTTTGGAATTCCTTCAGGAACATTTTGACTTTCAGAGAGATTTCAGCAGCTACATTTGCTTATGGAAAAAAAAGCAACTTCATGATCTTTCTTGAAGGAGTCAAAACATTGTGAAACAACTGTAAACATCATAGAAGCCAAGAAATAAACTCTGAAATACTGTACATAAACATGTATACACATTTATAAACAGAGAGATTTTCATCTATAAAGAACTGCTGAATATTTTTTAATACACATTTCATGTTTATGGCTGCTGCTGCTTTATTTGCTTCTCTAAACATATTGGAAGAATTTAGACAGACGAAAACACAGCAGAAGAAACTGTAAGCAGAACAATGCCAAAACCCGAGAGTTTCATGAGTCTAGACATTTTTGTCGATCTTAACATGTGAAAGATATATTAGGCACCAGTTAAGAAATATACTTCCTCACAGTCTGCTAGTATAAGAGTGTCCTCCAGCTTGCTGGGCAGAGAGAGAACAAAACCAGTCTTCAGGATCTGAAAAGTTTGTAGTAGTATGTTAAGATGCAACTATAGACAGCTGAGACAAAGGAAACAAATAGCCTTAGGGTGACAAGCACTGGACTCCACTGCTTTTTAAGAGGAAAGAGAACAGACTGTAACAAAAGGTATGTGTGGTTATGGGACATCAAAATAAGTTGCCATTTCTTCAATTACCTGCTACATAATTAAAATTCAGCTTATACAAAATTGGATATATGAAGTTCAAAAAGCAAAGAGGAAAATCTGTATTTTTGCAGTATCTGATAAAGAAATGAAAGTTGCCATGATTTCTGAATTTACAGAATAGTTAACAAATATAGATGTTTTCAAACTGTAGCACTGTAAATAATATCACAACCTTGATCCAACCCACAGAATTACAGAGAAGGAGAATTACAAGCCTGTTTTGGAACCTCGGTGAAATCAGGTTGAGAACCGTCTTGTGAAACAGATTCAGGACAGCAATAAAAAGTCTGAACTCAGATTCCCAGGACTTATGCCAGCATCTTTACTTCAGCACCTTTCTTGCAAAGAGCATGTTGATACAGAAGTCAGTGCAGAATATGAATAGGCGATACTTGGCTGCATTGGCTCTTTCCAGAGTGACAGATTCAAAAAGTAGCAATGTTCCACCCACCATGAATTTGAAGAGATGCAACTCCATATACGAAGATGCATCAACCAGACACAAAATTTATAAAAATCTCTGCTGAGGGAACTACACTTAAAGTAATTGACTTCATTAGCTTATATTTCTTGGCAATTAGCTTGTATCTGTTTTCTTCAGTATTTCTAACCACGTAAGCATGCTCAGATTTCATCTAATGAAAAAAACCCCAACCACAAAACAGTGGAATATAAGCATAGCTAAGGCTTAAATATCTTCGAGCAGTTTCTTGAACAAAGTTTTCAGTTGTGCAAAACTCAGCCGTATTAAAGATGATGCATAGCATAGTAAGAAACCCAACCTAATAAACTCTGCCTGCACAGGAACGTCAAATACCAAGGTGCTGGAGAAAATGTGGGCAGTGAGAAAGTAGCACTACTGCGTAAGAGGAGGTAGGAGACAGANTCAGATTTCATCTAATGAAAAAAAACCCGACCACAAAGCAGTGGAATATAAACATAGCTAAGGCTTAAAGATCTTCAAATGGTTTCTTGAACAAAGTTTTCAATTGTGCAAAACTCAGCCATATTAAAGATGATGCATAGCATAGTAAGAAACCCAACCTAATAAACTCTGCCTGCACAGAAGCGTCAAATACCAAGGTGCTGGAGGAAATGTGGGCAGTAAGAAAGCAGCACCACTGCGTAAGAGTAGGTAGGAGACAGCAGCACTGCCTTCAAGAAGAAAGGCTTGGCAGCAGCAGAGCCCACCTAACCAAATGCAGGATTCCATCTGAACAGGCGGTTAAGAGTTATTTGTTGAATTGGCTGTCATCTAGTGGAATTATGGAACATTGCACCACACTGCTTAAAGGTTGTAATGGTTTCCCTGAAATACTATCTAACATTTAAATTTTGGTCTCAAGAGTGAGAATTATGTAGTATTTTTCAAAAAAACATCTATTTCTGAAGACTTGAAAAAAACCACCCCTTTTATCCTCTGTCATGTTCCAAGGTATTTTTTGATACGTTTTTGTCTTTCTGGAATCTTAATTTTCTACAATGAACTACCATATGGCAAGCTGTTCCTTTTTGTGTTTCATCTAATGATTTTTGAGATTGAATAATGTAAACCAGTGAAATAATTTAACTTGAAGGGCTTTGATGTATATGAATGTTTACTAAATTTACACAGTAAAAATTACAGATGGACCAAAAAGCTAAGGCCGTCATCTTTCCTATTGAACATGCAGACCTTATTTCAGATTCATAAATGATCAGTGCCAGAAAGTGATAAAATTTGAAATGAGGCTGATGAGATGAAAAGGCCTTGATCATAAAATATCATATTGCATGACTTGCACAGTTATTTTTGTAAAAGAAGAAAAACAATGCACGGATTGCAAAAGGGAGCAAACTGAAAAGTAGCAACCCCAGACTTCATTATTTCTTGTCCTGCAATGTAGCTAAAACAATGTACTTTTCTATACATGTTTCATTTTCCTCACTGGCAGTAAACCACATCTGTGACAAGAATGCAGTCCCTAACATTACATTGTCTATGCCCACATCCTCCAACTCATTATATTTTTTTGTTATTATTCTACAATGATACTGCAGGCTATGAATACCATAAAAGTATTTTTAAACAGAATTCAGTAGTTCCCTACATGTTTGTAAATCCTACAAGAACATTTGTCTCATGACACATTTGTACAGAACTCAGGAAAACATTTATTTGGGTGGCTTTAGAACTGCTAGGCTGTATGTCAAGTGCCAAAGAACAGTCACAATAAACAACATGTTAACAAAACCATCTTGACAAAGACTTATTTTGGAACTCCATGATGCCACTTCTGAAAAGAAAATAGCACATGTGCCAAACTGCTGCTTTATCCTCTGTGTGAGGACATTTCAATACAAGCAGTCTTGCTATAGGCTTGCATGTGACAAAGACCAGCTGACACCCAAAGCCTTGACATTCAGACATTAGTAAGAATTTCTTCACAATGAGGATGGTGAGGCACTGGAACAGGCTGCCCAGAGAAGTTGTGGCTGCCCCATCCCTGGAGGTGTTCATGACCAGGCTGGAGGGGGCCTTGAGCAGTCTGGTCTCGTGGGAGGTGTCACAGAATCACATAATCACTAAGTTGGAAAAGATCCCCAGGATCATTGAGTCCAACCATTCCTATCAATCACTAAACCATGCCCCTCAGCATATCAGCCACCCGTGTTTTAAACACCTCCAGAGATGGTGACTCAACCAGCTCCATGGGCAGCCTGTTCCAGTGCTCAGTGATCCTTTCTGTGAAAAAAAAATTTCTGATGTTCAGCCTGAACCTTCCCTGGCGGAGCTTGAGGCCATTATCTGTCCTGTCCATGGCAGAGAGGTTGGAACCCCGGTCCTTTCAAACCCAAACCATGCTGTGATTCTATGATAATTTCAGAATTATTAAAGACAGTGTGTTACATTGTGGTAGAAAAACCATGAAAGCTATACTGATAACACACTTGATACAGTTAAATATTCTAAAATGTACTGCTGCCACTTCACAAAATCTTGAAAAATTAAATTATAGCAATCCAAAACGGTCATAGTGTTTGTCCTGGTAAATAATCCTAGACACAGCGATTTCAGACCATAAAAGAAAGAAAGTGAAGGAAGATAGCATTGAGCAAGCTTCTACCGCAGCTCCTCACCTACCAGTGTGATAGTAATTACCAAGTGTCAAACAGTATTTCTGACAATAAAATGTTTCATCTGGGAAGACACTTGGTAAAACAAAATGGAGGGTAACATTATAAATGTCTTTATTATAGAAGCAAATATTCATTATATTATGATCATCTGATTCTGTGATTCGTTTCCCGCATCCCATTCCTTTCTTTTCCCGGCCTCCTCCTCGCTGGTGTCAAACCCTGGGGCTGCCCCGGGAAGCCGAGAATCCCCAAATGCAGCCGGGACGGCTCTTCCATTGGAAACCCAGGCTCGGCTGCACCGCATCGCCCGAGGGAACCGCGGAAAACGC
>WAAB01023659.1:0-20640 GCA_013389865.1 Piaya cayana | reverse complement strand
TCTATGATTCTATGAATGCTGTCTGCAGGGAAAGAGGACAGAGGAGAAGTCCATACAAAGGATTTGAATGTTCTTCAGTGCTTAAATGTCTGAGCCCTGGTGTTTCAGCCTTTTTAGGTGCAGTGTGGCAAACTGACAGGATAAGAAGTAGAGTAAGGTGTAAAAAGAACGGAGACATCTTAAAATTGCAGAAAGAAATCAACAGCTCATTCCCTGCTACAAAGATAAAGATACCAATCCTGCCATGAGCACCTTTCTAAATTCACCTGTGGAAGCTGAAGGAGAGGGAAAGGGCAGAATGCTGACCATAAGAGCTGTGATCCTCTTCTCCATGTGCTTCTCCGTTCAGGTGCATCTGTAGACCCTGGAGCAGCCCTGAAAACCTTGGGCATAAGCTTTGTATGAGGGGATGGGAGACCAGCCCAATCATAGAATCATAGAATCATAGAATGACCGGGTTGGAAAAGACCCATCGGATCATCGAGTCCAACCATTCCCATCAATCACTAACCCATGTCCCTCAGCACCTCGTCCACCCATCCCTTAAACCCCTCCAGCGAAGGTGAATCAACCACCTCCCTGGGCAGCCTGTTCCAGGGATGTTACAAGTGGCCCAGATTCCTCTGCTGGAAGAAATGCTTTGCTTACTGATTAACCACCTCCGTTAACCAGAAAACAATAGTCTTGAAGACACACAAAGACTGGAGTCGTTAGTGGAAACAAGGGGCCAGCACCTCACTGGACACGTAGGGATGGGCCCTTGGAAATCTGATGCTCTGGTTTTTAACGAACACATTGTCAATCTTGACCTTTAGGGAGTCTCACCCTGTTTCTCAAGAGGACTTGTATCCAGCAGGTAGATTGATAGGGCTAAGCCCACTTTTCCTTGAACCAAAGGCAGTTTGGTGCTCCCTAGACACACATGCACCCATGCTCTCCTCCCCCACCCTTTGCCTGCTTTCCAAGTAAACTGCATTTACAGCAAGATTCATCCTCTTTAAATATTAAATAGCAAAGCTATATAAATTAATGGTGCTGTTTTAAAACCCTCCGTTAAAGCCAGGCCCATCAGCAATGACAAATTGTCTCATTATGGGACATTAATTTCTCGTAATTTATTTTAGTGAGTGAAGGTTAATTTATGGTTCCCTTTTCCCTGGGGCATGTTGAGACCCAGCTACCAGGTCAGCGAGGGGTCACTAAACCCCAGAAGAACTGATCCAAACATCTTGCCAGACATGGAAGGAAGAGAGTAAAAAATTAATTTGTGTAACTCAGAGTCAGTGCAAGACCAGCAATGAGGCCTCAGGTGCCCAACTCTCCCTTCTGGTGGCTTCCGTCTGCATCTGCCAGGTGATACTCACAGCAGCCATCGTTTGTCCCCCCAACATTAAATTACCACTCGCAAGTCTCTACAAGGCAATTGTAAGACATCAGCCCTGATGGAGGGACCCTTTCATCAAAGAGTCATAGAACAGTTTGGGTTGGAAGGCACCTCAGACCCCATCCAGTCCCACCCCTGCCATGGGCAGGGACACCTCCCACTGGATCAGGGGCTCCAAGCCCCATCCAGCCTGGCCTTGAACCCCTCCAGGGATGGGGCAGCCACCACTGCTCTGGGCAACCTGGGCCAGGGCCTCCCCACCNGCCCTCGGATCATCTCTGTGGCTTTCTCTGCACTCACTCAACTACTCTATGTCCTTCCTGTGCTGAGAAATCCAGAACTGGATGCAGGACTCCAGGTAAGGTCTCATGAGAGCATCTGCAGAGCATCTTTTTCAGCCCATCCTGCTCAAACACATGCAGTGACACAGTGCAAGGCAGAGAGGATCCAGGTTGGTTGTTCTCCTGGATGTTGTTTGCCAAACCACCTGGGCTGGGCACTGTTAGGCCACCGGGAGCTTTGGTGTGACACATGGCGCACGGACTAACAGGCCTGGAAAGCAGAACTGCGAGGTTTTTCTGAGAAAGAGCTCAGACAGAAATGACTGAGGTTTTCACCGGGGCCAGCAGCAGCTGACAATCTGAAATGTTTCTTTGACCTGTCAGATGAAGAGAATGGGTGAGGTTTTTTTTCTTCCTTTGCTAGCTGTGCAGTTTTCACAGCCAACACAGCACAATTTCAACTAGAGATATGTATGTAGAGTAAACAAATTATGCATGGAAGAATATATTTTTTCTCTTTAACTCCATTATAAGCGCTGTTATTACATTTGAATCCTTGATGAGCTATGTATCACGCAAACCTCATTTAGCGGCATCTTGATTCCCAAGCCAGCGTGCAGGGACTGCTCAGATCCAGGCTGGACTTGACCCACTGAGAAAGTAATAGAATTGCAGCGAATGATTCTGGGGCATCTCCTGCCCCCCAGGGCTGACAGAGCTGTTTATAATCCAGCACTGGTATTTTCACACCTGGATGCAGGAACCAGAGATCCCAGATCATAGAATCATAGAATGGTTTGGGTTGGAAGGCACCTCAAAGCCCATCCAGTTCCACCCCTGGACACCTCCCACTGGATCAGGGGCTCAAAGCCCCATCCAACCTGGCCTTGAACCCCTCCAGGGATGGGGCAGCCACCCCTGCTTTGGTAAAAAGCTGCCCAGCAAATAACTTCTTTTTTATTAGCTAGGAAAGGGAAACTTTATTTACAGTTTGGAAATCAGGTCACAACCACCCCAGTGAGGGTAGGAATTGGGTTACTGTGATTGCAGGTCTGTCTGGCCCTTCCTCCTCCCTGGAAAGTGGGTCTTCCCATCCCAAAGGAGAACTAAAGAAAGCAGAGAAGAGTTTGGTGTCTAGCAGAAAAGAAGCACTAGTGAAGTTAAATATTTGCAGAAGGGAAACACAAGGAGAAATCAGATGTCGTACTGGGGAAAAATATTTGCTTGGTGAAATCCTGCACAGGGCAGGGGTGCAAGCAGGGTTTCTGCTTTTAAACAGACTTGTGGAGGCAAGAACCACTCCCCTACTGAGCTCATCACCTGCAGTGACTTTTTCTCCTCAAATATCATTTCTCAGGCCTAAAGGATGCAGAGATATTTTCAACCCTGATATTTGCAACACCTCCACCGCTCGCCCTGCTCCAGGTAAGGATAGAGGTGGACGCGTTAGGGGCTGGCAGGAGGTGAACCAAGCCTGAGCAGCCATGCCTGGAAGTGACTGCACAGCACGCAGCCCTGTGAAATCAATTTCCCTGCAGTAAACTGTGAGCATCAAGTCCTGATCTGCCTTTTAAAAAAATAAAGACGACCCGAAACGCCAGCAGCAGGCACGCACTCACTGGAGGGAAAACACTTTTCACATCATTGCACAGCTACCTGCTTCCACGAGATGTAATTTCCCTCGCAATTGCCTTCTGCTACATTAGACTTTGCTGAAGACACGGCCCGTTGTTATTCCTCAAAGCACAGGTTGGGTTTCCTAGTCAAATGGCCAGCTGCCCAAATGAAAAGCAAAAGCTTCTCTGCAGGGTAATGACAAGGCTTGGGCTCCCCCCTGCAGCACGGGCTCGGCTGGGGACAGGGCTGTTGTGCCACGGGCCCCTGGGGACAGCGATGCTCCCAGAGCAAAGGCAGATGTCACGTTCTGCCACTGATCATTTTGGGATAGAGGAGATGAGGCTACAGAGGAAAAGCTGTGTCAGCGGGTGGGTGGTAGGACGGTGGAGTCCTCTCAACAAGGATAACATCAAGCTGGGTAAGCTGAGAGAAGGGATGGGGTCTCATTTCTGTGTTAGCACAGCCCAGCAAGTCACTGGGTGTTGGTTGAAGGATGGTAACTTGCTGGTTGCCTGCTGGATGTAGGATGTGTGGCTCTGCTTTATCCTTCTTTCGTGAAGTGAGAAGTAAGTTTTGTTACCTTGCGCTTGCATATGCACTGTGTCTACACCACCTGTGAATCACAGAATCATAGAATCACCAGGATGGAAAAGACGCACCAGATCATCGAGTCCAAACATTCCCATCAATCACTAACCCATGTCCCTCAGCACCTCGTCCACATGTACCTTAAACCCTTCCAGGGAAGGTCACTCAACCACCTCCCTGGGCAGCATATTCCAGTGCCTAATGACCCTTTCTGTGAAATTTTTTTCCTAATGTCCAGCCTAAACCTCCCCTGGTGGAGCTTGAGGCCATTCCCCCTTGCCCTGTCCCCTGACACTTGGNTCACCAGTGCCCAGTCCAGAGGGAGAAGAACCTCCCTGGCCCTGCTGGTCACACTGTTTCTGATCAAGCCAAGATGCCATTGGCCTTCTTGGCCACCTGGGCCACTGCTGGCTCATGTTCAGTCGCTGTCAACCAACACCCCCAGGTCCTTCTCCTCCAGGCAGCTTTCCAGCCAGACTTCTCCTAGTCTGTAGCACTACAATTCTTCAGACTTGAGAGCTCAAAGGAAACCCCTAGGTACAACTCTGCAGTGGCTTTTATTCTATATCTGGTTCCAAATACCAAGCGACTAAATGAATGTCAAAACATAACTGTTGTTTGAGGCTGAGAGGATGGTGTAAGGGTCACACAAGGCTACTGGCCCCTCCCTGGTCCCTCGACATTCCTGGCCCTGTCTGTTTACCAGCATCAGGAGGTGGCAGCTGCTCACCCTGCAGCATTGCTGGCTTCACACCTCTCCCTGTCATGCTGCACCCTGGGGATCTGGGGTGACAGGGGTTCGCTCCATCATGCTGGAGTGTTCCAAGGCTGTCACATCCCTGAATAATGCCTGGGACTTTCTGACTTCTGGCTGTGTCAGCATCAGCAAGTGGAAAAGCAGAGACAAGGAGAGTTAAAAAACCATGTACAGCACCTGGCACAAGATCCTGCCCTACTGGGGATGCAATAACATAGAGGTGCTAGATCTCATGATTGTTAACCTCCTACCTACTACCTTTTCCACTCACCTGCACTCCTTCCCTGCCACTGTACCGAGGGCTGCTGCACAGCAGCACAATTAGGATGGGAAGGCCAGGAATGATGTATCTGGGAAGAATTACAAAAGCAATTTAAGTTGCCAGGTTTCCAGGTGAGGAGAGGAACCACAGGTCTCTTGGCTTCCCCTGGGGTAATCAGAGTTTCTGATGCTGGATTGCAGGAGGCGTGGAGAAAATTTACGTACGTCATGGCTTGAACAGGAAACCAGGGACCCTCGTCCTGCTTTTGCATCATAGGAATATAGAATCACCAAGTTGGAAAAGGCCCACCAGATCATCGAGTCCAACCATTCCTAAAAATACTAAACCATGCCCCTCAGCACCTCATCCACCCGTTCCTTAAACACCTCCAGGGAAGGTGACTCAACAGCCTCTCTAATCATCAGATTTGGGTTTACCCATCAGGAAGACAGCAGCTCTCCCGGATGAGAGTTGGAATGTCCTCCAGCTCCTCCTTTGCAGAAACAGTGTGTGGTATTTTCCCCTTCTCCGAGTTTCCCGAAGCAGATGGGCATTCAAGCCATATATAAGAGCTTCTTGCTGTCCTTGGCTCCAGGTTGTTCTAGGAAGTGGGTCAGCATCAGAGAAGTCAGCAGAAAGGCTCCCGGCAGCTTCAGCA
This sequence comes from Piaya cayana, assembly GCA_013389865.1. Classification (NCBI taxonomy): domain Eukaryota; kingdom Metazoa; phylum Chordata; class Aves; order Cuculiformes; family Coccyzidae; genus Piaya; species Piaya cayana. The sequence continues at coordinate 15,093 of WAAB01023659.1, read as the reverse complement.
GAGCGGTGATGCTCTGAGAGATGCGCTCACCATGTGAAGCACGCAGCACTGGGTCTCACGTTGATTTACAGCCAATAACCCCTGCTGACTTCCACAGTGCTCTGGTAGGTAGCTCCATCTGAGGATGTCACCCAGAAGCCAACAGACCTCAGGAATGTGCTTTCCTTTCAAAAACAGAGCTGTCCTTCCAGGAGCACAGGCCTCAGCACAAAAATTGCTCTGTCGTAGCAACTGGTGCAGCCTGTTTGTGCTGCTCACTGACATTTGGCTCTAATCAGGACCTGGGAGCTCTTGCTGTTCAGCTTAATTGTCAAGCCCAGCTCCAAAGGGTGCTTTACGCCTGTGACTGCTGGAAGGAGGGGAGCTCATTTGTGTAGCTGGCAGAACATAATCTCAATAACGCTGCTAATGTGCTGTGTAATTGCAGGCAGCCGTGCAGGTAGCTGTGGCCAGGAGGAACGCTTGTCCCTGAAGGGTCAGGGATTTGGAAACCTCTCCTTCTCTTGCAAAGATGGAATAAGTGTGAAACACACGTGTCCTGATTTACACGCAAAGCGATGTAGAAAAAGCTGTGCTGGATTGTCTTCAAGGGTCTCGCTGAAGGTTTTCAAGCTTTCCTTTGTTCCCAGGAGCTTGCTCCGTCTCTTGAAATCCATCTCCTTTGCCCGTTACACAAAGGAGTGAGGTTTGCTGTTGCTCTGACATCTCCCAGCTGCTCTGCACTGCCTGGGAGCTGGGAGCAGAGGTCCATGCCCATTCACGGCTCAGCAGCGCAGAGCACAGCACAGGCTCAGAGCTGGTGTCTTCAGGGCTTTGATGCAGACCACAACCTACTCCAGGCATTGCTTTTCCACCACAAACCTCTCTCTTGCAACGCTGATCATTTTTTTAATATGTCGGGTGCTTTTTACAGGGGAGAAAAGAAAACAAGGACCCTTTGTTTGTGACAGGGGCCACCTGGAGAAAATGCTGGTTTTTACTTCTCGGCATCTCCAGGCTGGACGTCTGCACACAGATCCCAGCAGATTCCATGTCCTTGGAGCCGCAGCAGCTGAACCAGGCAACCTGCGCTAAAGACTTTACTCTGATTTTTCAAACCTTTTCCTTTTAACCCTTAAATCATCACCTTGGACTGCAATTGTCTCCTTTCTGAGTGGGAAACAAACTGAACAGAAAATTATGGCGAAATAAATGAAGAATAAATTAAAATCTGGTTGTAAGCAACATAAAACGCAAGTTGCTTGGGTTTAGGCTGCTTGTAGCTCTTTTCATAATTAAAAATAAATAATTTATGGGGTACATAACAAAGCTGGAGGCCCAAGAGGTATTATTTCCTCCTTATTCACTCTCTCTGTACTTGTGGATCTCCTCCAACATTTAGATAATACAGGTTTGGTTCTCCCTGGGGAGAGAATGTGTGATGTGAATGTATTTCTCTTCTTGTTGGGAAGGAGCCAGCTATGGACTGGGATGTTCTTAGACATGACTGACACATTGGGAGATTTAGTGATGCTGGGGTTTAGTGACAAAGGGGTTTACTTCAGCCTGGTGCCGGGGACCTCCAGGGGAATGGAGCAAAACAGCCTGAAATGACAGCAAAATGTGGAAAAAAGCTTGATTTCCAGGAAAAATCCAACCTGGTCCCGGGAACCTCCAGGGGAATGGAGCAAAACAGCCTGAAATGACACCACAATGTGGAAAAATGCTGTTGTCTGATCCATCCCTTTGGGCATCGCTAGAAGTCACCAAAAGGAGCCGAGGTTTGAAGGGTTTGTGTTCTCTGATTGCAATAACGCACCCCAGTGGGGAAAAAACCCCACCATACCCTCCAGAAAACCAAACTCAAAACCCAACAATAAAAAGAAAAAGAAAAACCTCAAAGAATAAACAAAGCCCCCAAAATGCAGAGAAACTTTCCTCCCTCTAGTCCTAAAGTCAGTGATCCTTGGTGAGTCCCCTAGGAGGTTTGTGAGCATGTTATAGAGCTACAAATTCAAATCCAGGAGGGATTTGTCACCACGTGCTTCTGTCAGAGCCAGGGATGAGGTTGAGAGGTCTCTGGTTGCCTTTAGCTGGGGGTGGGCATCTCCCGGAGACCCTGGTCCTGTCCGTGCCCTTGCCAAGAGCAGGGATGTTAAAATGTGATTAAGCTGGGAAGTCCAGATATGCAACACGGCTTTTTCCCTCCAGCAGCCAAGAATGAAAAATGAATGTGTTTGCGAGCTGTGTTGCCCTGGGCAATTGATATTTCAGTCTCCGAGGCTCTTGGGCACACACAATTTTCACAGTCAGTAAAAAATAAAACCCAGTTCATCTCAGCGACTTTGCACGAGTGCCCTAACAGCGGGGCCTCTGCACCGCCCTCCTGCTCCTGGCAGAGGAAAGGGTTAAATCCCAGCACCACCACAGCCAGCAGCCCATCACTGGCAGGTTTAAAGTCATCACCCTCAGCAACGTCGAGTCCTGGTTTATGAGGTGGGGAATGCAGCCAAACAGCCTGAAATGCCATTAGGATGGGGGGCGAGGGATGGGGGGGAGCCAGGGACCGGGGACTGGAAAGCGAACAAATACTGTTGCGTTGATTTAATTTCTCCTGGACTTGCAAAGGTCTTGCCATTATTCACTGTCATGCTTCACCTCCTGTCAGTTAGCCCCCAGATGAGAGCCTGGGAGCCTGCACAATTAATCACAGCAGCGTGTCAAGGCGCTGATGGCCGTGGCAGGGCCAGCCTGGGGAGGGAGGGATGCTCTGCAAGGGGGAGCAGTGAAGGTCTGGTTCAAGGCTTGCTCTCCTGAGAAGCTTTTATGCCGTGCAGAAGTTGTGCTGCTGTTAAACGAGTAACCTTCCTCCAGCAGATAAAAGCTCATCACGAGAGCCTCAGCTGCTGCAGAGCTGTCCCTGCGCAGGGGAAGTTTATTCCCCTCCAGTGCCTTCATGCTGCTGCAGACAGGGATGAGAGTGCAGGTTCTTGCACTTTCCAAAGGGCTCCATATAGACTTAAAGCTATTTTCCCTGGCTTAAAGTTAGGTTAAAGTCCTCAGCGCTGATCTGCAGTGCGTGACAGCTTGATATGCACCCAGGGTTTGGCTTGGGGACATTGCAAGGTGCCTTGATTTCCAAAACCAGAAGTTAAGTAGGGATCTCCTTGAGGTAAGTAGGTATCTCCATGAGAGGCAGCAGTGCCCAGCAGGGCAGGGGAGCCCTCTGTTATTTAACTTCTATCATTATACCATCTGTGATGCACACTTTATGCTCAGAAATGGCAAGGAGAGCCTCAGACTGCTGAATTTCAGTCCCCTTGCTGATCCCGTGAGCTGGACTTTATCTAGCAAGTTGTGGTGNTTGATATGCACCCAGGGTTTGGCTTGGGGACATTGCAAGGTGCCTTGATTTCCAAAACCAGAAGTTAAGTAGGGATCTCCTTGAGGTAAGTAGGTATCTCCATGAGAGGCAGCAGTGCCCAGCAGGGCATGGGAGCCCTCTGTTATTTAACATCTATCATTATAGCATCTGTGATGCACACTTTATGGCTCAGAAATGGCAAGGAGAACCTCAGACTGCTGAATTTCAGTCCCCTTGCTGCTCCCGTCAGCTGGACTTCATCTAACAAGTTGTGGTGTTTCCATGCCTCAGTTTCCCCACCACAATAGGGATAGTGAGAATCACAGAATCACTAGGATGGAAAAGACCTACCAGACTGTCTAGTCCAACCATTCCCATCAATCACTAAATAATGCCCCTCAGCACCTCATCCACATATCCCTTAAACACCTCCAGTGTGTTTAAACACCTCAATCCCCTCCCTGGGCAGCCTCTGCAAGTACCCAATGACCCTTTCCATGAAAAATGTTTTCCTCATGTCAAGCCTGAACCTCCCCTGGAGGACCTTGAGGCCATTTCCTCTCGTCCTGTCCCCTGTCCCTTGGGAGAAGAGGCCAGAATGACTTATCCTGGCCCCTACCCCTAGAGTAGGGATAGAAAAAGCAGTTTAAGGTCTCCTTGCTTGCAGACTCCAACTTAAACCTTTCTCAGACACTTCTCCACGACCACACAGCAAAACACCACTCCCCATTCTGGTCTGCACTGAGGGCTGTGGGAATCGGAACAGCTTTTTTAACCTTCCTTTCAGCCCAAAATGGCAAAGAGGGGATAAATAAACAAAAAAGCCCTTTAATCTACCTCCTCTGTCAAGCCGGGTGACTGTGCCTGTATGCACACAGCCCACATCAACATACTTGGGGTTGAGTTCCCCTTCAGTAATCACTGACAAATGCTGTACAAAGCACTGGAGAATCAATAGGTCCTGACCCAGGAACCTTATATCCTCAGGGGTCAACCCGTCTATGACAGGTCTGAGACCCAGAGAGCGCGGAAACCCCAAGATGTGCCAGATGTTACAAGCAGTCGGGGTATTCCAAGATGTTGTAGAAATTTAACCCATGTCATCTGGAGCCGTACAGGGCTCAGGGGAAATCCCAGGGCTGACAGGGATAATTAATGTCAACCCTGGTTAAGTTGGCACGTCTAGAGATGACTCAATGACCAGCTGGGACCAATATCAGCATCCTTTCATCTGAACTGGTGGGGCAAGGTTGAGCAGGGGAGGAACCATCAAGGGATCTCCAGCTCTCGAGAGTTTTATACGCATCAAGATTTTGATGCAGCACTTGGGAATATTCCGAAGTAAGGCCGCAGCTTGGGTTCTCAAGCTAGAAATTAAGTTGGTATCTCAGCCAACTTATTATGCCTGTGAAACTGCAAGCAGAACACAGATGTGGCACGCACCATCCTTCTGGGTCTCGTCTCTTCTTGCAGAAAATCATGCAAACTCTGAGGGCTGAGAAGTTCCCCAAATGAAAGCTCAGTGCACCGAGGTGATGGAGAGCTTTGGAGAGGAACACACTGAGTTTCAACGTCCGTTGGGCATTTAGGCTGAGGATTTTGAAGCTAATTGGGAGGATTTTTCTGAGGAACAGGCACAGGTCTCCGCAGTCTCTTCTGATGCCCTTGGAAATCTCAGCTTTCTTTGCTCCTGAAATCTGTACCGTGCAATGCGTTTTTCACTGGATTAATTGCTCACCTCAGAAACATCAGAGCTGTCTCTCCCATGATATTTTGCCTCTTTGCTTCCTAATTTTTCAGAAAGCACTTTCCAGATTCTTGCCATGAAGCAGCTGCCTCTGCATTTGAATTTTGAAGACAAGGTCTCGACTTGGTGCATTTTATCCATCTGTCTCACTCGTGCCTATCTAGACGTCTTTTCCTTAGTGGGGGGAACATTAGATGTGATATATGACAAGAGCAGCTGTATATATTTAATTTGGGGTTAGTCCTGCAGCCAGCTCAGCTCTCGTGCTTGCTGCAAGACAGTTCACCTATGCCGGGCTGCTGCTGTTTGCAGAAGGGCCGTGCAACACCTCTCCAATTGCCATAGCAACACGGAACAAAACAGGAGGCAGGTTGGTTCGGGTCTGCAGGAGCAGGGACGAAAACCAGAAATAAAGGTGAAAGAATTCTGCCTGAGCAGCACCCTTACGGCAAGAACAACAAGAGTCTCTCGCATCCACTCAGCTGGAGTAGACTATTTTTTCCACTGCGTTTCCACACTTCTCGCTCAAAGAAAAAGAGAAAACAGTGCAAATCTGGTGGATGCTCCTCCTGAGCATCACTGCTGCCTCTGACCTCCTCCTTGATATTGACCCAGGCAAGTGGCATTTGCCCACTGCATTAAGTCCCATTTCCTTTTCCATCTCAGATATTTTGGTCTCTAAACATCTCACGCTGCCTTAAATATATTTAAGGCCGTACAGGTATTTATGACTGGATCTTATAGATTCATTAAGGCTGGAAAAGACCTCTAATATAACCCAGTGCAACCATCAGCTTAACACTATTGTGCCTACTAAGCCATAAATCAGCCTACAAATCACCTTATGCCAATTCAAATTCACCCACGCACCTACTTCTAAGTCTGTTGCTTCTTCTGAAGTTGCCTGATTTTCAGGGTTATTTTCTGTGTGAACCAAACCTCCCTGTGTTCCAATTCAGGTTTAATTCAAACCTTATCCTTCAATTAAGTTACCTTTTGCTATCTGGCAACTTGAAAAATACTGATAGCTTCATTTACCTGGAAAGAGGTGAGATTTGGAGATGGAATTAATGTAGTTTGTAAGAAATGTACACTTCCATAATCATCTTCAAAAATGAGTAGGTATTCTGAATGTATAAACTTCTGCCTGAAATCTCTAGTCTGGCCAGTGTCAGCTTCTCATAGAACCACAGATGTTAAAATCCATCCAGTTCCACCCCTGCCATGGGCAGGGACACCTCCCACTGGATCAGGGGCTCCAAGCCCCATCCAACCTGACCTTGAACCCCTCCAGGGATGGGGCAGCCACCACTGCTCTGGGTAACCTGGGCCAGGGCCTCCCCACCCTCACAGCCAAACATTTCTCCCTAAGATCTCATCTCAATCTCCCCTCTTGCAGCTGAAATCTGTTCCCCCTTGTTCTGTTCATGCTCTCCCTGATCAAGAGCCCCTCCCCAGCTTTCCTGGAGCCCCTTTCAGCACTAGAAGCTGCTCTAAGGTCTCTCCTGAGCCTTCTCTTCTCCAGGCTGAACAACCCCATCTCCTTCAGCTCCAGCCCTCAGATCATCTCTGTGGCCTCCTCTGGACTCTCTCCAACAGCTCCATGTCCTCCCTCTGCTGAGAACTCCAGAACTGGACACAGGGTTCCAGGTGGGTCTCACCTGAGCAGAGCAGAGGGGCAGAATCCCCTCCCTCAACCTGCTGGTCCCACTGCTTTGGATGCAGCCCAGCATACATTTGGCATATTCAAAAAAAGGACCTCTTGATTCAAAAAGAAGCTCTTCCATCAATAAATCTGCCTTACTGATAGGATAACAAAATAGCAATGAGTTAGAAAAACATAATAACTAAAGGAGTGTTGCAGTGGCTCTGCAGAAAGAACAGGGGCACAACAGATCATAGCATGGGGTGGCGGATATGTAGCACTAAATGAGAAAGACTCCATCAGTTAGGAAGAAAAGTTCACATCTTTGACAGAAATGATTTGAATTCCTTAAAAATACAGGAGAAAGTAGAATTAAGTCATGCATCACTCCTACTTGAATGAAGTCCTTTCATTAGAGGGAGTATAATACATTATGGGTTTATATATAACAATTTCCAATTGTTCTGCTTGCTCACTAACGCAAGAATTCTGGGTTTGTTGAGTGCTCCTTGTGCTGTTCCTGCTTTACTGTACAGGCTGACTGCCATGTGTTTACTTGGTATTAATTTGTGCAGAAATTATTTTAACGAGAAAGCTCTTCGTTGTGAGCTGAAGAATTTTTCCTCCTTGAATGGGGAAATGACCCCTAAGTTCTATCGACAGACATAACAGATGAAAAGGAATGTTCAAGACCGAGCTGGATAATCCTTGGTCCCGCTCTAGAAATGTAAGAGAACCTAAATGGGATGCTGGCATTATGGGCTTTGTGAAATTCATAGCCACAAAAGGCAATTTAGTTTGTCAGCTATGAAAATGCTCAGAACTATTTCCAGTTATACACTCTGCTGTTTCTGCCAAAACACTTCATTTCAGGAGTGTGATGGATTTATAGGCAATCTTTTAGAGAGACTCTTCAAAAACAAAACAACAAAAAAACCCACCACTTCAAAAAACACCAAGAAAAGCCCTGAGTAAAGAGCCCAGCTCTTCAACCTCCTTGTGTGCTCACCTTGGAAAATGAGCACGTCCCTCACACTGCTTTGAGTCTCTCTGCAGCACAGAAAGCCTGAGATCATCCTGCATAAACACAGACAGCAGCGTCTTATCTCCTGATGGGCGTCCAGCCCATAATTACAGGTTGAGCTACAACACAGCTTTGTAAAAGCTATCCTGTCTGGATTTAAGGATTTCAGGGGATGTAGATGCTACTGTATCTCCCTGTAATCGCTTCTGATGCTTAATTACCTTCCCATTTGAAATCTTGCTTTGCTGGAAGGGTTTGCCTAGGGTGCTCTGCCGGCAGTCTACGATGGAGCTCTCATGTTAAGGATGGGGTTCAGAGTTGTACACCCACATTTTCTCAGGGAAGCTGTGGATGCCCCTTCCCTGGAGGTGTTCAAGGCGAGGTTGGGTGGAGGGATGGGACCTTGAGCAGCCTGATCTCTAGCCACGGCAGGGAGGTTGGAACTAGATGATCTTTAAGGACCTTCCCAACCAAAATCATTCCATGATTTGGGTGTCTGGGCGTGGGTAGGTGAGATATATTTGTGTGTTTAGGCTCCTGTTATGATCGGGGCAGACTTCTCAATATAGTCCTTGGAGTCTCTTTTCCCTCTAATTGCTCTTTGGCAAGACCTCAGTGTGTGCAGTTCGTTTTTTTTAAATGGCATTTGCAATCACGCCACTTTCGCCTACCTTATGAACTCTCTGCAGTTCACAGACCGACTAAACCAGCCCCAAACGGGTTTAAGCATCATTCCCTTGNTTCATCTCAATCTCCCCTCTTTCAGCTGAAACCCATTTCCCCTCATCCTCTCCCTGCCCTTCCCAATCAAGAGCCCCTCCCCAGCTTTCCCAAATCCCGTTTCAGCACTGGAAGCTGCTTTAAGGTCTCCCCGCTCTTCTCCAGGCTGAACAACCCCAGCTCTGTTGGCCTGTCAGTCTCTCATTTCAGCAGACCCTGGCAAATGCTTCTCCCACAAGACATGAGAGACCAGTAAATATACAGTCAAAATATTGGTTGGCTGTGCTCACAATTTGCGTTGATGACCTCTTAAAAATGTTTCTGTGATCTAATCCTCCCTCACCTTCCCTGGTACAGGACCATGAAATTCCAGCCAGATTACAGTGCAATCCTTTGTCTTGGTTTCAATTCCCATAATGATTAGCCATGCATGACATCTTTTTCTTTTTTTTTTTTTTTTTTGCAGGCTGTAATACATTATTATCAGATTAGTATGCTAATTTATACTACAAAGAAATTAAAGCGTTTGCCGTGGCGTTAAGTTATTACTTTAGATATAAATCCCTTGTGGCAACATATAGTAACTCCCCATTTTAATGTCAGGCTCAGGGATGTAGACGTGACAAATGCTCTCCCTGGCACAGAGTTTTTAGGGACACGTTTATCGCATTTGGATGATGTTTTTAACGTTTCAATGTGGCAAACAGCAGGAGGCATCTCTCCTAATGGTTTCGCGTCATCTGGGTTTAGTGGCATCTTTTTGGGTGACAGAACCCAGCCAAGCCCAGTACGCACAGAGATCAGCCAAGCTGGCCCGGTTGACTTGGGTTGAATTGAAGTTGGTTTTAAACTAAAGGAGAGTAGATTTAAAGTGGGAAAAAAAATAATACTGAGGGTGATGAGGCACTGGCACAGGTTGCTCGGGGAGGTAATGGAGGTTCCACCCCTGGAGACATCCAGGTTCAGGTTGGATGGGGCTCTAAGCAACCTGATCTAGTTAAGGATGTCCTTGCTCCTTCAATGGAGTTGGATGTGATGAGCTTTATAGGGCCCTTTCAACCCAATCCATCCTATGATCCTATGAATGGAGAAGGAAGGGTGAGCTTGGACTAGGTCAGGTACTTGGATGGGAAGGGTGAAAGGATGAAACCCTGCTAAGCAGGGACACTGAGCAGAGGACAAGACTGTTTCATCCTCATAGCAGTCAAGATTTCCTGCTCCTGGTATGTTCGCTCTGTAGGGCAATTAGAAACCACCCTCATTGCTGAGCTCCACGGGGCTCCCAAACCCCTTTCAACTGCTCTTTACTAGAGAGAAAAATCAGTCCTAATCACTCTAATGAAGTATTAGGCTGAGAAGGAGTCTTCGGGAGCAATATTCATTCTTCTGGTGAGTGCAAATACCCAGTTGAGCTTGATAGCTCCCTCGGTCTGAAGATGGGGTAGAGGGATGCTCTGATGACAGAGATATGAGGCATGAGGAAAGCCACAGGGATGCCCTGAAGGAGAGATGGCAAAAACATTATATGCAGAAGTGTTTCCTGTTAGAAAAACGTGACATCATTCAAAAACCTCGAAGGAAAGTACTGATTGCAGAGAGATTTTCACCCAGGAATCTACAAAAAGAGAAGAATTTCAACTTTTTCATTTCCCTGCCATAATATATAGACATTTTTTTAAATGTTATTCAAACATTTTCTCTCCTGAGCTAAAGCCCATTCTTATTAAAAACTGAGACTTCAGATTTTAGGCTGGATCCTGGGATAGACTTGGCCAGGTACAAGAAAATGTTTCCGCTAAGTGACAACAACATTTTCAGAACTTTCTCTGCCTCAGGGAATTTTTAAACCTGGGCTGTTGGATTTTGGATCTGGACAGAAAAAGGAGCTCAAAATGTCACTTTCTGATAGAAGGAATGTTTGGTTTTCAGCCAGTGCCTATAAATGAGCTTCTTCATATCTCAGCTTTGAACAGGCTGGTGTTGCCATCTGCTTTTGTTAACATCTAAGCTTGGGGTGATCTTACAGCTTAGGCAGTGCAGGATGGAAAAAACCACAGCTCCCTTCATTCCCTCATCACCATCCTGGGAACAATGTTAGTTTTCTGAGCTTTCTAAATAAGGAACCAGCGATTTCTTTAGGTCGCATACACAGTTTGACCTTAAAGATCATCCCACCTCCCAGGCAAAGCCTTTGCGCTGTGTATTGAACAAATCAACCAGTGTGAGTTTGTGCCTCAGCATGGGGCTGGTAGGATGGAAAGGGCTGGTTGGGATGTCAGACTCTGTGCAAGCTGTAGTCACACTCATAAACACCCGCACTTCACCCAAAGATCTCAAAGTGCTTCACAAACACTGATGACTTAATTATCCCTTCAGCTACCACTGGATTTAATGTGAGGTACAGGCACACAACTCATAAAAATCATGTCCTGCTTAATTACACTTCTTACTGTCCTTCTGGAGGAGGCAACAGATAATTGCTACTCTCGACTGAAGGAGGGTTTTGAGCATGGGGAAGAGGCCAAAGCGTGGAAACTTGATGTTGAATGTTCTGCATTTAAATTCCTAATTCTACATCATTAACGGTGGAGAGGAGTATAAATCTTCATGGACTCCTCCATCCCAGTGAGAGATCTTAGTGCCCCGCTTCTCATAATGATCAGGTTCAAATACATCCTGATGTGCAGTTATGTCCTCCAAAGTTGAACCCTTACCTTGGGAAACTCAGATTTTCACAAGCAGGTAAATAGCAGAGGAACATAAAGAGAGAAGAAGAGGGCAGAATGAGATCCCTTTGTTCACCAGGCTGGCAGGCAACCACAGGGCAGGTACTTCATGCAAAATATTTCACTGAAGCTTTACTTTCTACCCACCCCACTCTGTAGAGGAGCACCAGGCAGTAGAGAGCCTGGGAGATGAGCACACGTGCCAACATCATCTGGGACAAGATTAGCCTGTTCCCAGTGCTTCAGTAATCCCCGAGCTGTCAGAGATGCTGAGATCTTCACCCAGGGAAGTGTCTTTCAATTAGTGTCTCGCAGAACTTAAAACAGCAGCCCCCAAAGGCGGCTGCTTTCCACCAGCATTCAGATGCACAACAACACTCCCATTATTTCCATCTGCAGCACCAGGCTGTCACCCCATCTTTAATTGCTAATTATGTTTTCATTATATTTACAGCATTAAATGTTTTTAGTGATTGTCGGCCGGAGCTGATTTGCATAGGCATTCGGATGAATTTTTTTTATCAGAAATCAACATGCACTGCCAGAAAGTTCGCTCATACCTGTATTCCTCTAATGAAGCAACAGAAATGACTAATTGTTTTCAATCTATCAGCCTTGGAAACTGTTGCTTGAGCAACAGTTTATCGACAGTTTATTGACAGTAGCACTTGACAATAAACTTGTAACGAGCTCCTCTGAATGCAGTTTGCTGTGGCATTTAAAGCAGGGCAGGGGTATGCGTGAGGAATTGCTCTTTGGAAAGTCAGGGCGGTTCTCTGGTGATGTCTATGTCGTGCGCTCCTGGGAACTAATACAGGCCTTTAAAAAGGGATTAATCCTGCTTTTGGATCAACAGATGGCTTCCCAGCATCAGACAGTGACCAATGTGGTGCTCTGGTCCTGTACCTTTGGCCCTGCAAGCACCCAGGGGCTTCAAAATATTTGTAGTGGCTTTATTCATTCATCACGGACTTTGTTTTACCACCATGAGCTGCTTTGGGATGTGAGATCTTTAGATCTTGCTTCTGATGGCCCTTCTGAGCCAGTGTACTCAACCAGTCCCAGCAGAGCCTAGTCCAGATCCTCGTCCAGCCTCTGCCTTGTTATTATCCAGCCTTCACTCTGGTGTTGATTTCATTCTGGTTTTCAAGTTTTGGGGGAATTTAAGAGGATTTTTTTCTCTTCTTTTTGTGTTAGGGAGGTTTCAAAACCACAGAAATACATGAGATACTGCATGACTTTATCTTGCTAGGATGCCCTGGTGCTCACTTATCCCAGTCCAGCACCATCCTTGGCTGCAGCACAAACCTTGAAAGCATTGAAAGGTTTGTCTGTAGCACCCTGGTCTGTCTAGAAAGCAGACACTGCTGGGTACTGTTATACAACAGAGGCTGGGAGAACTTCAATAGTGGCCTGGCATCCTTTTCTTACAAGAAGTGAAGTGAAACTCCTGATCTTTGAATCTGAACCTTTTGAAACTCACAATCTCTGCTCACTGCGAGCATTTTTCCTGTGCTACAAGCTTTAACACTGATGATCTAAAGGCATGGCTGGTCATGATTCAAAAGTCTCTACTCTCCATTAAATGTCATGTATTGAAAGCAGAGAAGTAAACTCCCACCTCTTCCAAAAATCAAAGGGTCTTCCCTAGGACACTTGTCCCACCATATAGGGAAGTTTTTCATACAAATACCACTCAAAAGCTTTGAATGTCAAATAATAACAAGAATGTCCGAGAATGTCCGAGATGGGAGCAGCCACAGTCAATAGAATCATAGACTCATAGAAAACTCTGGGTTGGAAGGGATCCACGAGGATTATCGAGTCCAGCTCCTGTCCCTGCACAGGACACCCCAACATTCACACCGTGGGGCTGAGGGTGTTGGTCAAATGCTTCTGGGTTATTGTCAGGCTTGGAGCTGTGGCTGCTTCTCTGGGAGCTGTTCCAGGGCTCCACCACCCTCTGGGGGAAGAACCTTTACCTAATGTCCAACCTAACCCTCCTCTGGCATCTTCCTGCCACTCTCTCAGGTCTGGAGAGAAGAGCTCAGTGCCTGCTCCTCCTCCTCCTCCCCGTGTGAGGAAGCTGCAGACAGTGATGAAATCTCCCCTCAGTCTGCTCTTCTCCAGGTTGAACAGACCAAGTGACTTCAGCCACTCCTCACATGGTTTCCCCTCTAAACCCTTCACCAACTTCATGCCCTCCTCTGAATGCTCTCCAGTAGCTTCAGATCTTTTTTTTATCCTGTGGCATCCAAAACTACACCCAGAGCTCAAGGTGGGGCTGCAGGAGTGCAGAGTAGAGGGGGGGAATCATAGAATGAGCTGGGCTGGAAGGGACCATGAAAGTCATCTAGTCCAGTCCCCCTGCTCTGAGCAGGGATGTCCTCAAGAACATCGGGTTGCTGAGAGCACGTAGCATTGGGACGTTTCTGTTTAACTTTTTCAAAGGAAAAGAAGCCTATCCCCTTTTTTTTTTTGTACGAGAGGAAAAGCATGCTTCCATCAGGAGTAAAAAAAGGGAAGATTTCCAGTTACAGCTTGCCTCCTCTGTCTTCACGTGTTTGATCATCTGCTGGTACCCTGCTGCTGCACAGCGGGGAACCTAACATGATTTCCACAAGGGGTTTTCATTTTCTGTGCAAATACAAGTGTATAAGCAGCTACATCAGAAGTGGAGGGGTGGGCACGGAGAGGGTTTTAACTGACAATAATTTCACCTTTTGTTTCACATTCAGCCTTCGAAACTGTCACACTCGGAGAAGAAAAGTGAATCGCTGTGAGCCAGGAGTGGGCTGCAAACCTGCCGAGAGCTGGGGTGTTGATTTGGTGGCAAAGTGCATGGCTAGGAGACAGAGCTGGGATTTTAGTGATGGGGGACAACTGCCTCCCAGCTCCACATTTGGGAATCCCTCCTTGCAGAAGAAGCTTTGGGAGAGCAGTTATTGATGAACTACATTCTAGTTTTCTTACTATCACTACTGCAGGTGCAGCACTGCTTGCTTTCCAAGCCTGAAGAAGCTCAGTGTGGTTTTGAGGTTAAAATCTTTTTACATTTCTGTACCACATTCATTTTGGGACAGAACAGCAAATGCCTGCAAAGAGAACATATGCAATGTCCTGCCTGCAGCTGATAGAGTGGAGTAAACTTAAAATTCATGCATATAAAAGATATATCAAGGCCAAGGTCTTACTGTAAGAATCCCCTGGTGCATTAAGAGCCCTTGGGGATCAAGCAAATGGGAAATGGAGAGCACAGCCCTTCTCATTCTCAGCGCTGCCAGCTCCTGTAACACTATGCTGGGGATGAACTAACATCACAGTCCCTGGGGTCCCAAGCGTGACAGATTTGTAGCACCCCTTCTCCAGGCTGTGCTGGGCTGCCTTATAACCCAGCAATGCAGCACTGCTCTTGCTAGTCACTGGCCACATCATTAATGTGAGCATCAGGCAGCAGCCCTAAGTGTGCACGCACACTGCATGCAACCTGCTGCAGCTCCTGATGGTTTGGTTTTTTTTTCTCGCTGAGGCTGTAGGAGGCAAGAAGGGTGAATGCCAAAGCACATCCATGCATGCTACCTGGGAGCTGGCTGTTCTCATCAGCACAGCCGTATTCCTCTTTTGGGAAGCTTGTGAAGCCAGTTTTGGAAGCCCGGCTGGGGCTCTGGGTGACTGCGACCGGGCAGAGCTGGGAGCTGGATGGTGACTGCCAAAGGCACAGGGAGGAAGGGCTCGTCCCTTGCTTGGTAATGCCATCCTGAAGGGACTGGGGACAGGAGCAGATGCAATTACAGATAAACATCCCCACAGAGATGCCTATGAGGTCAATGTCCAATACTGAACGAACTGAAAAACAATGAAGAAAATTGAAGAGCAATGAAGCTGGTG
>WAAB01023658.1:4389-45896 GCA_013389865.1 Piaya cayana | reverse complement strand
GGAGAAGCAGGCTTGGGCTTTTTCCCCATTCTTGGGGAGGGGGACAGAACTGACTTTGATTCAAATACTCTCTTGGGTCAGATAAATTTGAGCAAGGGTGAACGTTCCTTCAGGTGGCCAGCCTGTCTGGAACGTTGGCCACTCGAGTTGGAAAAAATATTTTCAATTTTCCTACATAAACCGTATCCCCTGATGACGCAGCTCATGCCTGATAATCTTTGAAATACTGTGTGACCAGTTCTAATGGTGTTGTCACCTTTTTGCTTTTACTTTGACCCATTTAAAAAAATATGAGGCAGCACAGGAAAAAAAATCAAGCAATCAATAAGCAATTTACATCCAATAATACAATGATCCAGACGCATTAACAACTGAAGACAGAAATATAAATCCAAAACGGATGAAGACCTCAGAACGGGAGGGGACTGGGGGTAAACCCCCCTATCCTCTCAAGCCAGAGCCGGCAAAAACCCAAACAAACCCAGCAAAATCCCAAACAGACCCAGCAAAAACCTGAACAGAGCCAGCAAAAACCGAAACAGACCCAGCAGAAACCTGAACAGAGCCGGCAAATGATGGGTGACTACAGACCAGAGGCCATTTAGTGAGCACCTCCAAGCACTGAACAACTTATGCTAAATGAAATAAAGACATAAGGCTTTACAGCTCTGTATGCATAGTTTCACATGCACACACCACAAATACAAAGGCTTATACAGGGTCAAAGTTTCTTTTACAACATTAAGCGATTGTTCTGCTGTAATGCTTCTCTTGTTTCTCGCTGGTAACTTTTCTTTGGTAGACCTTGAGATGTAACTTTGTAGCCTATCGACCTAGAATGCTCACATAGCTCTTTCTCATGAGAAAGTGTAAGATTCATGTAACTAATTGATTGCTTGTTGCTAAAGGAGAATTGTTGAATCAGCTTGCTAAACAATAGCCTGTATTAATCGTGTTGACAGGGCCTTCCTGTCATGGGTACCTTTCTTCTTTGCTTATTTCTTTCTTCCTTGTTTATTTCCATGTACCTCTCTTTCTCGTTTATTTTAAGGATGAGTAGCAGGTCTCTGGCCTTTCCACCCCTTGCTTGCTATATACATTTCAAAAACAGTGAAGCCAGAGGCCTTGGAAGATAAGGGCCATCTGCCCCAGGCTCTGGGGAGGAGAAGGAATGTAGGGGGTTTTTCAAAAGAACAGCTCCCCAGAATGACCAGGAATCCTCCCCCAAAGCCTCAATGTTGCTATCTGGCTTGTAAAAATTCTTGTGCTAATTGCATGCCTTTTGAAGTCTTTGTTTAACTGTGAAAGTGTTACCTATAAAACCCCCTGGAATATACAAGTCGGGGTGGTTCCAATCGATCGGCTCCTGACTTTTATGCGCATTTATTTTTTACAATTTTTAATAATAAACATTTGTACTGCTAGCAACTCCGCCTCGTCTCCTTAGCAAAATCTTTCGGACCGTAACAGGGTAAGGTATAAGAATCTGTTGTGAACTTCAATAAACTGGCTCACTTGGATCATAATGGTCTCTGCGTGATGTCCCATTTCCTCCGTCAGGCAAAAACCCGAACAGACTCAGAACAGGAGGAAATCAGGGGTAAACCACCCAATCCTCTCCCTCCAGGAGTGGTGGGGCATCCCCTCACCAGCTCTGGCTCTGAGCAGCAGTACTGCGTCCAGTTTCTTCCCTTTGAGCCTACAAGCAGAGCACCAACAGACAACAGATAACAGAACTTACCGCTTCCCGAGGTTTATCCACAGAGTGCCGTTTTCACCATTAGATTTCAGACAAGCACCCAAAATGTTAAGGTCCAAGAATCTAGAAATGAGATGGCACAGAAAGCTGGTACAAAAATAAAGTACGAAATTTATTCTCTTGTGCAAGGAGGTTAAAAAAACAGACCGGCCGCCAGGGACGCTTCTCAAGGGGGGAACGACCCTGGCTGTACTTGTGGAGTTACATTTATAGTAGAAGCAGGCACATACAAAATTATTGGTTGCAATCTTATTGGCTGGTCTAGGGGGACATGCAGTGTATTCATGTTACATCCTGATAGATTCCAGCAATCTCTTATTGTCTGTGTATTCTTATCTCAGGGGCGTGTATGCAGTGAACAACTTCCACCTCGGCCTCTCCTTTTCTTTGCTTAAACCTGTGTTTACAGTCTATCTGGAATGCAAGGTCAGACAGAGAGCTGATTCTAAAGCTCCAAATTAGCAAGAGTTTTGACTGTCATGAAGTTCATAATAACATTAAAATTAGTCCTTGGAAAGTAATAAAATATGCATAGGATTTCTGGGGAAATTTATTCATTTGCATGTAAGTGGGAAACATATTTGGCAGCCAGGTCTCGTCTCACTGCGCATGATTGGTGGAGATTGCTCCCTTCTGTTGCCCAGGCGTGATTAAAGGGTGCTTGCTTTCTCTAATTCCAAAATGAGTCAAAAATGGGTGTTTATTTGCTGGCATTTTCGGTATGATTGGTCACATCATATACATGGACAGAAGGGTGTTCATGAAGTGTTCATGAGTGACTGAGTGCATTGAGCAGAGCCAGACAAAGCCAAGCAAAAGGAAAGGTGATTTGGAGTAGTGATTCCTGGGACTGGGAGATCAAACATTAAGGAAATGATGGTAGCAAGAGTTCGGTTGTCTCTGGTTCAGTATTATTCCGCAGGTGAATATTAAGTTGATACGTTATATGGCGAATGTAATTACACCTTTACAGGTGGTTGAATCCAAAAGAGCAAAGATTGCTTCTGTCCCATTTTTTTACCCCTTGATGGAGAAACTTTGCAATTTCTTCTCTGAAGAATATGCCCCTGACAGCAGTGTGTGTCTTCTAAATCATTCTCTACTACAGTAGACCCTATTTAGTCAGAAACCACAAAGGGAAAAATGTGCTAGTTTAAAGACTGGAAATAGCTTCTCTCTATGCAAAGTGGATGAAAAGATGTGAGTTTCTTTTGTTTCATACTGTCTTTTGTAATCCACAGAACCTCCTTGGAGAGCAGAGGTACAGTGGTACCATAAGACTAGTTTTCATTTTTCGTATAAATAGGAAACTGTTGAAAGACACCAAGCAAAGCAATTCCCTTACTTCACATGGGCTGACAACTCCAGAGTCCCCTTTCCTTTGCTTCTCACAATACATCCCTACCTTAAATAATTTTCTGGATCATTTCTCAAGGAAAGTATTCTGCAACCCTTTCCTGGCAGACTATCATCGCAGAATTTACAATTTGTTCTGCACATATATGCATACTTTGTTTCCAGCATGTAAATCTTCTGAGAAGACCAGGAGGGGAAGCCAGTGAATTCAGGGAAGGACTCACTGGCCACACTAATTTCTAGAGATAAGTGCGTACATAGGCACACCTACTATGTGTGCGTTGAGATATTACTCTGTATTTTATGTGTAATACTAACTGTAATAACATAACCAAAATGTAAATCCTCTCCTTAACAAACTCTATAACAAAATTCATATTGAATAATCTTGCCAATAGTATTAGTAGCATTAGATTTGTTATAAATGACTACACTGCCAGGCCAATTCAGCAGTGAACTATTTTGTTATTCGGGGATGGGGAGCTGGGTAATACAGCACTGGGTGTTCTGGGAGCTTCTGCTCTACCAACACAGACTAAACCACACTTGCCACACCTTTTTATACATTTGTTCTCATGCATATTCATTTAGCCCCATGACTATTACAGTCACCTTCGAGAATGTTCCCTCATGCATATTCATTTAGTCTCATGGATATTACAACCATCTTCAAGAATGTTCCTTCCCCTTAGTGCACCCAGCCCCTCCCAGACTGCCCAGGGACTGTCAAGAGCTCCTCCCCAAGGCTCCACAAACACAGAACCCCCTCCCCATCCCAACACACCAGTCTGCACAATCCAATACAGCTAAACCCCACAAAAATGTTAAACCATGAATTTTGTCAAATGCGTAAACCTGAAGATAAACATTCACAACTTCACAATTACTGCCATTTCCTGTCATGATGACATGAATGTCCTTAATATCCATTCTCACAGACTGTATTAGATTTTTAATTGCATAATAGAAATCCGTATTTATATTCTAGTCAGATGATGAGTAGAAAGACATTCATATTGTGGTTGTGTTGAGTTTAATATGTAAATTACAGCCTGAGTCCTGACAAAAGATTACTGCCAAAATTTTAAAGGGTTAAAACATAACAGACCTTTTCTTTCATCAAAGTAAAATTACTCCTTCTAGTGAAGTTTAAAACAGTGCAGCTTTCTAAGTTTAAAATTCAAAATTTCAGACAAACATAACATGGTCTTACAAGGAGCGGCTGAGGGAGCTGGGGTTGTTTAGCCTGGAGAAGAGGAGGCTGAGGGGAGATCTTATTGCTCTCTACAACTACCTGAAAGGAGGTTGTAGAGAGGAGGAAGCTGGCCTCTTCTCCCAAGTGATGGGACAGGACAAGAGGGAATGGCCTCAAACTCTGCCAGGGGAGATTCAGGCTTGACATCAGGAAAAAAATTTTCATGAAAAGGGTCATTGGGCACTGGAACAGGCTGCCCATGGAGGAAGTATAGTCACCTTCCCTGGAGGTGTTTAAAAGATGGATGGGCGAGGTGCTGAGGGGCATGGTTTAGTGACTGATAGGAATGGTTGGACTCAAGGATCCAGTGGGTCCTTTCTAGCCTAGTGATTTTATGATTCTGTGGTTTCTCAGGAACTTCCTTAGCCCCTAAAATAAAATATGCACAACCTCTCAAACAAGTTAGCATTAAGTTGTGTTTGCAATGCCTGTAGAACATTCAAACATTCTAGATGACAAATGAGAATATTCGGGATGATAGAGAAATCTAGGGGGAAAACAAAATAATGGGAAATAGTAAGTTGCTTATTTTGTGCTAGGCACAGAAAGCCCTTATTCCTGAAACTATCTCAGCAGCTACTGAAAACATTCCCTAACAAAAAATTACATAATGTGGGCTGTGTACACACTAGCAGATAGTGCAGCTCACAGAGTGAAAAATTTGGTGCTGAGAAACCCCCTTTATATATCGGGGGATGAGTGCTTTGAACAATCTTCAATACGACAGCCAGCTGAACATGAGCCAGCAGTGTGCCCAGGTGGCCAAGAAGGCCAATGGCATCCTGGCTTGTGTCAGAAACGGTGTGACCAGCAGGTCCAGGGAGGTTATTCTCCCTCTGTACTCGGCACTGGTGAGACCGTTCCTTGAATACTGTGTGCAGTTCTGGGCCCCTCACCACAAGAAGGATGTTGACGCTCTGGAGAGTGTCCAGAGAAGAGCAACGAAACTGGTGAAGGGGCTCGAGAACAGGCCTTATGAGGAGCGGCTGAGAGAGCTGGGGCTGTTTAGCCTGGAGAAGAGGAGGCTGAGGGGAGACCTCATTGCTCTCTACAAATACCTGAAGGGAGGTTGTAGAGAGGAGGGAGCTGGCCTCTTCTCCCAGGTGTCAGGGGACAGGACAAGGGGGAATGGCCTCAAGCTCCGCCAGGGGAGGTTTAGGTTGGAGATTAGGAAGAAGTTTTTTACGGAAAGGGTCATTAGGCACTGGAATATGCTGCCCAGGGAGGTGGTTGATTCGCCTTCCCTGGAGGTGTTTAAGTTACGGGTGGACGAGGTCCTGAGGGACATGGTTTAGTGTTTTGTGGGAGTGGTTGGACTCGATGATCCAGTGGGTCTCTTCTAACCCGGTGATTCTGTGATACTTTAGACTGAAAGTCTATTTATGACTGTAACCACCGTGCACTTGGAATAAGGCTTTCTAGTTTAGTTTCATCCAAAAAGATTATATCCAGTTAACACATTCCAAGACTGCTCTGGTGAGATGAACCTTGTAAGTGTGTCTTAATGGAAGCAGAAAGGAATAATTTAGATATTTCCCTAGTTTAACTCTTATTTTTTTGTGAATTAGAAGTGATGCCGTTATAATGCAGAAGTTCACTTCCCAGTCTTCCTGAAGAACAGACCACTCTAACCTACCCCAAATTTTCAGTGAAGGCTGAGGATCTCAAACTTGTTAAACAGATGTTGAAACCAGTGAAAAAATATTTTGACCTTCAGATTTGGTAACAGTACATTCTTAAACAACTTTTTACAAGAAAAAGAAATACAGTTTTGTAAAAGTTATCATTGTTTTTATAGGAGTGTGCATGTGTGTGAGAGAGAGTGATATTTAGGCATAGTTTTGTTGTGTAGACTAGAAAGCAGGTGTACAGCATAACATCATGGCATCTCTCTGACATGTGTGCTAGCTTCAGGAGATGAGATTTCAACAGTTTTCGTCTGTGGTGGTAACCAGACATTGGCTCGGAGATAAGAGACTGATCAATAACTGAGATTCTAAATCTCACCCCTACAATTACAGAGCTTTCCCTTAAATATATTTTAACATACTGAGATAATTAATGATCATTGTAAAGCATTCAGGTGGACTGAAGCATTAAAATAGAGATAACCGATACCAGATTAGACTGCTGTGAGGTTCTGTTTCACCTTTCCCTACTAACCACCTGAGTGTAGGTGACTTCCATCATAAACTAGAATTGTTCTATCTTGTTACCCTTCAGCCCTAGTTTCTTATGTAACGTACTTGCCCTCTGTGGCATTTGAACAGCCTTCCATTGCCTGCTGTTATAAAGGATGATATAGCATAAAATAAATGCAAGTACTACGTGTTGTAAGACAGGAAAACAATGAACAGTAATAATTCATTATAACGAATAGTCATGATATGGTAGCCCATGTGCTAAAGGGTCCTGGTGAAAGGAAATCATTTCCAGACACTGAAGCTGCTGATTAGTAAAGACTGCAGCATTTACAACTCCTCCAGACCTCCCTGTTCAAGATAAAAAATTCTCCCTTGCCTTGAGAAAATTAATTTACCACTGGCCATATCCAGTATCCTAAGGACACCCAGCAAAAACATTAGCCACAACTTCGCAAAAATGTAAACGCTGACCTTTCCTCATGCTTCAACTTGATGAAGGGCTGGCATATTGAGATAACTACCCTGGATTTGTATATTATATTGGTTTACATAGCTGTCAGTACAGCAGCATTTAATTCTCTCCTAGATTCACCCTTACAAGATCCCTCTAGCCTAGGGAGGTACTTGCTGCATTAGTAGCTGGATGTGGAAGAACATTCAAACTCAAGCAGAGAACTCATAAAATTCTCTCTGAGAATGAAGTTCTGAAGGCATAAGGGTGACTAAATCAAGGGAAGTTACATATCTACAGCAGTACTTTGTCTAAATGCCGTAAGACAGAACCTGAATGAGGTTTTGGATGTCACAGAGACATTTGTGGCAGAGCATCACTTATTCCTCCACATCCTGGACTGGCAGGAGCCTAACTCGTCAACTGACTCCTCTCCAATATTTGTTCCTATTGATTTTAAAACATCAATACACCCTAATGGTTTAAGAAGAAAAGTATAGACAATCTTGTGATTCAGCTTTGTAAATGGAGGCCACAGTTCATAGTTGTGGAAAGGAGCATTCACAGGTCCACAGGTCCCTACCTGTCCTTTCCTGAGAGGAGCCTGTGCACTGAAGCTGAAGTATTTGGAATGCCAAAAGCTTCCATGTGGTAGGGGTTTTTCCTCTGTTAGGATC
The DNA here is from genome assembly GCA_013389865.1 of Piaya cayana. NCBI lineage: Eukaryota > Metazoa > Chordata > Aves > Cuculiformes > Coccyzidae > Piaya > Piaya cayana. Next base: position 38,254 of record WAAB01023658.1, on the reverse strand, counting down.
TTAGTATTTCACAAGACATTTTAGTGTTAGGTTCAAGGTGTACAGGTGTAATTTAAAGTAAAAGAATGGCTTGGTGGTGCATAAAACATGATAAGCCATGGTTATTTCTGGACAGAGCAACGTCTTTTATCAGGGAAGATGAGAAGTATCAAGAAGGGGAATGAAATCAAGTGTGACTAAGTAACTAGAATATTCTCAAATTGCTGTTTAGGAGGTGGTAACAATGGGAGATTTATTAATAGTTTCTGAAATTAGTTAGAGCTGGATTTGATATATTAATGTTCATGTATATGAATTATATATTAAGCTTCATGCATATGACTTCTGGGGTTTGCAGATGGAAAGGAAGAGATTTTGATGTTTCTAAATAATCTGTTATGCTCCTCATGTTTAAAGTAGATTTGGTGATCATAGACTGTTAAAAAAGGATACTTGTGGCAGTACATTAGCAGAAGTTGAGGCAAGCAACAGCAGGATTTAAGAGCATTTGAAATCTAAAAATAAGGAAATGTTTTTCTACTAATGTCTTTTCACTATCTGTGCTTTAGAACTGATCTGTTTAATAAAATACTTCATAATAAGGTTAAGGGTAGTGTGTGTTAAAATGACTGAACATTGATGCTGCATCATTTGGTCGTAACTGGGAGGATGGAGACTCTACAGCCCAAACCATGTCCCTGGTATATCTGTATGTCATAAGCATGGCTGAGAATAGAATAAAAAATTGGTAAGGGGAACACAGATTTACCTAGCTGTTTTCACCATCTGAGCTGAAAGGCAAAATATAAAGACCACACGCTAATTTTTACTACTGATGACTGTAATAATGCATTCTCCTTTCTTACCATAAGTGTTAAAAATAAGCTGGAAAACTACTTGCAATTGACCTTTGCTTTCATCATGGTTTTAATTCCCCCTTGCCTGCCTCCTTCTCTGTTGTTATGTTACAAACAGGTTTGGGCATGCAAAGTATTGCTCTTACAAGGGGGGCCTAAGCAAGACTATAAAGATGTGATTTATATAATACTCAAAAATGGCAGTAATAGAAAGAAAAATATATCAGCCTTTTTACTAAGCTGAAATCATCCAACTGTCAAGTAGATATATAAAAAGGATTTAGTATATGTTACTGCTTCAGATTACAAGTGGTATTTTGACTTCACTCTGGTTTTTTTCCCCTGTTATTGGGAAAGTCCTTATATAAAATCCATTTCAAATCTCTTTATTAATGATTCTTCTGCACAGGGGTACAACACTTAGCCATTACTCTAGAGCTAAACTGTAATCAGTCTGCCCACTTCTCTGAATGCAAAGTGGTTTTGTTCAAAATCCTGAATGCTAAATATCAGCTTGGTTTATGTGTCATTGGTTCTTCGTTTTGTTTCTCTGTAGTTCTTTGTTAAATGAGGCTCATTGTTTCATGACTGTGACAGAGCCTTTCACAAACTGTGTAATGACAAGAAAATAAAGATGGTATGAGGAGACACTGAATGATGGCCATAGCCTGCTTGTTCTAAGAGCATCGAGGAGTAATTATTTTCTTTTACACTATGGCAGGCAGTATTTCATGATGCTTAGGTAATTATAGGCACTTATACCACCAGATGATGCAACCTTCTAGAGAAATTTTTACAAAATGTGTTGTATACTAAAGAGCATACTGTTGGCAACCAGGGGTGCTAAGAGCTTGATTTTTACCCTACTGTCCATTTTTTTGTCATGCACATCCATACAAACACAGTACACACCTGATAGAAAATGCTACCACCTGGAGAGATGCATAAATGATAAAGAATAGTCATTATAGAAACATAACTAGAACAGCTGCATCTCCTGCTCATTAGCTAATAGTTATAGGAGCATTCAGGGAGTAAAATCCTTTCATTCACTGAAGTCACACAAAACTGTTTTCCATAGGGCTAGTATTTTGCTTCAGATTGATAGCAATATTTAGATAACCCATGTGTAATTCTCAAACCTGTCAAGAATTGTATTCTGTCATATTGTTGCTCTTTTTTATTAGAATTTGCCCTCTTTGAGAATGAAAAAGATACTATTTTAGTTTAATTTTATAATTTAATAAAGTTATCCAGTTTCTTCATATCATATATGATTATCTTTGTATTACTGAGAAAAACCGACAAGATACGAAAGCACTTTATACCAACTAAACTGTGAAAGCATCTGTGCTTATATGGTTCCAAAATTAAAACTCAGATGAGATTAACTGAAAAATCTACCGAGGTTCACCATTAGAAGCTGCATTTCATTTAAGAAAAGCCATGTATTCGGCACTGAAAGCAGGTTTTGGTAGTTTTAATGAGGAAAAACAGTGAAAATAAGTGGGTTTGAACTTCTGGGTTCACTTAAACAAAGCTGCTGTATTTTGGATGCCTTTAGTCACAGAGCACAAAGACAATTTATTTTTGTACACAGGCTTCAAAGTCTTGTAATAAAAAAACTGTCTCAGCCGAAGTGCCAGGATACATAACTGGGTTTGCATATGGGCTTCCCAGACTTCTGAAATTTCAGATTCATTTTTACTTTGAACTCATGCCAAAGACTCTGAACTGTACAGGCAGCAAAGCTCTGCTACTAGATTCTGCTGGCATTTGGAATCACCGGCAATTTGTTCTCAGGATGCCAGAACAACGCTCTAGACGATATTTCACCCTTATCATGAAAAATAGAATTCGTACGGGCATCTTTGTCTTTTCAAGGTATTTTTGACCTTTTCATTTCAAGTTTTTTTTTCAACCGACCCAGGCAATAAATTATTTTACAGGAAGGAGGCATTGACATAGCTAATGCTTGCAAAGGTATGGTGTTTCCTTTAACCAGTGCTTCAGGCAAAAATTTTCTAATGAATTTATCATCCATTTTATGATCTCCCCTCCCTAGAGTAAAGTTTTTTCTCAACATTGATAACAACAGGGATGAAAAGACAACTAGCAGCCTCCAAGCTCACGATCTGTGGTCCAGAAAGCGTATTAGTGGCACTGCGTTGAGAATGATTCTTATTCGAGCATAAATTGTGCCTTAGAGTATAAAGGTTTAATTAAATATTGGCCTGATTAACCTGCTGAGTTTCTGACCTGCTTTTGGAGTAGGTGGATTTTTCACTTTCTCTGTTCACCCTGTGAAAGACTTCTGTTTTCCCCTCTTGCCATCACTGCATACACATACACATAAATGCATGTCCCTTTAATTTAAATTGCTCCGCAGTTGCAGATGGGAAAGGTGAGTGATGTGTCCAAAGAGAAAAAAAATAGGAGGAAGAAAGAAGGAGGCAAAAATACTCACTTTTCCAGTTGTTAAAACAGTGTGCAGACACAATAAATGAGAACAATGCTCTTCAATCCTGCCAGTAGTAGGTTAAATGTAGGTAAGACATGAAGTATCCAGTATTTCAGATCATTCATACCAGACTGCACATGTCTGTCAAGAACCTTTGGAGACCTCCTAGTTTATCTTCTATCCACATACTGCAGCGGTACATATGTGGAAGCTTAATTTACTTTTTCATTTTTTGATCTTCTTTACAAATACTGTTCTTGACATTAACTTCAGGAGTTCACCATGGCTGCTGTTACATGTAACATCTGGACTCTGAAATCATTCCTATGGTGTAGCTTGACCAGGCACTACTGCCCAACCCACATGCCTTCCTAACATATCCACCTTTCTAGCAGTTAAGAAGTGAAGGATAATTCACTGATATTTCTCAGGCTCTCTCTGGTGTCCATTCACTGGTAAGAGTTCTGCCCCTCAAATACTGAGTCTCATTGTCTGTGTAGGGATGCATGTGCAAAACTAAGCAGCTCAACAGTACTGGGAAATTATAAATGATCAACTGTAGTGTCATTCTCTACTTGCTGTTAGTAGTGGGAACCAGAGGGAAATAACATCATGAGGCGCTGCAGCAGATAGACTTGGGTCATTAACTGTGGTGGAGCTTTCCTGCTTCTTATCTAGCTTTGTAGCTCCTTCTACATCAAGGGTCTGCACCTTGAGATTCCAAGAATTTTGCCTTACAACCCAGTTCTGCTAGGTTGAATTACATCCTGACAAAGAACCCTACTACAGAGATGTCTACCACTACATTTAAGATGCTTGTCTACACTTGCAAAAGTGCACCTTGCTTAAACACAGCTACATGACTTTATGTAAATTGTGTAGCAAAAGTAGACTAATATCCTAAAGTACCTGCTACTGAAAGAGGAGATTCATTTCATGGTCGAAATTCTTTCTAGTGGATCCTGATGATTCTTCTGAATTGACGGTTGTTCTGGATGATCTTAGAGGTCTTTTCCAACCTTAATAATTCCATGATTACCTCAGGTCACTAGGAAAAAGGCATTAAGCTTGTTGGGGCCATCCCACAGTATAACATCTTGACTCGTATCTAGTTTTCAGTCTGCACAACAGGAAAACTGTGTATTTCTCCTAATGACAGTTAGGTTTCAGTGCACTGATTCCATTACTCTCTGATGAATAAATTAGTCCTGTGAATATTAGTACCCCTAGAGAGCAAGGGTTAACAGCAGTGGCTTGTTTCTCTGCAGGGCACTGCGTGATCTCTTCTAAACTCTACAGTTGGAGCTGTAAACTAATTCCAGATCTGCTTGTCCACTGCAGCTTTAGCCTTGTATCCCTGTCCTGACATAGTGCCCTCTTACTGCCTCTCCCAGGTCATCTTTCCAATTTGACCACTGATCCACAAAGCATCCACTGCTCTGGATTAGACCCATATTAATGCTCCAACACACCCTCTAGAATAATGACTGTTGTTGAACTGCCTAGTGAATAGTTAGAGTACTAACTACCTGGCAATCTCCAATGAAAAGAGAAATGTCAGTGTCACTGTGTTGATGCAGTGAATGGCAGAGATCCTTCTCACAGAGGCACACTTTGTGTAGCTTTAAATACTACCTACTTTCAACAGCTTCTGCTCAAAACAAGTTTCCATGGAAAGCAGCTGGTGATACACATTAATAATGGTGGGAAGGTCCAATCACTAGGCAAAAATTTTCTAAAAAAAAGCCCAGACAGAATCAGGTCTGTGTTCAAGCTGTTATGTCATGAGAGGGCAGATGTCAGCACCAGGAATGGTAACTAGTCACAGAGGGTGCTGAACACTTCAAACCAACTACTTGTAGTTCCTGAATGACTAGAACTAAACAAGGAACAGGAACGTTCCCTTATTTGGTGTAATATGCAATCCACACTTAGCTTTTGCAGTTTATGGTCAACACAGATACTGCCAGCTGCCCTATGTGGCTAGCTCAGTTTTTATAGATTTTGAGCCAGCTCCAGTCTTTGGTTGATGAATGAACTCCAGAGGACATTCAGTCATTCTCTAGGTGCTGGTATCACTTTAGTAAGAGCAGAGGCTCACAGATGATGTCTTTGAGCAAAGGCTGCATGAAAGAGGGAATAATTCACCATCAATTAAACCATGCGCTGTGGATACTGCATGAACAGGAGTGATAGGGGTACGCATATTTTAAAAAGCCTGACAGTACATCAGTCAAGGAATATGTCTTTTTATATTTATGTATATTTAATTGAAGTTGCACACAAAGTGGGTGTTAACAATGCTTCAGAACTGATGACAGAAGACACAGCCACCATTTTGACAGTAATCCAGTTCTGTCTCAGCAGTGGGTTACAATGGTGGGGGAAGGAGATTCATACCTTATCATCACTACACAAATGCACAAGTATTTTGCACAGGCCATTTAAACTCCTGTTACAGATCTTATACATTTTTTTAAATCCCTCACAGAGCAAATATTTTTTAACATTTGTATGCTTATATACTTGCAAGGGACAGTGCCCACATGCAAAACACTGTGCTTTTGCATTTATGCATGCACTTCTGCTTTTTATGCATGCATATGGTGATTAGCATGTATAATTAGTCCTATATCTAATCCTTGTGAAATGTGGTTTGACCATTAATGCCTTCATACTCTTTGTATTGTTCTCCACTAATGGGTTGTGCCTGAGTAATTGTAGCTGTAGAAGGAAAAAAGGTGAGCTGGGTTTAGCTGCTCTAGAGCTACCATGGAGTCAGGATATTGGCATTGTGCTGGGGATATAAGCACAGGCAGGCTATATGGACTCTAGTAACCATTGAAAAATATATGAACTATTTAAAAAGCAAAACCTTTAGAGCATGAGGTCTCATTTCCCCACTGTATCCAGGGAAAGTACTAACTTGGCATAGGAGAGCTGCAAAAGATGCCATGATAATCCCACTGCTGGCTAATAACCTTCCTGAAGCACTGTCACCTTTTTCTTTCCCTCCTTTCTTCCCCTGCTTTGACTGTTCACAAGGTATGTAGTTCTTCAGCTGATGGAGACAGTCATGTACCATTAAATAGCTGTTGCAGTCCCTTGTCAGCCTCCAGGTGAAAGGTACTGACCAACTGAAATCCCCTTTTCCCCCCTGCAGAACACTAGTATCTAAAATGCCTGACTTTTACATCAGCCAGCGCTAAGATACCATAGTAGGTTGTCAACACTTGCCTTTTAAATTATTTTTAGCCCTACTTCTTCTATTCCAAGGATAAAGAAAATATCATAGAAATTAGCTGCTCTCATAAATATCACAGAAATTAGCTGCTCTCATAAATATCACAGAGGCAAAGCGTAGGAACTCTAGACATGAATAAAACACTGGAGGGAGCAATGCTTCTCCAAGAATCCCACCAACGTATTAGGAATTCAGGTAGCAGTAGACTTGCAGGTTGAATCCATTGTGACTTCAGAATGCAGCTAGAGATTATTTTCTGTAACGGCATGACTTGCATGACATGGCTCCAGCATGGAAACTGCTCTTGAATGGCTTGTCATTTTACTACAGGGTGCTAAGCACAAAGTACATTCAGCATAAAAGCCCAAATTCATAGAATCATAGAATCACTAGGTTGGTAAGGACCCCCAGGATCATCAAGTCCAATCATTCCTATCAACCATTAAACCATGCATCTTGTCCACCTGTCTTTTAAACATCTCCGGGGAAGGCGAGTCAACCACCTCCCTGGGCAGCCTGCTCCAGTGCCCAACGACGCTTTCCATGAAAAATTTTTTCCTGATGTCCCCTGGCAGAGCTTGAGGCCATTCCCTCTCATCCTGTGCCCTGTCCCCTGGGAGAAGAGGCCAGCATCCTCCTCTCCACAACTTCCTTTCAGGTAGTTGTAGAGAGCAATGAGGTCTCCCCTCAGCCTCCTCTTCTCCAGGCTAAACAACCCGAGCTCTCTCAGCCACTCTTTGTAAGACTTGTTCTCCAGCCCCTCTGTAATACTCTGAAATCAAGTTTTACTGAACTTACTAAAACAAGAAAGGTAACAATTGATTAGTAGTGATTGACAACAAGTTAACAGTAACAGATTTCAAGGCAATGAGTCTAATCATTACTACAAGAGAATAAGTATAGTAACTAAGAAAGATACATCACCAATTGCCCTATCATCCTCATCCAGATCCACAGTCACAGAGGGAGCCCCTTTTTGCAACAAAGATTCCAAGAGACTGTCCAGGCAACTAAGTTGTTCTACACTGTGCCTCCACTTACAGGTGGCGTCTCTAAAGATCACTGCAAAAGGACCAGTTTTTGTATTGTTAAATAAACAACTTACATAATTCTAAAAATGCAGAACCTCTGGTCTCTGATGCTCATTGCCTCCACTCCCGGAATAACCCAAGAGAGAAAATAAGGAGGCAACTGGATATTTCTTATCTTTAAACTGAAGGTGTGGCATTCCTCCATATCTCCTCTCCTTTCATACAGAATTCATACTTGTGGTGATTGGTTAGCCAGAGTGTTGATGGTCTTTTCTTTGTCTTTCTTATGCTGGAGAAGCTACAATTTAGGTGACACAGCCCAATTCTGCTGATAATGCCAACTATGATACATTTTCTCACATGCTTTGTATTAAGAATAGCACAGCATGATTCTACTGATAACAACAATGTGAGGGGTTACAGATTAAACAGTACACATAGCAATGCAATATGAATCATCCACGGGTCACTTAAATTGTTTTAACCCTGTCAATCAGGCACTGTCACCTCATTCACCAAAAACACACAGTTGAAAAAACATTGTTCAGAGATGTATGAGATAATGCAACTCTAATACTTGAATTGCTGTTTATGTCAAATCCCAGTAGTGCAATAACCTAAACTCAGCCAAACTGCTACATGTAGCATCATGCAGATGACACTAAGCTGGGTGGAAGTGTCGATCTGCTGGAGGATCGGGAGGCTCTACAAAGAGATCTAAACAGGCTGGACCATTGGGCAGAGACCAATGGGATGAGGTTTAACAAGGCCAAATGCCAGGTCCTGCACTTGGGGCACAACAACCCTAAGCAGTGCTACAGACTGGGAGAAGCCTGGCTGGAAAGCTGCCGGGAGGAGAAGGACCTGGGAGTGTTGGTCGATAGCCGACTGAACATGAACCAGCAGTGTGCCCAGGAGGCCAAGAAGGCCAATGGCATCCTGGCTTGGATCAGAAATGGTGTGACTAGCAGGTCCAGGGAGGTTTTTCTCCCTCTACTCGGCACTGGTGAGACAGCACCTCGAATACCGTGTTCGGTTCTGGGCCCCTCAGCACAAGAATGATGTTGAGGCTCTAGAGCGTGTCTAGAGAAGAGTGACGAAGCTGGTGAAGGGGCTGGAGAACAAGTCTTACGAGGAGCGACTGAGAGAGCTGGGGTTGTTTAGCCTGGAGAAGAGGAGGCTGAGGGGAGACCTTATTGCTCTCTACAACTACCTGAAGGGAGGTTGTGAAGAGTAGGGTACTGGCCTCTTCTCCCAAGTGACAGGGGACAGGACAAGAGGAAATGGCCTCAAGCTCTGCCATGGGAGGTTCAGGATCGATATAAGGAAAAAATTCTTCACAGAAAGGGTCATTAGGCACTGGAATGGGCTGCCAGGGAGGTGGTTGATTCTTCTTCCCTGATGGTGTTTAAGGTGCAGGTGGATGAGGGACATGGTTTAGTGTTTGATAGGAACAGTTGGACTCGATGATCCGGTGGGTCTCTTCCAACCTGGTGATTCTATGATTCTGTGTCTAACTCTTGAGAGTCTCCAGGATTAAGGTTGTAACATCACATGTATGTGCTATAAGCCCATTGAATTTCAAAAGCAAACAAAAACCTGGAAAATACTTGTGTAAAAGCATTTTTCAGATAGTCAAGAAAATAGAAGAAACTGTGCTGATTTCTAGATATATTGCTTTTTTTTCTTGCAAATTATAACAAGCTGATACTCACAGCTTGGTGTTTGAAGTACTTTTTGGCTAGAAACTCCACTTTTCAGGTGAGTTATAAAATTAGGAACTCAAATATTTCTTTTCGTGAAAGCTTTCCTAGCACATTTCTTGAACATGCAATGTCAGGTCTTAAGCTGTTGAAAGCATACATAGCCCAAAACTGAGGGAGGATGATGTGGTTATACTAGCTCCCAAATTTCTCCTTTTAGCTTTTGAAAAGAAGATCACCATTTTCCTATGAGGCACATGAACTGTCTTCTGTCTCCATGCTGCCCCATTTCTCCAGCACACCTGAAAATAACCATCCCTCTTCTGTCCTGGGCATCTCAGCCTCCCTTTAAGTAGCTTAATTTTACCATGGGAGGTTGAAGATAGGGGTACTTTGAGATCACAACAAAGGCCTTCCAACCCGTTCCTTTTTTTTTCTATCTGAAGCCAAAACATTTGCCTGAGAAAACCATGGCTGTTCTCTCCTGCAGTCTTTCATGGCTCAAGACCCTCAACTTCTTTTCTGTGCTTCAGAATAAAAACACCTTAGAACTATAGAGTTGTACCATTATATCACGCACTTGAAAAGTCAGCAATGGTGACCAGCATACAACTGTTTTAGTGGTAACGATATGCTACTTACCTAACCCCAGCCTGACCTTTCTGTTACGTTCCATCTTCACCACAAATCTTAGCATCAAAGGATAGCTTGGGTCATTAGCAAGGCTTCCTTAGACCCCAGCTTCTCTCATCAACTCTCAATATGTCATCATTAGTACCTGTATTAGTCACAAAATCTACTTTCAGAACAATATTCTCACTAGAGCATAGGTTTGATAGGAGAAAGGGTGCAAATTTTAAGGTCAAAAAGCTAACATACTATTTTAATACCTGTACCAGCAGACGCTTCACTAAGTGACCTTGAAGGGGTCTTGTAGTCTTTTACTCATGCATTTACACCATCAAGCATCCACTGTGGGAAATCTTATTCAGAAATGCCTTCGCCAGAAGGGATACAGATAAGCTGGGAGGCCTTGATGGGGGTGCAGTGTCCTTGGCAATGAGGGATTCGTGGGACCCTGCTAAGGACTACGATGGGAAGAATGTGGAGGTGCGGATCTCAAGGCTCGCAGCTGCGGCCAGATGGGAGGGTAATTGACTTTTAGCTTACTGACCAATTAGGAGCTCACCTTTTGCAATATGTATGAACCTCATTATTGACTGTATTTAACTAAGCGCCACTCTTAATAAAATTGGGACTTGCTGACGATCATCGGATGTCACTGTCTCCCTTCGTCAACAATCCACTATGTTTATTTTCTACTGACAGGCAGCACTACTCATACCATATTCTGACTGAGAATTTTCCATACTAAAATGACAGATATTTAGTCACTTACAATAGCAGTACAATGTTCCCCCATCATCATGGGAAAATCCCATATAAAAGAACTAGTTCCTAAATATTACCCAGTGCCACAACAGCTACTATCCACACTTCTTGGGATTCAAGACAAAGTACTTCATCAGTAAACTTACAGAGATCAGCCACAGAAACACTGACTCTAACACATCTTCCCCTGTGCAAAGCTAGGCAACTCCTTTGCTACAACTTTTTCAAGGCTAGATCCCCAAACTCTGTGAAAGCTGTAGGTATTAAGCACTTCTGATGACTAGAGCACCTATTTCAGATCCTAAATGTGGCTGAAGGTGCTTCTCCTTAGCAATCAGCTTTGAAAACCTGACCTTAATTGTTTATTTAGAACAAAGGTAACAGCACCCAACTGCTTTTTAAGTCCTTGCAAGTGAACAGTTGAAGACTGGAGGCTCTGTTCCTTTACCAAATGTTACTTATCAGGAAAGTACAGCACTCCCCAAGTACAGCACTCCCCATGGGGAGGTATAACATGGGAATCCTGTCTTCTAGTCCTCATTCTGCTGCTGAGAGGTCCTGCATGCACTTTTTCATGAGTCAGCACCTGAATTTCTCTACTCATGGAATACAGATAAATGTCCCAGTTTTCAGTATAGTAGTTCAATATATTTCCAAAATACTTTGAATGAGACATGCTATGAAAGTACTGAACATTATTACCTGCCTGTACATTTTTCATGTCTTGTTTTAGCCTAGCTGTGTATATTCCCAAGACATGCACCATCCCTATAGACATACAGAGAAATTGAGCCTGTTCTCTTCTTGAAGCTTCATCCTGATAAATCTATGAAAGAAATGTTATTCTTGCCCAATTGCCTAATGCTTATCTACTAAGAAAATTTATTTGAAAGCAGTCTCTTGTGTATGAAACTGGTTTTGCAAGGTTTCATATTACTTTTCCTTGAAAGCTACTGTGAAAATGCATATGTATATGTATGTGGAAAAGTGGTTGGATGGCCGAGCCCAAAGAGTTGTGGTATATGGAGTTAACTCCAGCTGGAAGCTGGGAGGAAGTGGTGTCCCACAGGGCTCAGTGCTGGACCCAGTCCTGTTCAATATCTTTATATTGAAGGACAAGGCATTGAATTCACCCTTAGCAAGATTGCAGATGACACTAAGCTGCGAGGAAGTATCAATCTACTGGAGGATCGGGAGGCTCCAAAGGGATCTGAACAGGCTGGACTACTGGGCTGAGACCAGTGGCATGAGGTTTAAAAAGGGCAAATGCTGGGTCCTGCACTTGGGGCACAACAACCCTAAACAGTGCTACAGACTGGGAGAAGCCTGGCTGGAAAGCTGCCGGGAGGAGAAGGACCTGGGAGTGTTGGTCGATAGCTGACTGAACATGAGCCAGCAGTGTGCCCAGGTGGCCAAGGCCAATGGCTATGGTTATTCTCCCCCTGTACTCAACACTGGTGAGACCACTCCTTGAATACTGTTTTCAGTTCTGGGCCCCTCACCACAAGAAGGATATTGAGGCTCTGGAGTGAGTCCAGAAAAGAACAAAGAAGATAGTGAAGGGACTAGAGAACAAGTCTTACAAGGAGTGGCTGAGGAAGCTGGGGTTGTTTAGCCTTGAGAAGAGGAGGCTGAGGGGAGATCTTATTGCGCTCTACAATTGCTTGAAAGGAGGTTGTGTAGAGGAGGGAGCTGACCTCTTTTCCCAAGTGACAGGTGATAGGACAAGGGGGAATAGCCTCAAGCTCCACCAGCTGAGGTTCAGACTGGACATCAGGAAAAACTTTTTCACGGAAAGGGTCATCAGACACCAGCACAGGCTGCCCAGGGTGGTGGTTGAGTCACCATCCCTGAAGGTATTTAAAAGATGGGTAGATGAGGTGCTCAGGGACATGGTTTAGTGGCAGATAGGAATGGTTGGACTCAGTGATCCAAGAGGTCTGTTCCAACCTGGTGATTCTATGATTCTATGTGATTCTATGATTCTATGTATATGTGTATGTGTATGCATATTTTTCCATGTTTGTAAAACTCCAAGTTCTTATTGAACAGAAAGGCCTGAAAAGTGCATGGTTGTAACATGACACTTGAAAGTGTAACTCCCTAAAAGCAATTAAATTTTGTAAAAGGAACAATTAAAAGGATAAAATCTTGGAAATGGCAAGAAAATATCATTATCTGAGATAGAAATAAAATGTGTCCTAGACGTGGTGAAAAGACAGGTATCATGCTTTGACATGGGGAGCAGTAGAAATAAAGAGTGGAAGTCATATCTGAATGGTGAAAATAAATATCTGTGCATCTCTTCATGTATGCTGTGGAGCAGGACAGAGATATTCCTGATCCGTCCTTACAGGGGCTGATCTGTGGAAATCTCAGGTTCAGAAAGAATGTTTCAAACAAAATATCACTGCTTGATAGAAAGAGTTTTAGCACAAATCAGTGCACTGACCAACTTGCTAGGAGCAAATGATGCTCACCTAGGAGTTCAGAGGTAGCTCACGTATCAAACCGCTCTGCTGCTGAATGAGTGAGCTCAGTAAGTGCTGCTTAAATCACCACAGTACCAGAGCTATGGGAAGTGCAATCAAACTTTCTAAAGGATCCAGAATGAGCAATTGTATTTCTTCCTTACTCAGGGTTGGAAGAGATATGTAATAAAAATGGAAGTAGTAGATTCAGGGGTAAATATGATATGTCGGGGCTGAATTAACATAGCTTTCACAGAGCCTGAAAGGCAATCTTCTCCCCAGCTTTACTCTAGGCCCCCTTCAGGTACTGGAAGGTCACTAAGGTCTCTTCAGAGCCTTCTCTTTTCCAGGCTGAACAACCCCAACTCTCTCAGCCCTCTGATCATCTTCACATAGTTCTCCTCTGGACTCCTTCGAACAGCTCCATATCCTTCTTAGGTTGAGATTTCCAGAACTGGACACAATACTCCAGATGAACCCTCACAAGAGTGGAATAGAGGGGCAGAATCACCTCCCTCAGCCTCCTTCCCATGCTTCTTTTGATGCAGCCCAGGATATGGTTGGCCTTCTGGGGTGTGAGTGCTCATTGCTGGCTCACGTCAAGCTTCTCATCAATCAGCACCCCCAAGTCCTTCTCTGCAGGGCAGCTCCCAATCACATCATCCCCCATCCTGTACCAAAATGCTGCAGTCCCAGCTCCTTGGGAGTCCTCCGTATGGAGTAGCCCTTTCCTTGCTGTTCACCTGTTTGTCTTTGTTGTCTTTCTAGGCAAGCCTGAGAGTGAGGCAATGATCTGTGTTGCAATGTTGAAGTGGATCTAGGGCAGAGCCACAGGAATATTTGATTATGAGCTTTCCAAAAGCCTTTAGGAGGGCTCATCCAAAAATATAAAAATTTGAATATAATTTTGGGAAAATGATGCAGGTAAATGGCTTATTTTCCTAATGGGCCATCAAAGAACCTCATAAATCTATTAGTGCATTGGTATATGTAATCTATGAAGGTGAACAGTGGAATAACAAGGTGCACATGCTAAAACAGGTTTGAGATGGTTTGGGATGAAAGTGGTGCATAACTTCTCAGTACAGTTTACAGGACAGACTCTTTATTCTTACAAGAGTTTTCAGCAGGAAGCAGCTACTGGTCTGTACTGGGATAGGGATCGAAGGAGTGAATAGGCAGTGAGTGATGATGAGTTCTTGACTGTTTCTGGAAAGGCGTCCTACTTGCACAAACATCAAATCACTAGAGGGCAGCCTTAGGCCTGGACTTCTGTTATCTGCCTAAACAACCCGTGAATAAAACAAAACAGTGGGGTGTGTCAGCGGTTTCAGATCAGATTTTACTAGAACCAAGGAAGCTATAGACCAGCCAGTCCCATGTGGCTCAGCCTCTGGGTACTTAATACTCACATACCGAAACCAAGCTTTGTAGCTTGTCTTCAGGAACCCAATTAACCCCTTGCATAAAGTTGAAAAACTACAGTTAAGTTCTCTTTGGCTTACAACTGCTTTAAACCAGATAAAACCAAGTTAGCTGTGAAAGATTCAACTGGTTCTTGTCTCTAACCATCATTTCAGGTTAAGGCTCACTGACACCTGTAGTTATCTTCAACACAGTGTTTGAGCTTGCGCCTCTCTTTTCTAACAGTATGGGATCATTCTAGCACTGGAAAGGTAAGAGGGAAATTATCTAAAATAGCAGAGATTACACGGCTGCAGGAGCAGTTTAGAAGAAACTGAGTCCAAACACTCATCAGTTTCAAAATAATTTCAACACATCTCAGTATTTACACTGGAGATTTTTTCTTTTAATGAATAAATCTCTCATTTAAATAAAACTCTTGTCTAAAATTTCTGTGCTTCTGATATCTATTTCTGACACAGAGCTAGGAAAAGATGTATACTTAAACATCCAACAGGTGTTTGTTTTTTCTAGCTTTTTCATTTAATATTGTGCCATGAAAGACTTGGATTACAAGGTGAAGGAAGTGTTCATTTGCTGCTGCTGACTGAAGGTGAAACTAGGTAAGCACCACTAAGAGTGTGATAAACACTATCAAAATTACTACCAAAGAGCAGTGGTAGAATGTCTGGCAGATCAAGGGCAGTGCGGCTAAGAATGAGAAACGACAAAAGAGTATAAGAAAAGGTATACAGCAGAAACAGTGCAAGTTAAAGCTGTGAAATCAAGTCAATTGCATAGATAATGCAACCAAGACAAACATTATTCTGCTAGAATATCAAAGCAGATGGTGTAGACAAGGAGCATCAAAAAGGAAATTTGCATATACAAGACAACTTCTGATTATGTGTTATCAGTTGACATAGGTCTTCGGTCTATTAATTAGCCCTGAAAAATACCCAGTTCTTTCTGGTAGTCAGGAAAATTGATTAAACCGTGGGATAAGTCTCCTGACACATGGGTTACTCTGGTTTGTGGTCTGCAACAGGAGTCAGTAAGGTATTACAGCCTTTCATAGAACAGGTGTGCAAATCTGCATGGTAGAACTTCAAAGGGCCCTTTTAGCCCTCCTTGGTGCACACCTGGAGCGACCCAGCTCCAGGAACTGTATGGTCATGTAGGCTTGTTCTCTTGTGTTTATCGTCTAAATAACTTCTGTTCTTTCTTGTGTCATTTTGTGATGAGTAGCAGCATAACTGTGCTCCTGTGACTCTTTCTCTCTCTCTTTTGAACCTGATCCTGAATAGACACAGAGGTTGCTCAGAACTGTAACAGAGGAACTCTGCTTACCTCTGTAACAAACTAACGAGAGCTTTTGAACTTCATCCTCTAACCAGCCAAAGCAAAAGGGGTCCTTTATATCTGTACCTCACTATTGTTGTAAAAAGCTATACTGAAATTATACCTGCAGAAGGATTGTGGAAGTCACAGAAATGTGGAATATTTTAGAAAATTTAGGAATAAGCTAAGATTTTCCCAGCTTTACTTCTTAAAAAAAATGGACCAGCCCATATATCTGTCTAGAGAGGTATACTTTGCCATCTCAGTCTGCTGTGAACCACATAGATTCCTCTGAATTTTGCCTTTCCAGATAATTCCAAAGATTTTCTTGCTTGTTTCTTAAAGACATGATGCAGCAAATCCTTAGGATTTTCTGTAGCACGTAGGTATTTGAGCAGGGTCTGAAGCTGGGAGGACAAAGCAACATCTGCCTGTCTATGGTGGTGTTCATGTGGCTTCAACATGAATATTCCAGTTGTGTGGCTTAGTTTTGTAGGATTCAGCCTGCCTTTCTAGGCTTGTTTCCATTCATGGGCATCAAAGAAAGGAAGGCTTCCCAGGCAGTGGGAAGTGAAAAATCTAGGAGCTGGTGGTTTCATTTATTTGTAGACTCCACAAAGATATGCAATCACAGCTTGTGATGATTATACTGCAAGATATGGTTTTGGAAAAACAATTTCAACAAACAATCAGATTCAACTCTGTCTCCAAGAGATTTCCAGTGCTCCTGGCCAGCACTGCCTGGATGAGGTTGTGCACAGAGGTGGAATGCTGACAGGTGGGCTTGGCAGAGTGATTCCTGGCAGCAAGGTAAGGAGTTTCTAGTACAGGTAGTCAGCATGGATAGATTAAATAGTTCCTTGACATTGAGTTTTGCTGTAAACAGACTGCTACTGAATATCCTGTCCCTTGGTTAGCAGTGAGAGGACTTGCAACAGCTCATGGGTACTTCTGAGAATTAAAGATGAGTCACTTAAAGGTTGCTGGATCTTCTTTCCTATTGCTCCACATCCTCTGTTTTCTGAAGATAAATAAGAAATGAGAGCTTGGAAATTCTCTTGAGAGGTCCTGCAGCTTGTTTGTTTAGTGAAAATACTTCTTGTTATCTAATTTTGTTACACTTGTTAACAACAGCAGTAGCTTTCCCATGAAACTTGTCCCAAGTAAACTAACCACAAGCTTTGAGAACTGAACTGCAGAGCAGAGAAGATAATCTCAGAAACTTGAAGATGAAGTACTTTCTTCTACCAACTTGTTTAGCATTTCTTTATAGCCTTGCACTAAGTAAACCTGTCCAGGTGTGTCCCTGCTCTCAGATTTTTAGCATTTACATTGCTGCTGCTGAGTTGTTCTGGCTATATTAAAAACAGTTAAAAACTTTTACTGCTGTGATTCTACATGGCAGAAGTTTTCTTCTATGGATATAAGCATTTATTAAAAGATAGGCTTTTTTTTTCACAGATAGCTACAAGAAACAATTACTTAGGTGAGTGTGATTGTAATTATTATAGAAATAAACGTAGATTTTGTTGGGGCTGCTTCTCTATACCTCATTCTCATTATTTTGTATATTTTTCTCTTTGAAAATATTTTCCAACATCAAAGGAGAATAATTCATAGAACTCAGATGCATTTAAAAGTCACATTCAGTGTAATTTTTTATGCTGTTGTGACGAAGAAATTAAGATTTATTGAGCAATTGCTCCAAGGAATGTTCTTTTCCATATGTAGCCTCAGCAAATCAGAATACTTTTAACCTTGATATGCTTTTAGCTTATCTATGTGGTATAAGACACTTCCCTGTCTTCTGTACCTAGGACTGTTGCACATTTTTGTCATAATAACCAATAGTTCTTCTCTGTGAGTGATGTGTTCCAAGTATTTTGGAGTCAGAACTGAGAAGCATGTCACAATATCTTATGTTAAATTAACAGTTAACCTTGGAATTTAATAGCTTCCATGCATTCAATATGCAAGATAAAAATAGTTATTTCTTCAGTATGATTCATTATATTTTTACAGAGGTCAGTTATGATTACTATTTAATTCCACAAGCTCTAAGGAAGAGAACAATGACTTGTGATACTTAGCCTTTCACTTTGAAGACTCCCAAAGAGTCTTAAGCTATAATATGTTTAGCCACAACTTTGGTTACAGCGGCACAGTAACATCTGCATTAATATGATTTTTTTTTATCTAGGAAGCAAGGCAGACCTAACAAGACTTAGCATATTGTGAATACTAAATTCACTCAGTCTTATTTTATTAATCCTTTTTCAAATTGTAGGAAAATGAACTTCAGTGAAAGAGATTTCCAAACATACAAAAGCTTGGTTAGTTTATATCTCTCATCTCCCTTTAGCACATCTATTTGCCTTCTCAGTGCCTTGTATGTTCTTTATTTTCTTCATCTACCAGGTAGCGAAATAGCTGTGCATGAAGGAGACATCCTCTTAAAAAGAGGATGATGCAGTGCAATTAACTGTGAGAGTTGTTTATGGCCCAAGTCACAAGATGGACTTGTCAAGGTTCCAATTCATATCTCTTCTGATTTCTGTGAGTGTGTGAAAATGGAAGCTGTAAAGTTAGCATTGATCTTCTGATCCGTTTACTCTATTATTTTATGTGTCTGTGGTGTGCACCAAAAGCAATCTTTCTCCAAAAGAGAATTTATTGACATGTCCCTTTTGCTAATCTGTTAGTCCTATGGTAGTTTGGCTAAGAGTCCGAGCATTTCAGTTAGAGACATTTAAAACGCGCTGTTACTTGGGCAGTAGTTGTTATATAAATACCAGCTAAGTAATTTTATTTACAATTCAAAGTTAAAATGTAAATTTTGTTAGTTCATTCCTGCTAGCTACAGCGCGCTCTGGTATTTAGCAAGTACACAAGAAGAAATATGATTTGTTAGCATTATGAATGCGTTTTTGTTGAAATTACCACTGGGAGCACTTTTTCAAACACTATAATTTTCTTCCAAATTTCTCATAGAAAAATTCCTGCACAAGAAGTCCTGTAAGGCAAAAATGGAAGAAAAATACTTGGAGTTATTTTTTCTATTATTTCCCTATAGTCAGTCAAGAGCTCTGTCCCATGCAAGAGGATGTAGGACCAATGCTTTAGTCTAGAAAACTGCGTTCTGAAAGACTTCATATGGGTTGTACAGGTCTTCCATCTCTCCTCTGCTGAGGTTTGACTGGTCTGAGGCTTCCATATAAACCCTTCTGAAAAGATCTCAACTTAAGAGAAAGTAGCACACAAGTGAAATGCAGCCTGTGCCTGATTCCCATTTCTGGGGAAACTCAATCTGTCATCATTTCAGCTGAGGAAAGCCCAGCCTTTGCAATATTGGGCTGCTCCTCTGTCCGTGTACCTCCAGAACTGCAGCATATACTCTTGTATATGCTTATTCCATCTACATCCCTCCCCCCAGACTTTAAGATGAGAAAACTGAGATACAAATAACTTGTAGATGATTCATAACTGAGGAAACCGAACTAGGCCAAAATATTCAAAAACACTGAGATCTTTGTGTGGTACCTGAATAGGAACACTGATTTTCAGAACCTCTGAACACAGGCTGTCTCAAGTTCCAAGGAATGTATAACAAACATTTGTTCTCTCTGATAAACAAAATAGGGTTTGGGTGCTTAGCTACAGGCAGATGGTTCATTTGGGAAACTTTAATCCCATTATTTGTATCTGAAATAGTTTCATCTTTTCCATTCTGTCTAATGGAACAAAAAATTCCAGTCTTCGATCTTCATCAGCTGCCTCCTACAAAATATGCATTACGGCCGACTATAATTCTTACATCCCCCTTTAGAGGTCAAATCAACTTGAAGATCTCTGAAGGCTTTGTGCCATTTTTTAAATTATACTTGTATGAGAAAAAATTAATGAGTATAGTGAAGATTTAAAGAAATGCACCCATCAACAAAGGTAGTTTTTAATTAGCCAAGGACAATTTTTTTTGCCCCTCTCTCTTTTTAGCAGTGACAGAGAGGTCCTGGATTGCTGATGCTCTGCAAGAGATTTCCACACTGACCTGTGTGCAGTTTGTAGACTGCACTACGGAAACAGACTAAGTGCATGTTCAACATGGGCAGAGGTAAGCTCCCTGTCTCCTGAGAATAGAAGCACTCAAGAGGTCTTTCAGCTTCTTTTCTGTTATGATTTGGGTTTAAGTAATTACCCTTTTATATCCTAGGAGTGAAGATTCAGGGGGCAGGTACAATGTTTCATTGTTCTTTAGGTATATTTGTAGTTAAATATAATGGGGTAAAATTCAAAAAGAGCTATTGTCCTTAATTGTTGTAAACTGTTTCAGGTTCTTTGCTTAACTACTTAAACTGCTTCATCTTAATTTGATATAGCCATTTTGCAGTTTTAAAATTTGTCATACTCATCGCAAATGATTTATTCTCCCCATCTCCCCACCCCCGCTCCATACAGTTTGGCAGCTTTCAGAAGCCTTGATATCTCATTCCAGTGACTATTTGCATGTCCACTTCTGTGGCTGCATGTATGAACGCCCTTGGTGGCATACTCAGTTAATCTATTTCTTTGTATTTGATGAATGTGACCATTTTGGTTATTAATTGCTTATTCTTAGCTGCTGGTCTTACTTTGGAAAAATTGGAGGACGTCAAGCAGTAGGCCTGGTAAAAAATGGTTGCATAGGTAAAGGAGCAATTCAGCATGAAATGAACTGGGTTTCATCCATGAACAGGTATGCAGTGACCAGGACAAGTTTGTCAAGATTATGTGGGAACACATTGTAGCAGGTATGTTCACTAAATCTTAAGAGAAAACATATACTTTCAGATAAAGGAGGCTGTTTATTTCTTTTATAAACAGCAATGCAAATATGAATCATGGTTACTGTTGGCTGAATTGCAGCAACAGCACATTCAGTGTAATGGAATTTCGCATTCAGTGTTTGTATTAGGGAAATTTCTGTGTCTACACCTACGTTAGTCTGGTCCTCCAAGGCAGATGCAAAGTAGCTCTACGTTCTTATTTTGATTGCCATCTTGAGCCCAGACTCACCTTATATCCAAAATACTAAGATCACCAGGAAAGCAAAATGTTCTGGACAAGACTATGGGACTTGTAGCCGATGTGGTGTGAAACATGATAGTCGGAGATCTTGATAGGGGTCACACAGCAACTCTATCTCCAACAAAGCAGTGGAAATAGGGAAAGCAGTAGGTGGACATCTTGGGACTGGCAGTGAATGAGTGTGCATAGCCTAAAGTGAAGATGAACAACCACTAGCAAGAGCAAAACTCTGGGGCCTGGCATCCTGTGAGAGGGAGAACTACAATTATTTACTCCTTCAGGAGAGAATAATACACACCTGCCATGAAAAGAAGGAGCAATGGGGAGCAATCAGGATTGTAGGGTCAAAACAAGTGAATGTTATTTAAGGAAGGGAATGCAAGATGAATGGTTTGGGTATGTGCTCTTGATCTGTGTTCTGGGGACATGGGAGCATAGACAGAGCTCCATGCTTTGGGGTGGGTAGGGTAGAGAGAATTGCAGGAGGTCCCTGGTAAAGCAAGAAAATGGTACGTAAAAGAAATTAGGAGAAGAAAGGATGCAAGGAATCACTTATCTGATAACTATGAGAGAACTGGACAACCCACAAAAGTTGCAAAAAGATAATAAGTGTACTTCACTCATTACAGAAAATAACAATAAATTAGGCAGGGCAATTGAACACCAAATTCTAATAAATGTCTTCCACAATAAGATATTAAACTCTTCAATGTCATGCATAGCTGAAAATATATCTGTCTGTTTCACCGGATGGAATTTGATTGTTTATATTGCAAATTCCTAACACGCAGTCCTCCAGACTTTTTCAGCTATTCCTGTGATATTCTAAGTAAATTCCACGTGTGCTGGTTTATATTGAGGTTTCAGCTCTAGTGTTAAGGTGTAATTTTGCTATGAATTGTTTGCCATTGCAAAACAAGGGCATACCACGTTTGAAATGCTAGCATACAATGTGTTGAGGAAGAGGACCTGGAAACATGAAGTTACACTGAAGATAGCAGACACATAAAATCTTACACTAGTTTGGCAGGGAAGTCCACAGGTTTAGATGTCATCATTCCTAAAGGATACAGGGGTAACCACACTCTGACTCAGGCACAGTACCATGAAAGGAGAAAAGAGGGGGAAGAGGTGCAGATAACAAGACTATACAAAAGAAGATGGGGTATATCTTCAGTGTTTTAACAGCATTCACCTCGAGTGGAGGCTAAGACTGGTGTAACAAGGGAGTTAGAATGCAGAGCATGTGCAGCACGAGTACAGTAGAGAAAAAGTACAAAGATAGGTACACAGGGAAAAGGAAACAAAGAAACACAGCTATGTTCATGGTGACTATTAGTTTACACCTCCTGTAAAAACATGCAGCTCTTAATAGTGCTGTGGCAGAGCTGCCCCTAACCTCAGTGTTGCAGATGTAGACCTCAAGACCTTTTGCAGCTTTCAGTCTCTCCCACACAAGCTGTTTTTTGCTTGCCAGGACTGCAGTACTATGGATGTTTGCTGGATTTTGTTTCTACCCAACAATTCCACTTGGAAACCATCCTACTTCTTTGTTTTGACAAAATGTAGCCTGGTTGGTTGCTGTCCTCTTAGCTATTTGAAACTCAGCTTGTTTTTCCCAAACTTTTTTTGGAAAAACCTGTATTCAAAGCCTTCAGCCAAAGCTTCCTTTTCAGCTCTTCTGAGTCATTATATTTAGCCTCTGGCAGAGGTAGAGTTTTTTAAAAAGTGGAAAAGATGGGTTAAGCCCCCACTCATGTGCACATCTAGACAGCCAGATCTGTCTGGCATGTGATGAGGCACACACCAGTTTGCTGGCAGTGCCTCTGTACAGCCAGGCTCCTGTAACTTTTCATTTTTAGCAAACCAACTGAGCAAAGCACTTCTGTGCCAAGCAATAGCCATATGCTTAAGTGTTTCACTGTATTTGAACCATGTTCTCTGTTAATCACCCAAAAGAAGCCATGCAGTTGTTGATAAGTCATTCTGAAGTCAGTATAGCAGATAAAATGAAACGATTTAAAAACTGACCAGAGTCAGGAAAGCCACTGCTGTTGAGAACTAGTTTGAGTTTTTTGAGCTATGAAAAGCTCCAAAGTCATGTTCATCCACAAACTTTCTTTAATTCAGGATTTTGAAGCTTCTCTTTGTATTTCCTAGCCCTCTTTGGGACCTGTGCTGAAGAACTTTACTGGGAAAGACTGGCACTGGTTGCAAGCCTGCCAGCCAAGTTTTGCAGGCTTTGGAGACTTTTCTGACAAGTATCCAATGCTGAATACTTGTCCAGATGGTTTGTGGTTTACAAACCACTAGTTACAATAACGAAGGTACAGATGTTGAACTGGAAAAGAGTGCCCAGTGCCTAGGGCATTAGCCTCAAGGCCAGGGTGACTGTATTCAGCTCCCTGCTCTGATGTTGCTTGCTTGCCTGTCTCACCATGGACAAGAAACACAGTGTGCGTTTTGTAGTCATGCTGTCCAGCCAATGGAGGGAAATAAGTGCCTTCAGATGAAACTCCCTCCAACTGTGTGTGTGTGTGTGTGTCTCTCTCCCTTTTCCTCTGACTATTCTGGGAGTCCTGATGAATAGATACAGTGCCTGACTTAAAGAAATAAAACTAGGTGACCTGAATTCCAGCCCAGGTCTCTCAGTCCCAGTCCTGGATCAGTGTTTAGCTTTCTTACCTTTTTAAGGCTAAACAGATGAAAAGTGATGACATGTTCCGCAGCTATGATGAGATGGGCTACATCAACAGCTATATTCAGACAGAACGTTTCTAGATGATCTTACTGAGTGTCCTTGCTTCATGTGAGTCCTATCACTTCAGTGTAGTCATTACTGATAGGTTTGACCAGAGTCAAAACCAGAAGATGGCTGATCTTTGGTGTAAGTAACAGGCAATCCTTATCCCATTGTTTTGTGGTCTTACAGCCCTTCTCTGGAAGGACTCAGCAAGATAGGTTGGCGGTCACCCACACATACCTCTGAATTTTTTCTTTAAAGTGATCAACCAGATTTCCCTCTCAAGGTATTAGTGTAGCTTTGAGGATGTAGGTTGGATGCCTGTAATGTTCAAAATAATGAAAAGAAACATATTTGGAGATGCCCTAGTGAAGATGGACAGATGAATACCTTTACTTGTAAAGTGGAATGGATTTATTGATTGTATCAAATCTTTGACTTATTTGATTTGGTTTATATTCAGGAACCTACTAGACTCAGTGAAAATGGGTTCCCATGGGCTCTGGTGGGTTTGATAGATGCAAGATCTCATGAGAACAAGTATTTGTATGCTAAGTTATTCTTAGGATTATGACAGCGGGTGGTGTACTATTAGAGCAGCAATAACTCTTCTGACTGAAATGTTGCTTTCCCATCTTACAGGGGAACAAGGGAACTTTGGAAAAGTTAATTCCAAAAATCTGGGCCTTCCCTATGACTACTCTTCAGTGATGCACTATGGCATGTAAGTTGCTTTCCAAGATTTCTTTTCAAAGGAGCAAGCAGCTTTTAGATTTTCTGCTCAGATCTAGGAAAAAAAGAATTGGTCTGTGCAGGAAATTACTTTTGTTGTTCATTTAAAATTGAGTGAATGGAATTAATTAAGGGAGAGCAAACTTTTTTTGTCAGCAAGAATCCTGAAATCCAGAGTTGATATGGATTGAAAAAAATGAGGACAACGTTTTCTTTCACTATACTCCTGTCTCTTGCTACAGGCCTTTGACATGGATGTGGTCCAAAGTCTAACTCTACTGAGTCACTGATTTGAAGCAGTTCTGAAGTTTAAATGATTTCATTAACATTGTAACAGCTGGTCATATACAACAATATTTAGGTCCAGAGAGGAGAAAGATGAATTTTTTAAATATCATTAAGATGTTCTGTACTACCTCATATTCATCTGGGAATACTGTCTAAGGTTGCGTTTTAGTCAATAATGTACAAGCTTGTATCACATGCCTTCTTTATTTCCACTAGCAAGTCACAACTTTGGAGCAAAACCATGAAATAAAACTTGTCTAGTAGGAGGCAGGAAATTGCAGATAACAAATAAACAATTGGTAACTGAGACATAATTATTCCTGGTCTTCTGCTTCTGGAACCATGAAGGTGGAATTCAGTTGATTTTGCCAGAACATTGGCAAAAGCTCTTCTCACTCAGGACAGTGTAGCTTTTTCTTGTTTCTCCTTTTCACGTGATGCACAAAAATTGGCTGCCATGCTGGTCCTCTTCAGGAAAGACTAACTGATCTCAGAGAATTTTCTTGCCCTTTCCGTTGAAATTCTGTGCATGTGGTACATGAATACGATTCTGCAGTTAGATAACTTTGTTCTTTAAGAAAAGTTACCTAGAAATGTGATTTCTGAATTTCTACAGATATGATTTCTCCAGCACTCCAGGAAAACCAACTATTGTACCAGTTCCTGACGCCTCTATACCCACTGGGCAGAGAGAAGGGCTGAGTAACTTGGATGTAGTCAAAATCAACAAGCTCTACAAGTGCAGTAAGTACTGTGCATGTGAAGTAAGTACATGCAGAAGGCATGAGAATCCTTATACAGTTGATGTTTGTAGGCACTAACAGATGTCCCCCAAAGGACAGTCAGCCCACAGTTCATTCAATGTATCTCTCCTTTGCCCCAAACCAAAGCTGATACATGTGAAAACAGACCTGTTCCAGTGCCAAGCTGCTGCCTCCTTTGAAAGGACAATTTATTTTCAATAATTTGCTGTCATTCTGAGTTATTCTCACGTGGTCCTTGCTCTTTAACGTAAGCAAAACCCATAAGATTAATCCTAGTTGCTACATCTGTCAATTTCTCACTTCAAGAAGGCTCTGAAGGTTACAAAGCATGCACGCTATCCTCAGCCACAATTATGGCTTAGAGTCCTGTGCATTGATAGTACCAGAAGGTTTGTGATTTCTTTCAATTAGAAGATGAGTGCAGGGTTGTAAGTATGGGTGCCATTTAGGCTAATAAGAACATCTCTTTGAGGGGACTTCCCCAAGCCTTTTGTATAGTTATTGACATCGAGTGCACCCTCACCAAGTCTGCAGATGACACCAAGCTGAGTGGTGCAGCTGCCACACCAGAAGGATGAAATGTCATCCAGAGGGACCTGGACAAGCTGGAGAAGTGGGGCTGTGCAAACCTCACAAGGTTCAAAAAGGCCAAGCGCAAGGTCCTACACCTCAGTCAGGGCAATCTGCAGTTTCAATACAGGATAGGGGATGATGTGATTGAGAGAAGCCATGTGGAGAAGGACTTGAGGGTGCTGATTGATGAGAAGCTCAACATGAGCCGGCAATGAGCACTCACAGCCCAGAAAGCCAAACTTATCCTGGGCTACACTGAAAGAAGTGTGGCCAGGAAGTTGAGGGAGGGGATTCTGCCCCTCTACTCCACTCTTGTGAGACCTCATCTGGAGTATGGTGTCCAGTTCTGGAATCTGCAACATAAGAAGGATGTGGAGCTGTTGGAACGGTTCCATAGGAGGGCTACAAGGATGATCAGAGGGCTGAAGCACCTCCCATAAGAGGACAGGCTATGAGGTAGTTGGGGTTGTTCAGCCTGGAGAAGAGAAGGCTCCAAGGAGACCTTATAGTGACCTTCCAGTACCTGAAGAAAGCCTACAAGAAAGCTCAGGAGGGACTTTTTGCAAAGGCTTGTATTGGTAGGACTAGGGGCAATGGCTATACACTGGGAGGGGCAGATTTAGACTAGACGTAAGGAGGAATTTCTTCATGATGAAAGTGGTGAGGCACTAGAACAGGTTGCTCAGGGGAGTTTTGGATGCCTATCCCAGAAGGTGTTCAAGAAGGATATTGAGGCTCTGGAGTGTGTCCAGAGAACAACAAAGAAGCCAGTGAAGGAGCTGGAGAACAAGTCTTAGAGGAGCAGCTGAGGGAGCTGGGGTTGTTTAGCCTGGAGAAGAAGAGCCTGAGGGGAGACATTATTGCTCTCTACTACTACCTGAAAGGAGGTTTTTGAGAGTAGGGTGCTGGCCTCTTCTCCCAAGGGACAGGTGATAGGACAAGGCGGAATGACCTCAAGCTCTGCCAGGGGAGGTTCAGAGTAGATATCAGAAGGAAATTTTTCACAGAGTCATCGGGCAGTTGAACAAACTGCCCAGGGAGGTGATTGAGGTATTTAAAAGACAGGGAGGTATTTAAAAGACAGGTAGATGAGGTGCTCAGGGACATGGTTTAGTGGCAGATAGGAATGGTTGGACTTGATGATCCTGGAGGTCTTTTCCAACCTGGTGATTATATGATTTTACCTCATACGTTTGTATTTTGTAATTCGGGGAGTTAGACATACTACAGTAAATGAAGACTACACATGGAAAGACAAAATGGATGAGACTTTGTGTCTTTGTGTGTCTTTGTATACCAGTCATTACATCTGTTACTTGACTTCAGTGCTCTCTGTTATTGTTTCCCCAGAGACTACCCTTTGCTTTGACAGAATCTAGTTCTAAAGCTTGATTTTTGAGTACACTTATGGATATACACACATTTGCTGATGGGATTTGATGTATTGATGTCATTGAAACTACTCCTATGATTGAGGTTAAGAAAGTTCATGAAAGATCCAGGCCTTTTTTAGTAAACAAAAATCTGTGAGTGAATCTCTATGTCTTTAAAAAAACATTTGTAGCTAAAGCATGTAAGTACCCTAATTAGCTTTATTTTACTTGCAGGTTTTGAATAATTTTTACACTAGGAACATCAACACAATTGTAAGCGTTTTAATTAATTTCTCTTTTGCAAACTTGACTGGTGCAAATTGTTGGAAAGACTTGTCAGGCGTTTCTGGAAGAGTTTTGTGCAGTTTTCATTCTGTTCAACACTGTTCGGTTCTTCTCTTCAGATTGCTGTAGCACTGTGTTGCCTAAATCCAAAGGCTCATTCTCCTCTGTTAATTACCCATCCCCATACCCGAATGATAACAACTGCCTGTGGTTGATCCGCATCCGTCGAAGTAAGGTAATTTTTATTACAAAAAAAAAAAGGTTTGAACTACAATGTCAAGGGTACACAACATTTCTTCATTGTTATGGCTGCCCTCTACAAGTCATTTTCATGGGCCAAGACATTTATTTTGTTATGCAGTAGATTAAGAGACAGCCTCAACAGTTTTCATAAGACTTATTAGGCCTGTCAGATGCATTATTTTATTTAAATTGATTTTCATCCAGTTGAGATTGGATGACTTTCCAAAGACAAGCAATAGTGAAACATCAATCACTGGGCTCAGTAACAGGGTATCCAGGTGAAATTCTATGCTCTTCTTACACAGAAAGTAAAATTTCAGTGATATATGGATAATAAAATGAATACAAAGTGCCAGTTCACTTCACAGAAGTTAGATGGTTTGAATCTTTCCCTGTGTATTTCATTAAATCCAACATATTTTCTTATTTCTCGAGATTTTCCTGCAGTTTGAGGCTTTTGATCTCCAACCCTTCTCACACTGTTCATCTGACTATATAAAAATTTACAATAGAAACAGCAAGAATTCCCTTTTTTAGCTACACAAATACTGTGGGAAAGGGCCACCACCCTCCCTAGTGGCATCTGGATCAGCAATGCTGGTGGAGTTTGGAAGTGATGAAAGTATTACAGCCACAGGATTCAGACCCTCCTACAACAGGGGTATGAACGCTCCTTTACAGAGCTTGGAGAACAGCATTAATAGTACTGGTATGGAAGAACTGAGAATTTTGACCATGTACTCCAGAGTAGGTTTTCTCTGTGTTGTTCTTTACACTTCCACAGCAACTGCTAATGCAGAAGCCTAGGTAATGATGGAGCTGAAGATTAGCAGGAAACAGAAAAGGGAGTGTTGCATGGGTCTCATGTTAATAATCCTGAGAACCCACTCACATTCTTCTGAGAGCCTCTGCTAGGTGTCTTCACACCTTTAGAACCAATTTCTTTAAATAAAAACAATGCAACAGCTGTAAGTAATAGGATCAGCACAGCCAAAGAGTACAGACTGCATAACTCAACAAGAAATCTCAACCAATGACATGTAATGCCAGTATCTGGGTAACATCTTATACAAAGTTTAGTGGCATGTTATGCAATGGGAGATGTAAAAACCTTGGTTAACTTATGATTTCTGAATTAAAGGCTGTTGTTATGTTACATGAAACACAGTGCTTACTGTAGTCATTTGAGCGGTGTCTATTATGGACTGCTGGACAAAATTCTGTTGTGCTGCAACTGCTTTCAGTTAGAAGGCAGTAATCCAAATAACTTCTTATCACCTAATTTCAACTCAAAAGCTAAACTTTTAAAGCATAAATTGAAGAAATCTTAGAAATGTGTCACTTTTACTCTTTTTGCATTCATCTTGATGAAGTTATTTCTAGATAGTGTTATGAGTAGCTTGATAATGCAATCTTGAATACTTGAGCTAATTATTTCCTGAAAGTGCAGTAACTTTGTACTACTAGAATGTGATGCTGATGTGGTAACACTCAATTGTAAAGACAGATATAGATTCAGATGCAACTGTTTCCTCTCCTCCAAAGATTGTTTAGCAACCATTTCTTAGTTCCTTCAATATAGCTGCTGATACAAAGTGCTATGCAAAGAAATAAAATATTTCAGCAGTAGGATTTCATGCTAGTGCATTTTTTTGAAGAAAGAATACAATAAGCAAGATACTTCTACTGGTTTTAAATACACCCATTCTGATATCCATATTTATGTATTCTGTGTGGAGGATAGCAATTTGGATCTGGTTCCAGGAAATAGTATACTCGAAGTCTAGTTTCAAAACTGTCACAGGGACAAAAATATCAAATTTCCCTGTTTTTCTCCTTTACTCCTCAGTGAATTGTGGAAATACTTTCACAGGTTCAAATGGAGTCATCACCTCTCCAAACTACTCCAATACCAAAAAACCCAAGTGTGCTTCTGCATCATCAGTTCTTCAGTAGGATACAGGGTAAGACACAGATTAATTAGTGAATTTCATGTGTACTTTAATGGAATAATTTTTGCCTTGGAGGATAACAGCCGTAATGCCAGTTTTTGAGTTGGCAATCTCAGAGTAAAAAACTGAACACAAAAATCCAGTTTAAGATCTTGTGCTGGATCTTGGTACCTAACGTGTTCAACAAGGGAAAACCTTTACATGCCTGTGGGAACTTATGAATTTAGTTTGTAATGGTAGGCTTTGTTCAGAATACCTAGTGAAGAGTTCCCTCTAGAAAACTGAAACACTGAACAGGTGCTGGTTTTGTATTTCTCTGGAGTAAAGAATTCAAAGTGTACAAGATCAATCTTGTCCCTTGCCTCTCCTTCTATTCCAAATGTCAATGAGCTAAGCAAATAATCTGCTACTAATTTGCATTACAATATAGGCTCAGGATGTGGAGAAACACCAAAATAAAAAATGATGCCTGCGCATAAGGGGTTTAGACTATTTGTACTTGCTACATACAAGTGTAAGAGAAAAGGATATAACTTGACAGCAAAGTGCTTTAGTTGTATTTCCTCCAGATATCTCTCAAAATGTTATCCTTTGAGCTGGAAGATAGTGACAGATGCATCTATGACTATTTGCTCATTAATGATGGAAGCCAAACTACATCACCTGCAGTTGGCCCTTATTGTGGGACAGAGTAGGTTGCAGACTTTTCTTCCACTGGGAACTTTGTGCTGGTCAAATTTTGCAATGATATATATAGTTTGATGATATATCTAGTTTGGGAATTGCCTGGCTTTGTGATGAGTTACACATTTGACAGATAATACTATAAAGATGGGAGTTGGAAAACATAGAATGTAAGTAAGAGACCACCTAGCCACAGGCAGAAGACAAGATGCCCCTGGTTTCAGCAAAATATAAATCTCCTCAATACTTTTAAAAAGCTTGAAGCTTGGTCTCTTAGTCTTACATCTCAAGTAGTGTACCCAACCTTAATGTGCAATCCAGTATACACACAAAAAAAACTTGAGACGTGTTTATTTGTACTTTGAAGCCAGTCTCACTTATACAGTTCATATAGGCACCTTAGCTTAGCCTGGAAATCACCACTTTACACCAAAGGTGCAAAACAGGATGTTGGTACAGCACCTCAGGTCAAAGAACTGCACTACTCCTCTGTGAGATGAGCCACATCAAGGAACAGATTTAATTAACGATTAAGAGTGGCAGGAACAAGTAGTGAGGGAGAAGGAATAGAGTGAAGCCCCTCTTCTTGCCAGTTTGCTGTGGACTGCAGCAAGTATTGATGTTGTCCATGAAGTATTGCCAAAATATATTTTAACAACAAGGACCGAAAACCTAATGCAAAATCCACTGAACGTGAGTGGAGCCAGTAATTTCGGAGAACATACTAAGTGTGAAGTACCTTGTCTGTAGAGAGAAATCTTCCACCTCTGACGTCTGAAGAGGAGAAAGCAATGACCACTATAGACAGCTCAGTCTGCTTTGACTTGATGTATTCAGAACTAAATGCCAGTACCAAACTGGAAGACGCCAAAACATAATACAAAAAGTTCTTGTTCCAGTTATGCCTTTATGAAGAGGGACATATAGAAAATGCCATTTTACTTGGTACTAGAAAGGCACTTTTGGTTTATGCTGAGTTTCAGGGTTGGGGATTTTTTAAGGATCTGTAATATTTTCCTTTAAAAGCATTGGTTAATTTTCACCCTCAGAAGGATGATAACTGATAAGTTGTGGACATCAGGGTCTAGAGCTTACTTTCATGGTGGTAAAGTGCATGAGCAGCAGCCAACAAATATTTGTAGTTCTTACAAGCTATTGTGTTCTAGCTATTAAAAATATTCCTTCATTTAATTTACCTTGCTATTGGGATTGGCACATTTTGGGAAGATGCAACAATTTCAGTAGTATGAGAGAAAATTAAACTCTATTTCTATTTTTAACCATAACTTCAGACTGTACAAAAGCTAATTATCCTCCCTGAGTCTGAGGACTTTCATGGAGGTGCAAAGTAAAAACCCCATGACAACTGTCAGTGTATACAAAGTTGAATGGGTCCCTATTTCATATATTGAAGACTGAACCACTTTGTAATTTGAGTATTACTTTAAATTTCCTTCCCATGGCCTGATGTGGGGTTCTACATTGATCCAATGTTTTAGATCTTGACTCATATAGCAAAGGAGCATGAACATGTTGAAACAGCAATGTACCATATATAGGAACATTAGAATTGCAAGTTGTCCCTAGAAATATGGTTTTAAGTAGTAGTCTGAGATGTGACAGTGCGACTTAATCTAGGTGCTTTATTTGTAAGTGAGCCCTTCCTGCAGGCAAGTTGTAAGCCCTGAGGGCACACAGCCTCGATGAAGACTCCAATCTCTTCTGTTCTGAAAACATAAATTAGACCATAATGATGTAGAAATGCGTTCCTGAATGTACAGACAGGTTGAAATGTAATGTGATTAATAAGTTCTCTCTTTCATAGGAAAGATGTTTCAGTCTGGGATTTAAAGGCTCCACTTTTCAAGGGTTCTATTAAGGGTCCTAGTTAACCACTTTCCTTCAGGGACATGCACATTAGCTGGAGCTTCCACATGCTCCAAACCACCTCCTGACCCTCCACATAAATCAAAACCTTCAGCTTCCCTCTAATTATGGCTCAAATCTCTGGTTTCCTGCCAGCAATCTCCATGTTATACATTACTCATCTATAAATCTGTGGCCCACCAAACAGGAAGATGCAAGATACAAAACATCCTGATGAGTAGCATCCATCTTATAATGACTGATGCTCACTTTCACCCACAGTTAGTAGTGAATCTTATAAGGGGGAAGCTGTAGAATTCACAGACTTACTAAGGGTCCCCAGCTGCAAAGTGTAAGGGGACTTGCATCCAACAGACAATAATCCTCCCACAACATGCACTGCATATATATGCACATATATTAAAAAAATGTTTATAAGCAATGTCTGTTAGCATTGATATTCTGAGATATATGAATTCAGAATGAGCAGCCAGTGGATACAATGAACAGAATAGCCAAAAATTTAGGATTCAAATAGGTGGATTTTGAGAGGTTCTAATGAAACTTCAGCATTCATTTAATGCAACTTTGAAATCCAGCATGTGAGAATTTAATGTTGAAAACCAGAGGTATCTAGCAGTGATGTATGTACATATGTATTCCCATATAAGTACACACCTCATTACACAAAGGTATTACCTTAAATGCAGACCAAACAAGATCTGTGCTGAGACCCACTTCCACAAACCTGTGTGTGTGGAGGGGACAAGAGTGTTTGTGTATTCCAATCTTACCTGCTCTGGGACTGTCCAGGCTCCTACCTGGGAGAAAAATCAGGGCCTATCGGTGGTATCTCTTTGTAATCTGTAAGAACCAAAGCAAAGATCTGTCAATCACTGGTGTAAGAGAAAAACAGCCTGGAATGAGGCGCTACAGAAACACATGAAAAGAACCCCCAAAACCCAAACAAACAACACCCACCACACCCCCCTTAGTGGCGAGTATTGTGTTTAATTTAGAACATATTTCCTTTACGTAAGTAAATAACTGTGGCTGAGATGATGCTTGCTTGCATGACTAGAATTACAGTTCCTGATAGAAAATAAGGACAGCATGCTGATAGTACAGTTGGTTCCTCCTCTAGAAGAAGAAAGCAAGCCTCCTGAAACAGAAGAAGTACTGAAACTTAGTTTTCAATTTCACTGCAGTGATGAGGTGCCCTTTTAACCACACTGGACTGCAAGGGGAAACATTGCAGCCAAAGAGACTTAGTAGGCAGATGGCCACACTTTGAAAGAATTTGAACTTTTTCAGACCCAAAGTTTTACTTCTAGATATGCTCCATTACAGTCATAGAATCATAGAATCATAGAATCACCAGGTTGGAAGAGACCCATCGGATCATCAAGTCCAAC
>WAAB01023657.1:0-23643 GCA_013389865.1 Piaya cayana | reverse complement strand
GTGTCCGTAACCCCTTGGAAAACTGAGTATCCAACAGTTGGGTTCTGCCTCAGATTATACGAAACAATTGCAAGTCGGAAAACTTCAAGAAAATTGGGTGTGAATGGTCTGAAGAAATGGAGTGAACAGGCAAGGAGCTGTGATACAGCCCCGCTTCCCTTCCC
This sequence comes from Piaya cayana, assembly GCA_013389865.1. NCBI lineage: Eukaryota > Metazoa > Chordata > Aves > Cuculiformes > Coccyzidae > Piaya > Piaya cayana. The sequence goes on along the minus strand of WAAB01023657.1, from coordinate 23,479 downwards.
ATCGGGGTCAGAACAGCTGGAATGTGCTTGCCTGAAGTTTGAGCTCCCAGTCAGCCATGTGATTGACGCAACTAGTCACTTGATTTCACAGATGCTTCATGGCAGCATAGCTCCGGGAACGTTTAAGAGACTATAAAGGAGGGATTAAAGAGCGAGCAGTCAAAAGAGCAATTTTACTCTATCCCAACCACAGCATCACATTTGCACGCAAGAAGAAATAAGCCCAATAACTGGAAGAATTCCATTCAGGAGCCTGCATACTCATCCAGGAGGATTTGACCATCAAAGAGACAGGCTGGGATAGAAAGTTATATTCTGCTCTGCTTGTATTTATACACAGATGAACTTTACATATGCATAGTCCCAGAGACTGTGTGTGTACACTAAGAGTATTTTGTAAACACGAAGAGGTTCAGGGCTTTAAAAATCAATTTATTCAGTTACTCTTCAAACCTTCCTCATTGCCTCGTATAACCAAACACAATGTTCTCCACAGGGGTGATGGAATAGTGATAATTTTAAAAGGATGGGAAAACTTCCAATCCTTTGAGTAAAGGCTACGGAATATTGCAAATTCATACTGTTGTTTGCCAGCATTTTGAGTATTCAGTGACTGTTTCAGTGAAATCATTCCAGAAGATAGTGATTTTCTTTTTGCTAAATTGTCTAAATGAATGGTTCATTAAAAATCTGATCTCAGTTATTCTGAATGCGTATCTTTGTGAGTCTAGGATTCATTTGGACTTACAGCGCTGTGCATGTGTAGAGGAATGTGTAGAGAAAGGGCTTGTTTAGCCTGGAGGAGGCTGAGGGGAGACCTCATTGCTCTCTGCAACTACCTGAAAGGAGGTTGTGGAGAGGAGGGAGCTGGGCTCTTCTCCCAGGTGACAGGGGACGGGATGAGAGGGAATGGCCTCAAGCTCCACCAGGGGACATTTAGGCTGGACATTAGGAAAAAAAAATCACAGAAAGGGTGATTGGGCACTGTCAGAGGCTGCCCAGGGAGGTGATGGAGTCACCTTCCCTGGAGGGGTTTAAGGGACAGGTGGACGTGGTGCTGAGGGACATGAGTTAGTGATTGATGGGAATGGTTGGACTCAATGATCCGGTGGGTCTCTTCCACCCTGCTTATTCTATGATTCTATGAAATGTGCCCAACTAAAGGATGTGTACCAGCTCCGCTTTGGCATTTGAGGGGTGTTTTACCTTGGGGAAAGCAGGGTTCTCCCCCACCAGAACTTCTAAACTCTCAGTAAAATCTGAGTGACTCACCTCTGACGCTAACCATGCACAGCGCATACACCAGCATCACGCCTGATATCACCACATTGTTTAGGTATCTTCCCGCTTTATCACTTCTACTAGAAAACATCATGCAACGGCAACAAGCTGTGGCATCGTCACTGACAACAGCTGACGAGCTAGGGCTCTGTTCCAGGGTGTAGGCAGTGGAGTAAGCAGCCCTGTAGTCACAGAATGGTATCACGTGTACCCCACGCCCTTTCCTTTTCCAAGGACGAGCAGCTTGAAAAACAGAGATACGTTTTGGGTTTGTCCTACATGAGTCAGGAGGATTCTGATACCTCAAACTGCTAAAGGGAAAAAATAAAAATCAAACCATAAAATACCGTAAGGAAAAAGTTATATCTCCTATCTCTGATGAATAGGAGCTGATGTCTGAATACAAACCATTCAGGACTAAAGCACAGCATGACACAGAGCAATCAGCTCGACACAGTCAATATATCCATTGCCAGGAAAAAATATACTTGTTCTCTGAAAACATGGGTAGGAACATCAGTAAGGACAGCACCCTTGTCTCTCCTTCCCCAGAGTCCTCTCAAACATGACATATTTGCTACTGAACTTACTTGGATCAAGTCTCTATCACTAACATCTACTTTTGGGAAGAAAGCCTGGCTTCAGCTGCCAACAGCAATGCTCCTTTGGCTTCAACAGAGGCAGGATGTCACTCTTGCTGCCTCGACCCTAAATGAATGACTAGCTTTACGCACTGAAATGAAGATTAACTTAAAACTGATGTTAATGAAATTGGATGTGTTTTTATGCTGATCCTTTTATCTTGATGGCAAAACACTTGCTGGTTTAGCTCCATAAGGATTCTGATCACTTAGATAATCTCTCTCTGCAATCCAGAAGCCCCAGTCCAAATTCAGCTCCTATATAATGACCTCTCTAAAGATACAATAGTGACTTGTCCGGCTCCCACAGCCCTGCCCCAGCAAGGATTCACCCTTCTCCCTGGGTTAAATATATCCAGGAGACTTATCATAGAATCATAGAATCGTTTGGGTTGGAAGGGACCTCAAAGCCCATCCAGTTCCACCCCTGCCATGGACACGGACACCTCCCACTGGATCCTCCAGCGATGGGGCAGCCACTACTGCTCTGGGCAACCAGGGCTAGGGTCTCGCCACACTCACCGTGAAGAAATTCCTCCTTGTGTCCAGTCTAAATCTTGTCCCTCTCCAGTTTATCCCCATTGCCCCTCCTCCTATCCTTCCAAGCCTCTGAACAGTGGCAAGAATTGCCTCACTCATCTCCCAGATCTAGCCAGAGGCATGACTAATGCCTGTGATGTGCCCCGAAATACTGGGAGGAAAGGCTTTCAGGAGCAGAAACACATGGTTTCTCACTCTTCCTTTTCCCCACCTTTTTTTCTCCCACACTTCTTTGTTGTGGTCCCAATTTATTTTGTAAACAGAGCCTAGTCCTCTCTGGTAACGGCATCAGCATCTTCTCAAAACAAACATCTAAAGCTCAGAAGAAATCTCCAAATGCGACTGATTGTCAAATATTTATCATTTGACTCCAGGAAAAAATATTTAAGAAAAGCAGAACAGAAGTAAAGGAAGGGAAGTCACAGTGTTATCTCATATAAACATCTCAAAGCACAGCCAGGCCACATGATATAAATGAAAACAGAACTTTTAACTATCATCATTGCTGATTTTTAGAGCTCCTCTCAGCACAGGCTGAGGCATCTTTCCATTGACATCCCTGGATAATTAAGCCACCCTCAAGGTCCCAGCAGTTCTAAGCCAGGTAAAAGTCCCTTCTTGAACTTCCCTAACCTCATCCATAATTGGAAAAAAAAAGGTAGTGGGGAAAAAAAAAAAGTACACATGTAACAAGCCATGTTGATCAAAAAAGTCCTCACTCACAAGAAAAAACAAATACTTCTAATAACAAATATATATGTGCCAGTTTTTAAAAGGTGAAACTGAAAAATAAGCTCAGGAGGAACTGCCACCTGGCTGTATCCCTCCCTCTCATCCTTTGGGTAAGTTTTTTTTCCTGAAAGCACTGGCTAACTTGCTGATGAGGTGATCGGGGCCGAGTGACCTTCAGATCCTACATGAAAAGGGCAGACAAGCCCTCTGGACACATAACACAACCTATAACTGGCAAGGGCTGAAACAATTCAAATCAGCCCTTTCCTGTCTGGGTGAACTGCATGCGAGGGTTCTACACTGTTTATTCATGTTGAAACATTTCCCGGCTTCACGAAGAGCCATTACAGTTTTCCAGAAAATAAGCAAGACCAAGGACCGATGAACTAGAAACAGAGAAATTCTGAGATGGGAAAACATCCTCCCTTTATTCTTTTTATTTTTCAAGCAACAACGTTCAGATGGAAAGTAAAGGCAGCGAGCTTCAAACCACAAGCCACAAGCTTGGTGGGAGGCAGTGAAAGGGGAAATGCAGCGGGGATCCTCAGCACCGAGTCAAGACCTTTCTTTGATCTCCGGTTTTCTCAGGCTGCATTCCCATCTGCAGCCCACCATTTGTTTTCAGTTACACAGACATAATGAATAATACTCTGCTTGGGAAGAGCAACAAACACGCTTTGCCAAAATCCCGCAGTGACAGCCAGTCAAAATAAGGCAGAACTAAACCCGCAAAAGGGGTGATGGCATCTCATAAAGAGGGAAAGGCTGAGCTACCTGGGAATTCTCCGGGTATCTTTCATCTAGGAGTTTTGGAGTCACTCAAATCAGCGATGGAGAGATAGGGATCTTCTCCTCACACGTTACTAACTTTGCTGTCTCCTGTAGAAAGAACCAACAAACCCACATCCAGTGCCCCGAGGTCTGATCAGCAGTGAGCCACGTGGGTCCAGTCCTGGTTCATCCCAATTAACTTGTCTGGTTTGACAGGATCGGAGTTGTATGTTGAAGAACACACAAGCACAAGTAAATCACATGATTTTGCCATGCCATCATTGGAATTTAGGTATTTTCTGCATCCCTTTCCATTTATTACCCACATAGAATCATAGAATAGTTTGGGTTGGAAGGGACCTTAATGCGCATCCATTCCACCCCTGCCATGGGCAGGGACACCTCCCACTGGATCAGGGGCTCCAAGCCCCATCCAACCTGGCCTTGAACCCCTCCAGGGATGGGGCAGCCACAATTTCCCTGGACAACCTGTTCCAGGGTCTCATCACTCTCATAGTGAAGAAATTCCTCCTTATATCTAGTCTAAATCTGCCCTGCTCCAGTTTATCCCCATTGCCCCTCATCCTATCACCACAAGCCTTTGTGAACAGTCCCTCTCCAGCTTTCTTGTAGCCCCTTCAGGTACTGGAAGGTCACTGTAAGATCTTGGAGCCTCCTCTTCTCCAGGCTGAACAACCCAAAATCTCTCAACCTGTCCTGGTATGGGAGGTGCTTGAGCCCTCAGATCATCTTGTAGCCTCCTCTGGACCCATTCCAACAGCTCCATATCAGATAATCACCCTTTTTTCCATTTTAAAGGATGCTGTGCAACACCTTCATGATTTTCTGCCTCCTCACACACAGAGCCCTAAACCCACCAATGCTCTTAACCACAGTTTTGTTGGTTGGCATCCGGCACAGCATGTGCTGACATGAAGCAGCTCCCATGTCTCAGAGCTATTGTTCCAGACTCTGTGCATCACAGTTATCATCAGTTACTCCAGACGAGCTTAGAAAACTGGCATCGCAATGCCTCAAAATTCTTCAAACCTTTACAATTAATGCTCACAGCTCAGAACTTCTGCATGCTCACACCTTGCTCTTCTTAGCTGCCCAATACCTGAGCAAACAGGGGTATCATTTCTCCCAACACTGCTGATAGCTGGTATCGGCAGCCTGATCCAGTGGCAGGTGTCCCTGCCCATGGCAGGGGGGTTGGAACTGGATGATCTTTAAGGTCCCTTCCAACCCAAACTATTCCGTGATTCTATGGTTTTACGATCATAGAATCACAGAATCACCAGGTTGGAAGAGACCCACCAGATCATAGAGTCCAACCATTCCCATCAAACACTAAACCATGTCCCTCAGCACCTCATCCACCCGTCCCTTAAACCCCTCCAGGGAAGGTGACTCAACCCCCTCCCTGGGCAGCCTACCAGTGACCCTTTCTGTGACCAGAGTAGTCTCAATGTAGATTACAAACAATATTTTTGGTGTTCCACAGATGCAAGAGAAAACCAAGAAGCATCAAACCCAGTTTGTGGAATAGTTTCAGCTCTAGCTCTCGTTTAAAATATTCCTGAGAGCGTATCAAGTGAGCCATTTCATATTTGGTTTGCGATGCAAATGTAGCTGTCACTGTGGGTCTCAAAGGATGAGCCACAGCTCTCCATGAGCTGCTGGGTGCGGCAATATGTGTGATCCACAACATGACTCTCTTCCTCACCATCATGCCTCTAAGCCCATGCCAAAAGCAGAGCTGCTTGCAGAGAAACTGCTTTGCGATTGCACTGCGGAAGGAATAAATACACGCCAGCAATCAAATCTGTAACCTCTGCGGTCACCAAATGGCATAATTATCAGGAAGGACTTTCCACGTCGCCAACTGCCAGCACAATGGTGTTTCTGAAAGCGCTCATGATACAGTAAAGTGTTTGTGAAGCACATCACAAAGTGGTCGGGGTCAGCTGTTGAGGGCAATGTCTGAAAGAGACGCTCTACTGAAGCGCTGCAGGTCCTTGCTTTCAGCGAGGTGCTTTGCTCGTCTGGAGGAAGGAGTTTGTGGTTAATGCTTAAGCCTCACTCAAAAGTTTAATTTAACTTAAGCTGATAAAACAACGCTGTCTTGAGATGAGACTGAAACATAAGCAGAGAGGAAGGCTTTGGTGAGCAGGGTGGGCATGTGGTCTGTCCAGGGGCAAACACAGACTTACAGGATTGCTAAGGTTAAAAGGCCTCACAAGTACAGCACCAGTACAAGTACAGCACCAGCAGCAACACCCAGTACAGCACCACTTCCAGTTCAATACCAGTACCAATACCAGCACCAATTCTAGTACAGCATCAGTACCAATACAGCATCAGCAGCAATACCAACACCAGTACAGCATCAGTACCAGTACCAGCACCAATACCAGTACAGCACCAGGCCCAGTTCAATACCTGTACCAATACCAGTGCAGCACCAGTAGCAGTGCAGCTCCAGCACCAACACTAATACCAGTACAGCACTGATACCAGCACCAGTCTCAGTACAGCACCAGCACAGCACAGCACCGGTGCCAATACCAGCACCAGTTCCAGTAGAGCACCAGTATAGCGCCAGTACCAGTATCAGCACCAGTCCCAGTAGAGCACCAGTAGAGCACCAGTACCAATACCAGCACCAGTAAAGAACCAATACCAATATCAGCACCAGCACCAATAGCAGCACCAGTCCCAGTAGAGCACCAATACCAGCATCAGTCCCAGTAGAGCACCAGTAGAGCACCAGTACCAATACCAGCACCAGTCCCAGTAGAACACCAGTACCAATACCAGCACCAGTATCAATATCAGCACCAGCACCAACAGCAGCANGCTCCCCCACCGGCCCCTCCCGCCCCGCCCGGCGCGCATGGGCGGCTCCGCCTCTGGGCGCGGGTTCGGGGCCGCTCCCTCCCCCGATGGCGGCCGCACACCGGTAACGGGGCTNCTCAGTACAGCACCAGCACAGCACCGGTGCCAATATCAGCACCAGTCCCAGTAGAGCACCAGTAGAGCACCAGTGCAAATGCCAGCACAAGTGCCAATACCAGCACCAGTCCCAGTAGAGCACCAGTAGAGCACCAGTACCAATGCCAGCATGAGCCCCAGTAAAGTACCAATACCAGCACCAGTAGAACACCAGTACCAGTCCCAGAACAGCACCAACAGAGCACCAGTAAAGCACCAGTAGAGCACCAGTCCCCATACCAGCACCAGTCCCACTACAGGACCGGTAGAGCACCAGGCCCTACACCAGCACCAGTCCCAGTCCAGCCCCATCCCACCCCATCCCCGCTCCCCCACCGGCCCCTCCCGCCCCGCCCGGCGCGCATGGGCGGCTCCGCCTCTGGGCGCGGGTTCGGGGCCGCTCCCTCCCCCGATGGCGGCCGCACACCGGTAACGGGGCTCGGCCCCGCGGCAGGTGAGCGCGAGGGGGGGCGTGTCGCGATGGCGGCCGCGGGGTGGGGGGGGCTCTGTCCCCGCTCGGCAGCCGGGGGAGCGCGGGGAGGAGGATGCTGTGTCGCGATAGCGCCCTGAGTGTCGCGATAGCGGCACTGGGGACGGCGGGGGGCACAGCAGCCGCCGGGCTGGTACCTCGGGGATTGCAGCCCAGCCAGGAGGGAAACAGAGGTGCGTGGGAGTGGGGTCTGTGGGGTCCATAGGTGGTGAGATCTGTGGGGTCTGTGGGGTCCGTGGGATGCATAGGTGGTGGGGTGGCATATCTGGGGTCTGTGGAGTGTGAGGGCAGTGGAATGGGGTCTGTGGGGTCCATGAGCCGTGGGGTCTGCGGGTCCATGGGTGTTGGGGTCTAAAGAGTTCATGGGTAGTGCAGTCTGTGAGATCCATGGGCTGTGGGGTCTGTGAGATCCATGGGGACGGTGAGATCCACGGGGGGTGGCGTATGTGGGGTGTGTGAGGTGGATGGGGTCTGTGAGAACAAAGGGTGGTGGCATCGGTGGGGTCTGTGGGATGTAAAGTTGGTGAGATACAGTCTTTGGGGTCTATGGAGTGTGAGGGCAGTGGGATGGGGTCTTAGAAGTCCGTGGGCAGTGGGGTCTTTGAGATCCATGGGTAGTGGCATCTGTGGGGTCTGTGGGATGTGAAGGTGGTGGGGTGGTATCTTTGGGGTCTGTGGAGTGTGAGGGCTGTGGGATGGGGTCTGTGGGGTCCAAGAGTGGTGGGCTCCTTAGGATGCAAGCGTGGTGAGGTCTGGAGTCTTTAGGTGGTGGAGTGCGGGGGTCCAGGGGCCATGGGTTCCGTGTTCTGATTCCCCGCTCTGTGGGTGGTGGGGTCCAGGGGCCATGGGGTCCCATCCGATGCCCGGTGAGAACCCTCCAGGTGTGGTCACCATCCCCTTGGGTCACCCCGGCTGCCAGCCAGCTACATCCCTCTGCCAGGGATCTTGATGTGGAGGAGCGCCCTGCAGACCTGTGGTGTGCTTGGAGGTGGGTGTGAAGATCTCCATTAATGATTCCCACCAAACTCCAATGGGGAGGTAAGGGAAGGATGATGGTGTTGGGGTCTTGTAGGGAAAGGTCTTTAGTGCATCTGGACTGGGCAATAGCTTCAAAAGGTAAATTCACCTTTCGAGCGTCGATGTGCTTCGGTACCAGCCTTTGGCAAACTGCATCCCATCTTCCTCTCCCCAGAGAACCTGTCTCGTGTCCTAAAGCTCCAGGCTGGTCTGGTTGTCACAAAGTGGTGAAAATGTGTCATTTTTTGTTGCACTTCACAGATGTTGCAGAAAACAGTGTTTTGAACAGAGGCTTGGACAGCCTCTGTGGGGATGAGCGTCCAGGTTGTTGTGTTGGTTGATACCCTGAGAATGCAATTTGGAGGAATGAGCGAAGGACGTGGAAAGTTAAAATAGACTGGTTCATCTTAAGAAAGAGCTAGAAGCCTGAAGTGTATTATCCAAAAGGCACTGGGCACTCTTCTCTGATATGGAGCAAACTGAATCGTTTCAAAGCCTCTCAATATCCATTCCAAGTGCTTGCTGTTTGAGCATGGGGTGGACATCACCTTCTACAGAACAGGGACAAATGTTCTTCTACGGAACTGTATAATTTCTTTCCTGTCTCTTCATTCCGGTTTTGCAAAATCAGGTTAGCCTTGTGAACAATTTATTATGACTGGGAAGTAAAATATTATGTATTCCTCACGATAAAGGAGCAAGAAAGTAGCTTGGCTTGGACTGATTTGTGTTGATGGAACTTAGTGGAGGTTGGTTGTGGTGTGCTGGGATGCGTGCCCTCCTAGCTGATGGCTTTGGAATGTTTGAACTTATTGAAGGCATCTGGAAGAACCAAAATTTTATCCCTTTGGTGGCAGATAGTGATTGAGATGATAAAGGCGAGAAAAATGGGGTAGGTCTGGCAATAATGCGTTTTGTAAAACCTGTTATTTGAGGAAACCACAGAACTGAAAGAGTTAACATGGTATTAATACTGCATATCATGTACGGAAATACTAGTCCATCACCAGAAACAAATAATGGTTCAGTCTTTCAGCTTGTGCTCTTCATCTGGGATTTGTTTGTTTAAAAGTGTTATTTGTCAAGTTTATGAGGAAATAAAGAACGTCTGAGGCAGGTCAGCAGAAATCTCACTGGGAATTGTCTTACTTCTTAGATTTTTATCATAGAATAGTTTGGGATGGAAGGGACCTTAAAGATTATCCAGTCCCACCCCCTGCCATGGGCAGGGACACCTCCCACTGGATCACGCTGTCCAAACCCCATCCAAGCTGACCTTGAACACCTCTAGAGGTGGAGCAGCTACAACTTCTCTGGTGAACCTGTTCACTCTCATGGTGAAGAAATTCCTCCTTATATCTAGTCTAAATCTGCCCCTCTCCAGTTTATCCCCAGTGCCTCTTGTCCTATCACTACAAGCTGTTGCGAACAGCCCCTCCCCAGCTTTATTGTAGCCTCTTCAGGTACTATAAGGTCACTAGAAGGTCTCCTTGGAGCCTTCTCCAGGCTGAACAACCCCAACTCTCTCAGCCTGTCCTTGTATGGGGGGTGCTCCAGCCCTCAGATCACCCTCGTAGCCTCCTCTGGACCAGTTCCCACAGCTTCATATCCTTACTTTGAGGATTTCTGGGTGGTTTGTAGCAGGATGTTGCAGTGTTGTTGTGCCACTGGCTGACGGGTTGTGAAATATCAGGATCCTGGTTCCTAATGGTCTGTTTTTCTGCAAGACAAAGTGAGGCAAGCGGTGATGTTATTGAGTTGCGGGGGGAAGGATGGCAGTGGTGACTTAGTGACCGGGGAACAGCTCCCAGGAGGAGTGGAGGGAATCTTAACAAAAATGGAAAGAGTGCTACTTTGGCCATTTCCCTCAGGGGCTTCTGTTTCTTTTGTGAACTTCTGAAAAGGAAATGTCATTTTGCTGTTAGAATGCATTGTTTTGCATGAAGTGTCAGACCGTGTTATGGGGATGGTTCCAGTCAGCTTCCCCTATTTCAAAGCAAACATGCCAAACACTGTAATATGTTTATAGAGAAATTTGGTGTTTTTTTTCCAGGCACCTTCTCTACGTAATTCCAAAAATAAATGATGTTTTTCATGCTTTATTATGATTGGAAGAGTTTTGTATGGGAGAGAAAAATTGGAATGGCTTCTCTTGGCCTTTGTGTCCTCCTCTCCACAAATAAAGGGAAGATGTTGGCCTCTTGATGAACTGGGGGTTTATTTTCATTTGCACTTCCTCTCAGAATATTCTTATCCACGTAGTGGTTCCTATCTGATTTCAGTGGCGCTGACCGGGGCAGGAGCTATTGTCTCGCAGTTGGTGGTTTGATACTGTTTCGACTGATCCCAAGGAGAAAGGGAAGAAGATACTAAGAGAAGTAGGTAAATCTGTGAATTGTAAGACCCAGAGGAATGGATCTGGGGGAGCTGGGGGTCTGGATGGCTTCTGCCTGGTCCAGCCGGCGCTCCTGACAGCAGCTCCGGTATCCAGCTCAGCCTTTGGAGGGTGGCAGCAGCATCTTGTATCAACGGAACCTACGGGCTTGCTGACAAGGGGATTTTGTGATGAACGTGTCGGGTCTGAGATGAGAGGGGTCTGGACAAACCCCTTCTCCTCCACCAGACATGGGCAAGGATTTGAACAGGTGAGCATCAGGGAAAGCCGTTCACACTCACTGTGTGCGCCTGGTGACTGCCCATCGCACGTGTCTAATGCTGGAATAAAAAAGAAACAAATATTTATTGAATTTTGAAGTCCACTACTGTTGTCCTTGGAAAAATAAATTTGGTGTCTGGAGTGAAGCAGGTCAGCAAGTCTGGGCAGTTGGAGCTGTGGATTTCCACAGTGATTTCTATTCTTACGCTAATCCTCTGAGCAGGCTGGCTGCTGTTAGCCAAGCAGAGGAGAGATGTGCATTCTGGGGACACTAAGGGAAGCCATTTTTCATAGTCATTGTTATGCAGATTAGGTCTTCCAGCCAACCAGGGTTTGGGGAATCTCGTAACCAGAGGATATAACGGTCCAGGGGCAGGTCAGCAGCCATTTAGTAATTCTGAGCCCCTGTGGTTGAAACTGTGGTTTTTTTGGTATCAATTTGTGTGTGGGTTTTTTTTCTTTTTTAAATACGTGTTGTATTTGGCATTGAACAATTAAAGTGNACTGTTGTCCTTGGAAAAATAAATTTGGTGTCTGGAGTGAAGCAGGTCAGCAAGTCTGGGCAGTTGGAGCTGTGGATTTCCACAGTGATTTCTATTCTTACGCTAATCCTCTGAGCAGGCTGGCTGCTGTTAGCCAAGCAGAGGAGAGATGTGCATTCTGGGGACACTAAGGGAAGCCATTTTTCATAGTCATTGTTATGCAGATTAGGTCTTCCAGCCAACCAGGGTTTGGGGAATCTCATAACCAGAGGATATAACGGTCCAGGGGCAGGTCAGCAGCCATTTAGTAATTCTGAGCCCTTGTGGTTGAAACTGTGTTTTTTTCGGTATCAATTTGTGTGTGGTTTTTTTTTCTTTTTTAAATATGTGTTGTATTTGGCATTGAACAATTAAAGTGGGAAAACTGAAATTGCTTTGTTTGGTAGAAATTGTAGGAAGGCAGCAAAGCTGTTATGCTCTGATACAGCTATGAACTGGTGATTTAAATCCTTCTGTTGGTGACTTGCTGTGTTTCTCCCACAGCCTCATAAAATCGTAGGATAGGGACCTTGAAGATCGTCCAGGTCCACCTCCCACTTGATCAGGGGCTCCAAGCCCCATCCAACCTGACCTTGAACCCCTCCAGGGTTGGAGCAGCCACCACTTCCCTGGACAACCTGTTCCAGTGCCTCACTACCCTCAGAGTGAAGAAATTCTTCCTTAGGTCTAGTCTAAATCTGCCCCTCTCCAGTTTACACCCGTTACCCCCGGTCCTATCATCATCTTTCTGCATTGCCCCAATTTCTGCTGCATAAAACACTTTAGCAAGGTAGATTGAGTGCTCTGTGTATGTGTTCCGAGGTGTTTGTGTGCCCTTTGCAACCAGGTAAAGTACATAAACCGTACTCTGTTGGTTGCTGTATATTTTTTTGGTAGAGATTGATTTAGAAATAAGAAGCAATGAGAAGTCTGAAATAAGTACTCCAAGGTAGTGTTGTGTTGCATATTCCTCCTGTAGTGTGAGTGCTTTCTCTCCTGTAAAGATTTTAGATAGGAATGGTTGAACTCGATGATCCAGTGGGTCTCTTCCAACCTGGTTGTTCTATGATTCTATGATTGATTCTATGAGAGCTTCTGCAATACCAATTACGAGACTGGAGTTGTTGAGCACGTAAAGAAGGCTTTGTGTGTTCCATTTGAGTGTTATTTTGTGTTGCTAGAGCCTGTGTGTACTTGAGCCGAGCACCGTACTGTATTTGTGCAAAGGTAGTGTTAGATTCTTTGGAAGTGTGTGAAATAATTAAAACCCGCCCTTTAAACTATTTAGTAAATTGGATTTGCGTTACCAGCAATGGGACAGGAAGTTAATCACGTTTAAGCTGATGTTGACTTTTCCAATCTGATTTTCTCTGGGAAGAAACTTTATTACCTAGTTGCTAAATGCCCAGTTAATTAGCTGCTGATTGTTTAAGCTGATAAACCAGTGTTACCCAGGTTAACTGTAATCAGGTTGGTAAATATGCTGTGCATATACTTCCTTGTGTTATTGTCTTGCTTTTTGATTAAACGTAGTATAACCTATCATCATACCGGTGATTGGAATATATTTAGGTGTTACTATCAAGTGGTGATTATGACATTTAACTGTTACTCTTTGCTGTGGTTTTTTGCGCTGTGCTCAGTTACACGTGTTGTTCTGGACTTCAGTGAAATCGATGGGTCTTGAAACATATGAGAAGATGGCTCAGCAGCTCCTGTCTTTTACCTCACCATGTAGAAAAGAAAATAAACCCTAATCTTCACTTTAAAAGTTGTTGTTAAAGAAACTAGATTTTCTTTTAGTCTCATTTGAGTAGCTAAGTTGTGACACTTCGAGCATGTCGAGGAGCGACTGAGAGATCTGGGGTTGTTTAGCCTGGAGAAGAGGAGGCTGAGGGGAGACCTCATTGCTCTCTTTCCTCTCTGAAAGGAGGTTGTGGAGAGGAGGGAGCTGGGCTCTTCTCCCAAGTGACAAGGGACAGGACGAGAGGGAATGGCCTCAAGTTCCTCCAGGGGAGGGTCAGGCTAGACTTTAGGAGAAAATTCTTCACAGAAAGGGTTGTTAGGCACTGTCAGAGGCTGCCCAGGGAGGGGGTTGACTCACCTTCCCTGGAGGTGTTTAAGGTGTGGGTGGATGAGGTGCTGAGGGACATGGTTTAGTGTTTGATGGGAATGGTTGGACACAATGATCCAGTGGGTCTCCAACCTGGTGATTCTATGATTCTATGATTCTATGTCCTGCTGATGCAACCTGAAGTCACCAGTTGAAGTGGCAGTTCATTGTAAGCTACTGGTCTGTGCATCTTCATCCTGTTGTCGTATCAGCCACTTGCGCTGATGAAGAAGCTGTAATTGTTGCCCCTCCATTCCCTTCCTAGTGTTCCCAAGTGCTTTTGCCTGTCCACATCTCAGCCTTGGATGTTCATGGGTAGAAAACGTTGATTCAGTGTGTATGTTATAACTGTTTAAGAATTGGAGAAAATGGAGTTTCTCCCATTTCCACCATTAATTCGTTAAACCAGGACCACAAGAAGTTCTGAACCTTCACTTCCAGGGTGAAGTTAAGTGCTTAAATATTCCTGAGGTTATTTGTTGGGTGGAGGGATGCTTGGTGAGCAGCAGCCCGAGTTATGGCCCTAGATCTCCTGGTCGTGGACCTATAACACAAAAAAGTTCATTGTGCAAAGTACTGTTCTTGGATAAACTCATTGTGACAGTTCAAATTTCACTTGTGCCCCTTCGTTTACTTTTCAAGCGAGCTTTACACTAGTTAAACAAGTTATCAGTCCTGTGTAACTTTTAGTTTGGTCTTGCTCCATCTTTTCTCCCTTAGAGCAAACATAAAGTCATAAGGCATGTGAACAGCAAAAGTTTGCTGGTGTGACATCACGTGCTGTGAAGAATGGATGCAGAGAGGGACAACAGTGATTCAATTACTACTGCTAAGTTGCTTTTCAGATACAAGGATGAAAGGTGGTATTCTGAAAGCTTTGTCATCACTTACTGGCAGATTGAGATAATCAGTTTTGCTAAAAATAACGTTGATGGCAAGGTGTTAGGCTCTTGTAAGAGGTTTGAAAATTCTTGCTGCTCGAAGAAAACAGTGTTTAATCCTCTGTGTATTGTGTTAGCTGAGATATATTTATTACTGACTAAACAAACGTCTTGTTAAAATCTTAATGGTGAGGTGGGTGTTTTCAATTCCAGTCACAATGTCTCCTGGCATGTGGGAGGTGAACTCAATACTGAGGATGCTCAAGGTGTGTATGAGCCTCTAGGGGAGAAGATTCATGTTTCTGCAGAGCGTAGGCATGAATCCTATAGATTTAGATGGGATCTTAGGGAGAAATGTTTTGCTGTGAGGGTGTGGAGGCCCTGGCCCAGGTTACCCAGAGCAGTGGTGGCTGCCCCATCCCTGGAGGGGTTCAAGGCCAGGTTGGATGGGGCTGGGAGCCCCTGATCCAGTGGGAGGTGTCCGTGCCCATGGCAGGGGTGGGACTGGATGGGCTTTGAGGTCCCTTCCAACCCAAACCGTTCTAAGATTCCATTACCCTTCTACTCCTTGTTATGATTCATGAATGTCTTCATTAGACTTCTTAATAGTCAGCCTATGTGCTCTAGCTTGAAGGCACAATTTATTAAAGGAAAAAGCAAGAAAGCAAAAAAAGAAAGCACTTCGCTATCTTTTGTGTTGTGTGTTTTACAAGAAGCATCCCTAGAGAATCAGCTCCCACCTGCTAGAAGCAGTCAATGTTTTAATTTCAGTTTTTAAATTTATTTTTCATTCAGAAATCGTGTTATCCTGCTCTTTAATGCACCTTGCTTGGGTTTTTTTCCCTAAAATTTACATAGCAGCTGATAGAATCTTTACAAACTTTGCCATCAATTTCCATATGATCATGGGATGTGAATATATTTCAGTAGCTACTTTCTATAACTTATGATCATAGAACCATACAATCATCATAGAATCACCAGGTTAGAAGAGACCCACCGGATCATTGAGTCCAGCCGTTCCCACCAATCTCTAAACCATGTCGATCAGCACCTCAATCTCATCCCTTACGCTATGGCTGGGATATAAACAATAAAAATTACTGTTTGGGTGTCATTGTTTCCAGTCCATATACATGTATTGGTGTTAAATTAAAAATTGCTGGCACATAGCATGTTTGCACTAAAATGTGAAATGTGTAGGATTTTATTGTGAAGTCGTGCAAAGAAATGAGAAATAGCTATGACGTTCAGATAAAAAAACCATCTTGGGTACAATCTTTAAAGTATGTGGGTCCTTTCTTGCCTCTTTGTGCAGACGTGTAAGGTGTGTGCTGGGGGCTGGTTGCGTGAGCAGCAGCTGTTTTTTATTTCAGAGACACTTCTGGTAATTTATTCTTGTGGAGTAAATGAGATTCTTGCTCTTTCAGTTGAGCGATGCACAAGGCAAGCCTCAGCTGTGAAGTTTAGTCAGTGGTAACTGCTGCAGCTTGTTTCATTGAAGAGACAGGAACAAAAGTTTGTTTGTAAGGACTCTGGAAGGGAGAACAAAGGCAGCGGGGACCTTTGGACCTTTGTGGCTGCGCGTCTGAAGGAGGAATTGTTCAGGAATGGGAAAAACTGCCAGAAGACCAGGGATCTGCTCTTCCCTATGTCTTTCTACAGCGCAGTTGAACGACCACATTTAAATAAACTAAAAAAAAAAAAAAAGTTACTTAATGGGAAGACTTTCTTTCTCGTTCTTCCCAGTAAGGTCTGATTTGATAATCAAGTATGCAAGAATCATTATTCTAGTGCTTTTTTTTACACCAAGGCAAGCTTTAAACAAATGATTGCATGTGCTTTTTTTTCTTTTGGAAGAAATCTTAATGATTGATTGCATCCTTAAAACAGTTTTTCTCTTTCCCTCAAATCATCTATGTGAATAATCCTGCCCTATGGAGCAATTTGTTTCCCTGCTTGCTGGTGCTGTTCTGATTTCACAATTATTTTTCATCCCGCGGTAGCTGTCTCCTCAAGGAAGCCAGGGGGGAATAATCCTTGTTCAGAAGAAATTGCTACTTCTCTACGTTACATGTCGACTGGCACGTTGGGGGTTACAGTCTCCATCGGGTTGTCCAGCTCGAAGGTTCCGCTTCAGGCAGCGCTTTGTGCCAGATCATTCACCTTCATCAGTTTTACAAGGCTAAAAGATAGGATGGGCTGCACTGAGAGAACATATTCCCTAAATTGCGTTGTGCAGAGGGAGAGAAACTACAGTATCGAGTGTTTATTATTCTTCTTTGGGTAATGAACATAACACACCAGCTGGAAAAAGCAGGGTTGTTCATTTCTATTTCTCAGCCTGAACATGCAGCTCATCAGTGTGTTCAGGCATGCGTGTAATGTTCACGTCTGCCCCGCTCTCCTGCTGGAGGAATACTCTGTGCTGCTCTGGAATTGTTCAGGCAGTGGGAGAGGCTGGGGTTGCCCCTGGTAGTCTCTCAGGAATTGAATCGGGTCCACTCTGAACCTGCGACTCGTCCTGGTGTCGTCCTGCTCGGCTCCGCTCAGTCGTAGCGGAGAGGGCATCGCGTGGCTGGGGAGTGATGCTCATGGGGTGCAGCCGGCCTGGCCTCTGAGAGCATCGCTCCAGGTATTGCTGGGGTTCCCGCGCCCCAGAAAAGCGCAGAAAGAACTGCAAAAGCTCTAGGTACCAGGAAGAAGAGTAGCCGTCATGCTTTAGTTGACAGGTGAGTATTTCCAGCAGTGATGCTTCTCACTGCTAGACAGGAAAATGATCTGTTTCTTTTCTTGGAGTGTTAAATGGTTAGGAACTGTCAGTCCCTTTTTTCTCTCCTTTTTTTTTTCTGAAGGGGTGCATGTGTGATGAGGTTATGTTGTATGTTCGGCTGGCACTGTCAGCTGTCCCAAATGTTGGGGTATCTCAAGTATTCTTTCTTATTTCATTAAAATATTGTGCCCTTTCTACCCTTTGGGTGCAGTTTCTGTAAAATTAGGCTGTGCTATAGGGAAATTCAGCTTTTTAACTTTCAGGCTGCGTGTAAACCTGGCTTCCAGGAGCTTGAGAAAATGGTGTGGTGGTTGCTCTTCTCTCTTTGAAGTTCTTTATGCTGTACTAGTTGGTTGTCACTGTGCTTATTGTTTTCTCCTCTGTTAAGATGTTCAGCAGCTTGAAGTATGGAAGTAGCCAAATATTTCATCGTAAGATGTATTCTTTGCCTAACGCTCTAACCCATATGCAGAGCAATTGGAAATTGCATAAGGAAGCAAATATATCCTTGGCTATTTGGTTGTGTAGCCAGTCTGTATTAATTTAGGGAGAATTTATCTGTCTAGAATGCAGCTCGGTGGCTTTCTGAACACTTTCACCTGGACTACAAGAGAACTTTTTCTCCCTGGTGTCGTTTCCCCTAGGTACACCTCGCATTTCCCATTTGTCAGATGCCAGGTTTAAAAATTAAACCGCAATTAAACTTGTAAGAGTAAAACTGGAAATGAAAACATATAGATACGGTGTTTTAGAAAACGTAATTTGTCAGTTCTTCCCGCTATAAAACATGTGTGTGGAGGAGGGACGCCATATGGCTGCTAAATATAACACAACTTTCTCCTGAAAGCAGTCTAAAAAGTGCAGAAGTTCGCAATCTGGTCTCTGTGTTTTTAATAAGAGCGTGCTGCAGATTTTAAGAATCTTGTGAGTGCAAACTAAGGTAATGGGAACAGGGCCAAAACATAATCCTCTGACATTTCGGTGTTTCCTGTGAAGAGGTGATGTTGGCTGACGTGCTGGAGAGATGCTCAGCATCTTCGCAGGTCCTTCGTTAGTGATTTCTTTCAAGTGGAAGGGTAGCAGTAGCTGTCCAGGTTCCATCAGCTTTCGGTGCTCCCTCCCCTCTAGGTGCAACAGCTTATATTCTTGTTTTCTTTAAATATTTGCGCTGTTACATCCCAGTGCTGGCATGCTGGAGAACTAGATCTCCTGCTTTAGCTCTTTGAATAAGATCAGGAAAACATGGTTGCGGTGGCAAGGCTTGAGAGTTGTTATTATGGATTATTAATATTTTTTTCAAAAACTTGTGTTAATACGCCTCACCTTTCATGGCTTTTGTAAAACTGTAGAATTGCTTGGTTGGAAAAGACCTTTGAGAGTATCAAGTCCAACTGTAGCTGTCCACTGCTTAGCCAGATCTACCCATCTACCTCATCTATCCATCTTTTAAATCCTTCCAGGGATGGGGACTCCACCACCACCCTGGGTAGCCTCTGCTAGTGCCTGAGAACCCTTTCAGTAAAGAAATTTTTCCTAACACCCAATCTAAACCTCCTCTGGTGCAACTTGAGCCCATTTCCTCTCATCCTAATGCTTCTAACTTGGGAGAAGAGCCCAGCACCCACCTCTCTCCAACCTCCTTTCATTATAGACAGCAGTGAGGTCTCCCCTCAGCCTCCTCTTCTCCAGGCTGAACACCCCCATTTCCCTCAGCTGCCTCTCAAAAGGCTTGTTCTCCAATCTCTTTTGTGGAGATGCTGCCAAAATACAGATGATTCCACGT
Organism: Piaya cayana; assembly: GCA_013389865.1. Classification (NCBI taxonomy): domain Eukaryota; kingdom Metazoa; phylum Chordata; class Aves; order Cuculiformes; family Coccyzidae; genus Piaya; species Piaya cayana. Next base: position 4,283 of record WAAB01023657.1, on the reverse strand, counting down.
TTGAAGGCTGCAAATGTAATTGAAATGTGGTAGCGTTTCTGGTGTATGGTTTAGAATTTGTATGTGTGTGTGTGCATTTGAAAGGAGTGAAAATCAGTGATATGCTGCTCATTGTAGTATTTCTACATAGATTTCAGTAGAGAACATTTTTGTGAAGTACTTTGCCATACTTTTTATTCATTTTCTGATGGGAAAGCCTGCGAAGAAAACAGAACTCCAAAATAATTATTTCCCTCCTGAAAAATTACCCTTCATGTCATGCTGTCACTCTCCCCTCTTTTGGGGTAGAAACCTCCAAAATAGGTATAGAATTTCTGATTTAGGAAAGCAGTTTCGAATATGCCTAATGTTAGCGTGGAAGTAATGCTAGGGATAAAAGGCATTGCTGAACTGAGGCAGAACTATCTGATAGGAAGAGCTTATCTGGAAAAGAATCAGAAGAGAAACTATATTGGTTATATTCCTTAAGGCCCTTAAAAGTATTTCAAAGGGATGAGTATAGATTTACTGATGGGGTTTTGGTGACTAAAATTGCCGTTATGCAAATTGCAGCTTGTTGGGGCAGGGAGAATTAATTCATGCACTCGAGCACATGTGCTCTTCCCTGGTCTCTCTATGAAGTTGAATTACAGACAACAAGAATGCACTTTGTTGTTCCCCATAATAAATAACAGCATAGCAGTTTTGATCTTCAAAGCGCTACTCAGACCTTAATTTATCTTCTTAATAGTCCTTTGAGAGAAGGAAAACTGCTCCCTACCCTTTTTGGACAAGGAACTCCTTAGCATGGAGATGTTGGAGGGTTTGCTGAGGGCCACATTGTCAGCGCTTGCAGGGACAGCCACTCAAGAACTGCTGGCACCGGGTGCTCTGGTGAGTTCTTAGGGTGCTGATCCTTCTCTTTTAAGCCTGAAAACTTCCAGAAATCTCAATGCATAAAGAAATGTAGATCTGAATTCGTTGTGCTGTTTTGGATTTCCATCTGAGTGTTAACTGATGCATATTCATGTTGGAATTTCCCTTTTAAGTATTCCTGTAGGCACAAAGTGCTGAAGGTTTGCGTGTGCGTGCAATGCCGAGAGCGGCGTGTGGGAGCAGAGATGCAGAACTGCCCTTCAGAAAACTGGGGTCACAACTTCTGTGTTACAGGAGCAGCAAAATATAGAATCCTGGAGTCATAGAATGGTTTGAGTTGGAAGGGACCTCAGAGCCCATCCAGTCCCACCCCTGCCATGGGCAGGGACACCTCCCACTGGATCAGGGGCTCCAAGCCCCATCCAACCTGGTCTTGAACCCCTCCAGGGCTGGGGCAGCCACCACTGCTCTGGGTAACCTGCCCCAGGGCCTCCCCACCCTCACAGCAAAACATTTCTCTCTCTAGATCTCATCTAGGCAGAATACAGCTTTAAAGCCTATAGGACATGTTATAAATAGACAGAAAGTGTCTGTGCCTTCTCTAATCTCCCTAATTCTTTATAAGGTTTGAAATAAGGAGAAGAGGAAGAATTAATGTGGATGCTAAATTATCAAGGTTTTTCCTAGGTAATTGCTGATTTGCATTCTCTAACAGATTTAGGGAGTACATTCCTGTCTACAGACCTGTAGCCTGTGCTGGAAGAATAAAGTAAGAATAGCAAAATAAAACTGAGGCTGCTGAACTCATCTTAAGAAGCAGTTCAGGGTGGTGTTCTCATTCTCTTTGAATAACCCTGTGTGAGGAGTGTCTAGAGAACAGTAAAGCTTTGTTATGCACACATTCTTTCACAAACAATAGGAGGGAGTGTTCATTAATAAATACAACTGAACTTGTTACTGTTGAAGATAAGGGACTTGAAGTCCTAGCTAGCCTGAGACGCACAGATATGTCACAGTGTTCACGTCTGCGTTAGATCCTGGCATAACAGGCCCAAGGACAGAATGTTTAACGCTTTTTGTAAACTCAAAAGAGCTTTTCCTAAACTGGAATGCTTCAAAATAATAAGTAGCCCCTGAGTGGTGTGTTTATAATGAGCTCCAGTGTAAGGCACTGTAATTTCTGCTGGGGATCGCACCAATTTGCATGAGGAATGAACATGGAGCTAGCTCGCGGAGTAGAAAGTTGACAAGCCGTTAAACAGGTTTGAAGAATTCTTCAGAACGAGCAGCTCAGTCAGCACAATCCTGTAACTAATGCCAGAAAGCCCTGTTGTAGTTAACCTGGTGACCTTGTCATCTCAGGAAAACTTGCTGACAGCGTGATGCTCCCAGCTTTGTCTGGGTGAAGGTCTCCCCAGCGTTCCCTGCTGTGGTTTGAGCTCCTAATTACTTGGTACGTGCATTCGGAGGAGGAATCTGAAGTGATTTAAATGTCTTTTTTTAATTTGTTAGAAATGCAATGACTTAGACTGACTCAAGGGTAAATATGAACACTGTGATCCATTTGGAATATGAAATGCGAATAAAATGTCCATCTGGGGAAGCTCTTAGAAGTTTTCAGAGTTCTGAGCTATCTAGTCTAGTCTTATTTTCTATATACTGCAGAGATTTTTATTAGCATAATTTTTCAAAGAACGTATTTTCCTATTTAGGCTTAGATATTCTGTTCTCCAGCATTTTTGATACATGAGAACAGTAGATCTTGATTTGACAGAGGGCAGAAATGTTCTAAGTTAGGAAAATGTAGTCCCATAATCTATACAGAGCACGAAGCATTTAATCTTCTATAGGTCTTCCTTCTGTGACCTGTGTCACAAGGTCTCTGGAAGCTGCTCAGGCGTTCGGAGGGATAAATTGGACATCAACTAACGAGTCAGAAAATCATTGTGTATTGTAGTTTCTCAGGTGCTGTGGCGGTAAGAAAAGGTGTCAGTAATTGAATAACAGCATGATTCTGGGCTATCTGTGCCTGATAACCCATATGTGAAATCCGATGGGATAAACTTTCCGAGAGGCAGAAGTCTGATGCCTTTCTGAAGAACACACTGCAAAACCGCTCCTGGTTGTAAATGACATTGGGAAGTCTGAACCTGGATACCTTTCACAAGTTTCTAAAGCTGTTTCAGTGACAGTAACGCTCAAGAGGGACATGGTGTTTGTTTTCTGTGCCTGGATTTAATTTCTGAGCCCAGGTGTGTGCATAGGCACAGAGTTTCCCTGCATACCCCAACAAATGTCCCTTTTTTAATTTCCTGGAAGATACCCTGCATGCCACATCATCACAAACTACTTTAAGAATGGAGAGACTCCAGTATCTTAAAATAAAGTAAAATCTCATTCCTGATTAGCATTATGAGCGTTACTGAGTCTCCCTGTAGGGCTTTTTGAAATTAAGAGCAGAGTCGTAGAGTACTAGGTTGGAAGGGATGTCAAGGATTGTCTGGTCCAGAATTTCTTGGCAGGTTTCGACATGTTAATGCATGGACATATATAGATGAGTTAAAGTATTAGCTCTTAAAGCTTCTGTTTCCTGCCTCAAGCTGCTAGACGAAGTGCTGTATGAGGGGCTAGACAGTAACTGTGTAAGGAGGAGACGTTGGAAAGATCCTGCTGTTATATTTAATGTTCCAAATTATCATCATAGGCAACTTGTTCTCTTCCCAAATGCTGCATATTCTAAAACCGATTGATCTGTGTGGTGTTCGAAGGCTACCCCTTCCTTTTGGAACAGCAGGTCTTGTAAAATGAATGGAAGTGATGCCTGGATTTTGTTTTTCAGCTGATTTGGAAGGTCTTAAGTCTAGCAAATCAATAACTCCTGAGAATTCGGGTTGTTCCTGTCACCGAGAATGGATTCTCAGGGCTGGAGAGCAAGAGGAACAGCTGAGAGAGCTGGAGGTGTTTAGCCTGGAGAAGAGGAGGCTGAGGGGAGACCTCATTGCTCTCCAACTGCCTGAAAGGAGATTGTGGAGAGGAGGGAGCTGGGCTCTTCTCCCAAGGGACAGGGGACAGGACGAGAGGGAATGGCCTCAAGCTCCTCCAGGGAAGGNCATACGGTGCTGTTTACCACCTCGGTGTCCGAACTTACAGGGAAACGGTGTTCTTTTTTGAACATTTAACTCTATTAAGTACTTGTAGACATCTTTCAGTGTTGTCCTGGCCAAATCAATTTACACTTGGTTTTTCTTCTCTTTGTCCCATCTGCTTGTGAGTGCTGATTTTTGGTGGTTTTTTTTTTTTAATGATGTAAATAGATTGCAGGGGCTGAAGGCCTGGGAAGCAGTGAGCACTTGGAAATCTCTGAATTTTCACCTGCAGCCTGCTTGGTACTGTGTATCTGTTCTCCTCCTAGGAGACAGAAATGCATC
>WAAB01023655.1:50549-84084 GCA_013389865.1 Piaya cayana | reverse complement strand
TTCACAGACTTTGCCAATCTGGACAGTTAGGGACTGTATTGTCAAACTTAGTAACCTAAATGAAATACAGGAAAGCCTTGTACAGGAAGGACCCAAAAATATAATGTCAACCACCGACTCTGACAGAACATACTAACTTTGCTTTTCTTTTTCAGGGAGATTTTCCCCCTTACTTGCTGTCTTTTTGTTGTTGTCCCCTTGTATTGTACAGAACAGGAATTTTTACCTCTAAAGTTAAAATGAAAATTCTGAGACCTGTTGCTGCTTCCTCTTTTACATTAAGGAAATAATGAAGCATTGCTGAACATTCCTCTCACAACCCTTCCTGAAGTGACTGAATATTTTCCAAATAAACCTAGCTGTCCACATAATGTCTGCAGTGGCATTTGGCAGGAATGTCAAACTCAACTAAGTTCACCACAAACTTTCATAAATAAGGCCACTTTGTAATCTAGTAAGCAAAAAAATTAAGTGTGAAATCTCAGTTGGCCTTCAGCAACACAACAAGACCACATGTTTGTACTATCATATAAAGGAGTTCCAGCAATGGCAAATGCAGTACAAGGTGCTAACTTTTAGAAAATGTATTTGGTTTTGCTCCCGGATCTCAACTTGTTTTCTATTAAAATGTTAGTGTCAATTATTCTGCTTAATAGGAAGGTCTAACAATAATGATTATTGTTGTTGTTGCTGTTGCCACTGTTGCTGTTTAGAATAGGTAATAAGTTAGTAAAAGTTAATTATCAGATATTGATACTCTTTGGGGCAAAGAGAGCAAGGAGGAGAATATAGACTGGAAATAGAAATAAAAAGGATGCCAAAACAGATAAAGAAGACACTAGAACAAGGCAAGTATCATATGACTTTAAAGAGATTTGCAGCAAGGTAAAACTGGAAAAACAGAGAGGTTGAATCAATAAAGAACAGGAATGGCATGAGAAAAACTAACTAATGGCATAGGAAGAAGAAAAAATTCTAATATGAAATAATGTCTAGAATAATACTTGATATCTAGGTGTATCAAAGTGGTAACAAAGAATCATAAGAGAAATTAAATATTGAAGAGAGCTGAAGGACGTAAGAAAATAAACAAAATGCAGAAACACTATGGGGGTGGGAAAGATATTTTATGTCTTCTTATTAAGCCTTATCTTTAACAGGAACAATGTTTTATCTTATTTATAGCATCAATTACTGCTGCTGTAAAATCTTCTCCAATACTATGTCATCAGCAGCAACTACATGTAAATCTGAAAGCTTCAGCAGCTTAGTGCAAGGTAAAGCCACAATTAGCCATTGTTTTCTGTCCCTTGCTCTCCTGAGAGGCATTTTAGTGTCTCCAGCACTTTCAGCAGACAACTGTATGGAGCAGGCAACCAAAGACTGAATGAGGAGAAGTCTGTTGTGGTGATGACTGATTAGAAGGAGGAGAGGAAAACAGGCAACTGGGAAATACACACTTGTGGTTCAGTGATGAGCACAATGGGATTGATAGATTAAATTGAATCAAAAATAATAATAGAAGAGGACTATAGCTAATACAGGAAAGAGGAAAGGGTAAAATGGGAAGTGAGATGACTTTGAATAATGGGAATAAGGTATAAATGCAGAAAACAGATATCATATGTAAATGAGCCTTTTGAAATAAGAACTAGGAGTAAGAAAAATACTACTATACAGTGATGTCAGTTTTGGCAGTAACAGTGATTAGTGTGAAATGATAATTGATGACAAGGAACAGAAACTGTCTGCACCAGAGTCCTATGACAGTATTACTTAACTCGATTATTTCAAATTACAGAGCTGTAGCTGAATAAGCAATATTATGAACTGTGACTCACATAAGCATTTCAGTCTGGGAAGGTAATTCAGACTCTACTAACTAGGAGGTAATAGCCAGCAGGAGCATATGTACGATTTATGATTTTCATTTAAAGGGGCTGTTCACCACAAAAAAAAAAAAAAGCTACTTTAAAAATGAGGCTACTTAAGTTTGTTTTAACACCTTTCTTGACACCAAAGAGAAATATCTCTGTTAAATAGAAATCATCTTGCCAAGCCATGAAACTCATATGTTTCGCTATTAATTTAGACATAAATACATGCAGCAGCACTGATATAGATACTTCCTTATATCAGAAAAGTGTCATTAGCTTTACTTCAAAAATCAGCTGAGTTGTAGCTCAAAAGAAGTACTATCAGAAGCATAAACAATACTTCTGACTGCATATGTTTTCATGTAACCATCTGCCTTGGCTATCATGTTCAACTTTCCTACTACACTGACCCAGGAGGGGTGTCTTCAGATTCTCACAGCCACTACCTAGAGTTGCATCAGTTGAGTCTTATCATGAAAACATTAATGTGCCAGTAAGAGCTTTCTCTGAAAAAGTCTCCAAAACCTACCCCACAAGAAAAAAATATTAGATTCCTTACCCACTAACAAACTCTGTGCTTACAATTGCCATCCGATGTTCACAAGTTGTACCAACCACCTTTCTTAAAACAGGATGAGTTTTTCCACATCATCTGTCACCTACATCCACTCTAAGACCTCTGCTTCTGCGATCATCAGAAGTGACAGGGGACAGGACAAGATGGAATGGCCTCAAGCTCCACCAGGGGAGGTTCAGGTTTGACATCAGGAAAAAAATTTTCATGGCAACAGCCATTGGGCAGTGGCAGAGGCTGCCCAGGGAGATAGTTGAGTCACCTTCCCTGGAGGTCTTTAAAAGATGAGTGGATGAGGTCCTGAGGGACATGGTTTAGTGATTGATAGGAATGGTTGGACTAGATGATCCTGTGGGTCTTTTCTAACCTAGTGATTCTGTGATTCTGTGATTAAAGGAATACGCATTCTTCTTATTTTCCCTTCTAGTTCTTGTCTCTATGATACCAGCACTTGGGGGATCTTGGGTGGGGCAGACAGAGAGTTGTCTAGTTGTGGGGGTTTTGCCTTGAGTTCTTTTCAAACTGACTCTTCCCCAAACTTTATCTCATGGTTCCTTCTGCGCATGTCACACGTAAGAAGTTATTTTGGGGTTTGATAATGTAATAGATTGAGCCTTGAGCTTTCACAAACAGATCTGCTGAGCAGTATATACTGGTAAGAGAGTGACATTGTCCTCAGCACATCTGCCAGAAATGCACACCCCAGGCCATACTGTCACATTGATTCCATTGATTGATGGTACAGTCTGCTGTACTTCAACAAGTCCAAGTAGATGGCATTAAAGTAAATAGCTTTTTCTGCAGCTCATTTTCTCTTTGATTTCCACTCATTCACATGCTTAAGAATGTAATCTCACCTTTGAATAGGTACCTGAAATGATGACAGTATAAGCTTTTTTTTCCTTCAAGAATGAAAGAACAACATCCTTTTTTTTTTAAAAAAAGAGGCACACACAAAATCCTGATGTCACAGGTGTGCTTCTCATTTAATAACTTCTTTCCAAGGTTTCTTTCTTATAGCAATTACAGCTGATGTGTCATTATCTCATTTTGAAGAACCTGCTCAGAAAGCATTCTTAGTGCAGGCTTTTTTCTATGCCATTATCTTAGCAATAATGACCAGGTTAAAAATGCCTAGAAATCTTTTGTGGAACATAACACAATATGTGGGTCAAATCAAGGTTTGGGTCAGAAAAATTTCAAGAGATGGGAATCTAAGTATATGTAATAATTCAGGCCTAAACTACTAATAATTTCCATTGTCAAAAGTGACTGCCAAAAACTAAAAAAAATTGATTTTGAGACCTAAGTCTCAATTGCTATCCTGAGATCTCTTTGCTCAGCTGGTATCAGAAGCATCTGGGGGTCTGAGGAGGGACTCACTTCCGCACTTTACTGTTCCTCATGTACCTGGATTTGCTTGGCATTGTCTCAGTGCTGAAAAACCTAAGCTGTTGTACATAGTATGCAGAATCTGTACAAAGAACAGCCTGCTGCTACTAACCTGGGAGGGAGGAAGTCTGGGATACACACCACTGCTCCTGTGGCTCAAAAAACTCGGAAGAGCTTATGCATTTTTCAATGTTGACTAGCCTTGTTTGGCAGGTGATGAATTACAGATCCTTTTGCAGCTATGACACTCTCTCTAATCATGTTTCCTCAAATTAGCTCAGAGCTCTAAGAAACTCTGGCATGCAGCGAGACAACCCAGTGAGACTGTGGAGTTTTCTTGCCCTTGCAATAGCACATAAATAAAGGCTCTTTCCTGTGCTGTTTATAAGCAAATAGACAGCTCCTCACCTAAAGCCAATCAGAATAGATTGAGTGACTTCAGTGACACTATGTGTGTTCTCAGACCAGCTGAAGATCTGGTCTGAAGCATTATTAAATTATGTATTTCAGCTTTATAAAATCATGTCCTGCTGAGATTATGCACCTGATTCACAGGGCCTGTTTTGCTATGGAGGGCAGCTGATGGGCAAGGTAACTAGTAGTCAAATCATTAAACCACAATTAGGCAGAAATAAACCAGAAATTCACCTGCAATTCTCCCTCTCCGCTCTGTGCTTCACTACACACTGGTAAATCCCACAGACAGTTGCATACACACAAGGACATTACCTCCCAGCCACCTTGCCATATGTTCTCCAAGGAAGGTAGCAGTCAAAAAACATACTGTCATCCTAAAAATGGGGCATCCTGTCAGCATGAGAAACAAAGCAAATAAAAGTTCTGTTTGAAAATAATGCCATAGTACTCCAGTACAACTTATATTCAGACCAATTTTTCATTAATGTTTTAAAATAACTGGTCCAGATAAAAAGCAAACAATAAGTCAGCTAGCAGGATACATGTGGATATGTGGACCTCTGGTTCATTCCCAAATCAAGGGGGTTTTGCAAGTACTGTGGCTGGCTTGTTCACAGTAAAAACACTAAAGCTGTATTTTTTAAAAGACATTTAATTTAGGTACAATATTGTCAGACTGAAGAGTCGTAGGTTTTGGAAGGAAAACAAACTATAGTTATAAGCCCTTCACTGTACTTTCCCCAGCCACCCAGGAAAATGTCTTGTCCTGTACAAGTCCTGATACAATTTCCACTCCCACCAGCACATACCATTTACCTTCTGATAGCCTAAAATGGTCAATATAATCATCCTGCCAGGCCTTTCCATTTTGCATATGGAGCAAATGTGTCCTTTAGGGGATGAAAACACCACATATGAAAATTACAGTGGAACTTATTTCCTTTGCCACTGACAATCTTTTTTCTACTACCTTTCTTAGGAGGTCTTTAACCCTCTTTTAACATGAAACCATTCAAGTAAGAATTCCTATCTTCTTGTCACTTATATTTCCATTTGCTCAACCAGACAGGTGAGAGAATCGACTTAGTTGTTCAACGTTTGTGCAGGATTGTGCCCTTTGTAGTGGGCAGCTACCAATCCAGCTCTTACTGGCTTCTGTCTGGCTATGTCCAGTATTTCTTTCCCTTTATTGCATTGCCATACTGGGACTATATTCACCTCCCACATGTTCTGCTCCCAAAAAGAAAGCCAGTCAGTGAATCCCTTATACACAGCATAAGAATCCATACAAATGTTTATGGGGTCTAAGTCACAGGACCCTGCCCTGTAGTATCACAGAAGAATCTCTCAAAACCAGTCCTTTCCCTCCCTCTTTCACAACGAGGAAGAAGTCCTTAAGTCTGGTGGCTTTAGGCACATCTTCATTCATTTTTTAACTGATGTTTCTTAGATGCTCAGTNGTTCATTCCCAAATCAAGGGGGTTTTGCAAGTACTGTGGCTGGCTTGTTCACAGTAAAAACACTAAAGCTGTATTTTTTAAAAGACATTTAATTTAGGTACAATATTGTCAGACTGAAGAGTCGTAGGTTTTGGAAGGAAAACAAACTATAGTTATAAGCCCTTCACTGTACTTTCCCCAGCCACCCAGGAAAATGTCTTGTCCTGTACAAGTCCTGATACAATTTCCACTCCCACCGGCACATACCATTTACCTTCTGATAGCCTAAAATGGCCAATATAATCATCCTGCCAGGCCTTTCCATTTTGCATATGGAGCAAATGTGTCCTTTAGGGGATGAAAACACCACATATGAAAATTACAGTGGAACTTATTTCCTTTGCCACTGACAATCTTTTTTCTACTACCTTTCTTAGGAGGTCTTTAACCCTCTTTTAACATGAAACCATTCAAGTAAGAATTCCTATCTTCTTGTCACTTCTATTTCCATTTGCTCAACCAGACAGGTGAGAGAATCAACTTAGTTGTTCAACGTTTGTGCAGGATTGTGCCCTTTGTAGTGGGCAGCTACCAATCCAGCTCTTACTGGCTTCTGTCTGGCTATGTCCAGTATTTCTTTCCCTTTATTGCATTGCCATACTGGGACTATATTCACCTCCCACATGTTCTGCTCCCAAAAAGAAAGCCAGTCAGTGAATCCCTTATACACAGCATAAGAATCCATACAAATGTTTATGGGGTCTAAGTCACAGGACCCTACCCTGTAGTACCACAGAAGAATCTCTCAAAAACAGTCCTTTCCCTCCCTCTTTCACAACGAGGAAGAAGTCCTTAAGTCTGGTGGCTTTAGGCACATCTTCATTCATTTTTTAACTGATGTTTCTTAGATGCTCAGTAAACAAAAAAAAAAAAAAGATTTTTAAAAAAATTCTGCTCGTTATCATTTCAAATGTAAGTGCTCCTGTATTTTCTTGTTGTTATTACATTTTAAACCAGTGAGGGTATTTTGGTTTTTGTTCCTGTGACACCCTATGGAAATACATGCTATTGCCTGGTTATGTTGCAGTGCAAAGCAAGTCCTGCCACTGTCTGTATACCTCCTAAATTCATTTTGGTGTCACCAGCTGTTGTACTGAATTTATTCATGAACATTTCATCCCTGTGTTTGCACCTCATGATTCTCTGCAATTTTTTTACACATTTATCACAATCTTCACACTTGGAGTTTTCCAGATGGAGGTGTTTTCTTAGTTCCTTATACAGATTGAAACCAAGAGCGCCAACTATCTTCTGGGGTGTATCGAGCACAGCATTGCTAGATGCCAAGGGAGACGATTGTCCCTCTCAACTCTGCACTGGTGCAGTCCCACCTCGAGTACTGTGTGCAATTTTGGGCACCACAGTATAAAAAGGATATCAAGCTACTAGAGAGTGTCCAGAGGAGGGCCACAAAGTTGATGAAGGGTCTAGAGGGGAAGTCATATGAGGACAGCTAAAGTCACTTGGTCTGTTCTGTCTGGAGGAGACTGAGTAGAGACCTCGTTGTAGTTTATTGCTTCCTGGGAAGAGAAGGAGGAGGAGCAGGCACTGCTGTCTTCTTTCTGGTGGCCAATGATAGGACCCGAGGGAACAGCAGGAAGATGGGCCAGAGGAGGTTTAGGTAGAATATTAGGAAAAGATTCTTCACCCAGAGGGTGGTAGACCACTGCAACAGCTCACCAGGGAAGTAGTCATGGTGCCAAGCCCTAAAATATTCAAGTACTTGGATAGTGCACTCAGACACATGCTGTGATTTCTGGGGTTGTCCTATGCAGGGATAGGAGTTGGACTTGATGATCCTTGTGGACCCTTTCCAATTCAGGTCATGCTCTGTGATTCTGCGTGATCCATGTCTCCTACCATCCTTATTGCTCCTTTCTGTTGGTTTATTTCTTCTATGTGTTTTAGCAGAGGGGTAGGCAACAAGAGTGGCAAAGAAATAACAAGTCATGTGAGCTATGAACTGATATCAGAGCTTGTAGTGTTCTCTGGTTCTTCCTGTTGTAACTGTTCATAACTTCCCCCCCTGCCCCCAAAGTAGTATTTCCTAGAACTATGTAAAACCAAGATCACTTTCCTAGACAGTTAACTGACAGATATGCACCCATTTCTGTGCATCTAGAGTTGAAATTGTCTGTCTTTATGTGCACTACTATACCTCTATCTATATTAAATGTCACTAGTCCTTTCATCTGCCAATCAGTGCCAGAGGCCTTTCTACACCTTTACAAAGACACTTTTTTCTACCTTGAGCAAACGAGTATCATCAGCTTTGTCATCTAAGTATTCATACTGTCTTCCAAATTACCTATAAGTTATCTACCATAACTCACTTTTCTTCAGTAGAGTTATGCTAAAAAAAGCATTTGATGCTCTGGATGAAATCCCCTTGCTCTGTTGTCAGTAGTTTTATTACTGTCTTACATAGGGTTAGGGCTGGATGTGTCAAGCTTAAATTTTTCCAGTACTTCCTTTGTTTGATTTTAAACAGACAGAAATCAATGTAAACTTAAATCCTTTCCCCTCTTTCTGTTTTCCTTTTCCCATGGTTAAAACGTCTTAAACAAACATAAATCGTGTTTAAGATAACGTAACCCACTAGGGGCTTTCATCCTGATTAGTAATACTAATATTTTATTGGGCTATGCTACCTTACACTACCTTACTATCGATAGTCTGCAAAAATCTTCTTACCTTTGAGAGCTAAGGTTTCATTTGTTGCAGTTACATGGTGGCAAAGACTGGTGAAAGTAATGGAGAATAAAATAGCAGAAACGTAAAGTCATTTAAACTACATAAACTGAACTCACCAACATTTGAAAGTTCCTCTTCATAGCAATACTTAGCACTTCTACAGTGTCTTACAACTTCAATGTAGAATGCAAACATTCACTAATCAATCTTGACACCTCAAAGGTAACCTGGATTTGTTATTCTTATTTTACAGGTGAGATGCTAATTTAATATCCCATATCTGATTACCATCAAGGCGCTTTGTAGTTCTCAGAGGGAAAAGCTAAGGCAGAACTTTCTTTTTTCTTCACACTACTGGTTTTCAAAATTTTCAAAGCCTACATTCTGTTGCTCTTTCTCACTTCATAACAACCTGTAAATAAAGAGTTTACCTGTTCAGTTACTTTTGGAAATTTCAGTTTATTTATATTTCTTTTGACATGATAAGGATAAGAAATATGAAAATGTCTATGTAATTCAAAGAAGCTGCAGAAGCTTCATCTACATGGTGTGTAACATTCTGTGAAAGTGTTACCTTTTTTAAAAATTCAGAAAGTACATAATGACTGATTTTGAACTGGATGATGGCTTGATGCTTCCTTTATGCCCTTTTTTGCAAGAACCATAATTACACAAATCTGCCTTTTCTTTGTGATAAGTAATAACTTTGAGTAAAATAGGTTTCAAGACTTTTCCAGAGAAGGTTTCTCAGTTTTGCTACTGTTTAATCTAATATTAACTGGTTTTGTGTAACTTTCTTGCTCATTTATGATCTGAAGTGGCCTAAGTCTACAAGTAGCTCTTCAGTATGCCAGAAAACCTCTTAATATGAATCAACATTGTATACATTTTAGAGCTGCAAATTTAGTATTCCTTTAGAGATTTCTAAATTCGTGCTTTCTGGTGATGAGATGATATCTATTAGTGTGATAAAGAGGAAGAAAAAGTAGGAATAATTAATAATTATTGCTGAGTGTCTCTGAATCTAGGGGGAAAGGTGTTGAGGAAAAACATTTAGCAGTGGTACTAATTTGTAATCTGATCTCTTTCTTTTCCAAATGGAAGAAGGCCAGCATCTTAAATGGTGCACCATGTATCTTTTAAAGGTGAATAAGATTATTTTGCTAGGAGTGATAAACAGCACATATGCTACCTGACTCAAAATGTGCACATGGTCCTATATTTCCAGAGTGATTTCTCAGTCTGGGAGGCCGTTCAGAAAGCACATAACCTTACTCTTCAGGACTGATCAGTGGATTCTCTCAATGCAGGCTGCTTTTGTAATCCTGCATGGTTTCAGACACCTGATGTGCAAAGGGCGGGTGTAGGTGCCCAAATATGTCACTGCCCCATCTGTCCTGTCTACTCTGCACCCTATGTAAGAACTTGCTTCTCTTTACTCCGCAAAACTGAAACAGGTGCTTCTCAAAATTGTCATTTCTCTGTTACATAAAGTATGTCACATGACAGGATCTGATACACAATTTTACCTATACCAGAGTTTCAAGGGTTTTTTCTCTTTTTTATTAGTTGGCATCCATTAGACCACAATAGTGGCCAATAGCTATGAATTCCTCATGGTGATGCTACTGATGGCAGAGAGGTGACCTGACGTACTTCATCCTTCTCATCCCAACAGGCAGTGAGTTTGTCTCCCATTCATTGACTAGTATTTGACTTGTGGTACTCAGCGCTTGCATTGCAATCTTGCAAGGAGCCAGTGAGCTCTTCTCAGGTGGCCAGACACTTCTGATAAAACAATGGAGTTTGTGATGAGTGGTAATGACAGGCAAAATGGCCCTTTTGTTCCTGCAAGTGTTTCTCAGGTCCTAATGTTTGCTTCCTAATAGGCACCTCTGGGCCCAGACAACTGTACAATGCAGGAGATGTGAGGAGGAATTCCACTCAGAAATGAGGCAGATATTTCCAATGAGTTAATCAAGTTGAAATTTTCACGTTCATTTTATGCTTCAATTTGTGTTGCCTCAGTCAAACATACACATTTTTTGTACTTATTCATGATACTGTTACTGTTGTCTTAAACTGCTTTTCTTCAGAAGAGGTATAGAAATACGTATGGTTCAGATTTCATATTATAATAAGTGATCTTGGTATTCTGAATTTGTGCTTAAATTTCAAAGAATCTCACTTTAAGAACTGTAAGTTGAATTTTCTATTTTTTGTGGAGATGAGGGACAATTGAAGGACAGTTGCCCAAAGCATTTTCCATATGACTTTTATGCTGTTGACTGTTAAAGCACTGACACGATCGTGAGATCAGGATGTCACTCAAGATTACACAGTTTTTAAGAAATTTTCTCAGTTCCAGACAGACCAAGTCACTTCAAAGTGCTGCTGGACTGCTGTAGGATGAGGAGTGTTTAAAAATCAGTCCAGATGTGCAGATTAGGTAAAAGAAAGTGGCTTTAGCTGCAGCTGAAGAGACCAGCTTGCTAGTAGAAGGCTGGGCTATAAATTCAGATGTGCTAATACAGTTTCATTGAGAAGATATTAAAGATGCAAATTAAGTGATAATCAGATAGGTAAGTGAGATTTTTTGTAAATGAAAATCTACGTATCATGGGAAGTCAGGGGCTGAACACCCAGGCTGGGTGAAGGATTCTAGTATTTGAGCACTAGCCTTGTTCAATGTCTTCATCAATGATCTGGATGAAGGCGTCTAGTGCACTCTTAGCAAGTTTGCAGATGACACTAAGCTGGGTGGAAGTGTCAGTCTGCTGGAAGGCAGGGAGGCTCTGCAAAGGGATCTGGACGCCTGGGCTGAGCCCAATGGCAGGAAGTTCAAAAAGGACAAATGCCGGGTCCTGCAATTGGGGCACAACAAGCCTATGCAGAGCTACAGACTGGGAGAAATCTGTCTAGAAAGCTGCCTGGAGGAGAGGGACCTGGGGGTGTTGGTTGACAGCCGACTGACCATGAGCCAGCAGTGTGCCCAGGTGGCCAAGAAGGCCAATGGTATCCNCAGGGGACAGGAAGAGAGGGAATGGCCTCAAGGTCTGCCAGGGGAGATTTAGGCTGGGCATTAGGAAAATTTTTTCACAGAAAAGGTCACTGGGCATTGGAACAGGCTGCCCAGGGAGGTGGTTTAGTCCCTTTCCCTGGAGGTGTTTAAGGGATGGGTGGATGAGGTCCTTAGGGACATGGTTTAGTGTTTGATAGGAACAGTTGGACTCGATGATCCAGTGGGTCTCTTCCAACCTGGTTGTTCTATGATTCTATGATTCTTTCAAAGAAACAATATTTGTTCTTATGATCTGTTAGTAATATTTCATTACATACACCTAAATATGTAGAAGCCAACTGTCCCTGAGTATCTGATTCCTGCCCAGCATAAAGTCAGAACTGATACTGCACGTGAAGAGGGAAATGTGATAGAAAGTAAAACATAATAAAGCTAGTAAGCTGGTATGCTACTAGGATCTTATGTTTTTCCTGAGAGCTTTTTGAATTTTTGAGTTACAGAGGAGGAACAATTTTTAAGTGTCTAATACTTCCTGAAAATCAAATAAGTCCTTTTACAAGACAGGTATTCTATCTTTAGTGCAAGTGATTTCTTCTTTTGACTTTCCCTTGAATGTGTATGGAATGCTAGATGGAAAGTACATTTTGTAGAAGGCTATCTATCCTTCATCTTTCTTATGCCTTGCCTGGATTCTTGGTCCAGCCTGGGTGTACATATATGTTTTCTAAACTGTTGCTCAAAAACATAAACAAGCTGATGTAAAATGGACTGGGAAGGGGAAACTCCATATCTCTGCTTTTTTTTTTTTCCAATAGTATTCTGTTTAAAAATGTCAAGTCAATGCAGTACTGACTTTTTGGTGCCTGAAGAAGTCTACTGTGAATTCAATTCAGTAAAGTTGTAGTGATGGGTTGCATTATTGGATAAAACAATATTTAAAATCAGAAAACCATGCATACATTATTTAATGTGAAATCTACTTCTTTTGCTGTGCAAGCTACCATCATCTGGTACATCTACACAAGTCTTTAAAGTCAGATACGTGAAAAAAATGGGTAAATATCTTTAAAATCTAGTCACATGCTTAGGAATTTAATACGGGTTCAGAATTGTCTTCTAATATTTTAAGCTTGTTTATGCACAAGTTAGAGTTGTGGATGTTCAAATGACAGTTTTTAACGTGTCTTGCTTGCATGAAGCAGGAAACATTTTTTTTCTTTCCAGTCTCCTGAAATCTATTTGGTATTTCTAAAACAAACTTGTAGTTTTTATTCCTACAGCACACACAGGCTACAAATTCAATGTCTTTTCTGGCAAGACAAGAGCGCATTAGTCAGAACAAGACTTTAAAACCTTCAAACTGTAACCTTCAACCTGCAACCTAACAGCATTCTTTTCCTGCAGAACCAGGGTATTTGATTCCTTCTCACTGACCATAACAGTTGAAAGCTTTGTCCTGCTCCCTTTGTGTGAATTCAGATCTGTGCCAGACTTCAAATTGAGCCTCATGGCCAGTACAGCCATAGGAGGGTTTTCTTCATAATACTGGAGTTAAAATAGTACTCCAATGAGATCAAAACTTTAAAAAATCCTCCCTGTTTGGTCTTGACAGAGTAGCCAAGCAATCCCAATCAGGTGGCCAGCATTATAGTATATTATTCTCATAAAATATTTTCCTGGGGACAACATTCCCCTTTGCTTTTCTATGTGTTGTAAACAAATGTTTGTTAATATAGGGATTAATTACCTCTTATTTATATCTGGGTATGCATGAGGATAAAAGTTCAACTGCATACTTGCAGAAGATACTCTCATTAGCTGAGATTAGTTTTGATAATTCTACCATCAGTTTTCTGTAACTTTTGATCCCATTTGCTTGGACTATAACAGGTTGCTAAACCTAAAGTGAAGATGCCACCAGCACATGGTCTTACTTTTCCATAAAAGGTTTTCATTGACTTGATAGTGACTCCCTAGCCTCCTGCAAAACTGAGTCCCACAAGACTTACCTTGACATTCACAAATGCATTAGATTCACAAATTCAAACATAATCTAAACATTGCTAAATATGTCTTAATAATGGGAATAATTAAAAATATCTGATGCAGTAGTGCAATCATTACCCTTTATTCCAATGGAAACCTTTGAATGGGTAGGAATCCACATTGGCTGGCTGATAGTTGTAAGCACTCAGCATGGTTAATGGCTCAAAGCAGGTGATAGACTTCATCTCTCAGTGGCAAGACCCAAAGAAGAACTGAAGAACATGTTACCTGTACCCTCCCACCTGATCAAGTGAGGGACGGGGCAGAGAGCTTAAAAACCCCTGAAAGCCTGCAATCTGGTCTTGTCTTGTGTGTGTTGCCTGGTGTGTTGTATGTGGACACCACCATCTTCTGGACCCACTAGACAAAGAAGAAACACATGTTGCTACATGCGGAGTCCCTAAGGTGGTGACCATCTCTCATATTACCTTTTTCTCTTGAAACTGTTTCGCTCTTTCCTCTCTTTTCTCATTGTCTTCTTTTCTCCCTTTTCTCTTTCTCTCCCATTTCTCTTTGCAACGCATGCAGATTCAGTGGGCTGTAGCTGGTGGTTTAGGTTTGATTTTGGGTTTGACCCCAGAAAGCATGCTGGTTTGGGGGTTTGGTTAAGCAGATCATTACAATGCTGGCAATTGTTGCTGGGTGAAGGGCTGTTCCAGTAACTTTTGATGTCTGCGTTTTTTCCTGACAATGCTCTGTCACATATGGGTTGCTTGTTCACTTCAAACCAAAGGACATGCATTTTGTTTAGTAATTCATTTACACACTCCTCCTGTGTGATTCTGGATCACTCTGGCACTGTGCTGGGATAAACCGCATGAAATTTGTTAAAAAATCCCACATCAGGTAATTCTGTGGCTAGTAGAATGGTCTGCAGGGTAGGGCATAGAGGTAGAATAGTCTGCAAGGAGAAAGAAATAATGGCCTTATAAAAACTGCAGGTACGTTACATGAACCCTGTGCATTCCTTAGCTTACATGTGCTATGACTACTCAACATCTGATATTGGCACTATGGCTATAGAGATAGTATAAGTTTCATTTATTGAGAACTATAAAAGCCAAAAAATTAACTTGTGTTCTATAATTTGCATTAGGCATTTCTGTTGCATTTATACAAAGCATATGCAGGGACTGTTCACACTTAAAGCACTGACTCACCATTTATCATACTTCTAGTCTCCTGATGTAATGGTCTGTATTTTTCAAAGAAATCTAGATTTTTTTTCTCCCTTTTTTTTCCACTAATGCACAGTTGTCATTTTCCAGTCTTCTCACTAACCTATAAATCGAAATGATGGGCAGCAAAGGAGTTTGTGACAAAGCTGAAAGCTATCTATGGCTTTTACACTGGAACGTCACTGAGGATAGTCAAATTACTAAAAATCTGTGATGCCAGCAGACATCACTTATTAGCTGGTTTAAACAAGGAAAGTTTTTTTGTAGAACTGAGAGGTTGTATCCTTCCCTCTCTTACTGTCATGCAGTGGGCATGCAAAGTGCAGGTTAAGTCCTATGTTGGATTTTTAACATCTGTGAATCTTAGAAAACACCAGTTGTGAAAACATGTTCCTCTACTGATGGGGACTAGAGGTGTATTTGGCAGAAGGCATGAGGAGCAAATAAATTAGAGGCAGCTTTTTCCAGTGGGAACTTGAGGGGGAAGGATCTATGCCAGGTTTCCGCATGCAGCACAGTGGCACAGGCTCTGTGAAGTTGATACGGAGTTTCCCGTTGAAAATATAACTTGCAGGGTGACTGAGACATTAAACTGCACCTGACAGTGGGGAAGAGGAGGATTTTATTACATCCAGCACCTAATTTAAGATATTAATGCATTTTCCAATACAAAAATAACTTTGTAATTATTTTATTTTAAGTATGAGATGGAAAGGACTTTTTCACAAGTGGTTTGTGTGAAATGTACTTTATAGAGTTTAGACTACTCTGGGAGCTGTTTCACCAGCACTCTGCACCTTACAGAGCTATCAGACTTTGGATTAGGCATTGTGGACTATTATATATGCAGCCATTATACTTGTATAATTTATATTTATTTTCACTGTTCCTATCTGACAATCTTATTCACATCCTTTTATATTCAAGGTTATACATCTATATGCAGATTTTATATAAAAAGAAATTGCCATGACTTGATGGTTTAGGTACAGTTAATTCTCAAACACAGAGATGCATTTGAAATAAAAATAAAGATAAAATTTAAATGTTCTGAAATGTGAGATGGGATTTCTGAAGTTTAGGTAAATAAGATTATAGCAACATCAATAACAGTTACCTAGTATGTGTTGTAAAATGTAATCCACATATTGCTTATAATCAGCAATATATTTCATGATCATGTAAACATTTCTTACAAAGTCAAAGAATTTACTGTCTCTTTGACACTTCCTTCAACCAACAGAGAAAGTTCCTAGCATGTAGAAGAGGTTATTCTGCAATTTCTTTGTAAAGACTTTGTAAAGATATGTGTTGGTGCTTCTGGAGAGTGCTCATGTCCCATCCTTAGGCTGCATGAGACTCCCAGCAGGTGCAAGGCTCTTTGCTGTAGGCACTGCTCCTCTCTTCATCGGCATCTGGCTTCATAGCTGGCCAGCAGGTTTGGGTTTGTTTTTTTTCACAGAATACTAAATTTGTAATCATTTTACAAAGCCAAATAAATCATAGACTGGATCATTTTTACTTCGGGCTTTGAAGTGCTGGATATCTCCACTCTTTTTTGATCCACCTTTCTGCCTTCCCACTGAGGTTATTCTCCCTCCTCAGAAGCAAACCCCCAGCTGTATAGAGCTATGCACAATATTTGACAGCATAAAACAATTGGAGAACTCCCCAACAGTGAAACCTGCCTCAAAATTCTCTTTCTTCTGCGTAACTGTAGAGGAATCATCATGCCTCAGTAGCTATGCAAGCATACAGATAGGTTTCAGCTATAGATCTAAGTAACAATGATATATGTATATATTTCCATTTTATAACCAATGCAGTTGGGGTGATTGCCTGTTTGTGCATTGTGAAAAGATGTAAAAAAAAGGAAAGGGAAAGAGAACATGGGACTTGAGGGCTATATATATCAAATATTGCATTAATTACTAGTAAAGTAATATCACCAAATCATGGGTTCTCTAGCAGTATCTCATTAGCCAGCGCAGCAGAGATTTCACTGTTGATAATGACTTAATTGATTCCTTAGCTTTAAGTTACAAATTCTTATTGATGACTGAATTTAAAGTATACCTATGGTCAGAATACTAGATGATGTGGTTTTATTTAATCCTTTTTTCTACATAGGATTTATCTGCTTGAAGCAGGGTTTTAGATTATTCTTGCTGCAAAATCAATATAAGAGTGGCAAAGCAAGCTGTATTCTTTTGTCTAGTCCATAATAGAGTTGGCTGGAGGACAGCAGTCCCTTTTCACAACAGCCTTTGGGATTTTAAAACTTGTTTTATTCTGGAAATTTTGGAGAAAAAATGAATTGCTTTAAAGGTCCTTTTGTATACTTTCCTAATAGTTATGAAAGTTATGTGAGAACAGAAGAAAATAAGTCAGCTCATGGTTGATTTACTTCTCCACTATTTTACCAGTGTTAAACTCTCCTCAGATTGCCGGCTGCAGTTCATCCAATGTATTCTGTAACTGAAAGGTGTGTAAGGACCCAAATGGATTTAATCCGTAAAGCTATTCTACAACATGACATATTATTTTCCCCAAAGAATTTCAACTCATTTCTCACAAAATAATCAAAAGAAACTCTGATGATATACAGTATTGAGGTATGATTCAGTCTAACCATACGTTGTTTTTAAAAGATAGAAGCTTTAAAAGAAGTGAAAAAAACCCAGACCAAATGGGAGTCATAATGAAATACTATTTCAGTAGAAAGATTGTTTTAACCTTTTTATTTCACCTTTTTCACTTCTCTTTGATATGTTTGGCCTTAAATTATCTTATTCTCAAATATGGCAAGTGGTCCTCTTGAAGGCAAAAAATGTTTGCGCTTTTAAAAAATTTGTTTGCAGACCTTCAAATAGGTTTTTATTGAAGGAGAAAAGAGTAGCATATCCTACCACATTTTACCTGAGCAAATCAGTTCCTTGGCAATAGTGATTTGGGGGTAAGAGTTTGCAGAGCAGCAGGTTGTCTGACTTTATCTCCTGCAACCCACTGTCATATTTTGATTTTGCTTTGGCCTTCAGACTTGCTCTTACAACATTGGGAAAGAAAGCTTACCATGCAGCATGCGCTCAAGTTCTTTGCAGTAATCATTGCTGACATGTAATGTGCGAGCTCCCAGAGTGCAACTGAGATCTGTGCCTGTGGCACAGCAGCAAAGTCCTGAATTCTGTACCTCCATGCAGCTTCTTCTAGGAGTCAAAAAATGTAATACATTGACGTACCTCTAAAACATTTTTCCCCCTGAATTTACAAGGTTAATACAGCTGCTATTTCTTCTCATCCTTTGCAAGGAAGAAAATATGAGAATTATTGGCTCCAGGGAGTGGAGGAGGAGGACTGAAGGCTGTTTGCGCAGGTCTGTTCAGCCAAAGTGAATTATTCCGTGGGTTATTGAAACTGTCTCTCTCAGAAATCATCATCAGCAATCATTGATAGACTTTTTTAACAAGTCATGAATATATTCTGCATTCAAAGCCATGCTAAGATCTTCTTGGTACAAAACCATGAAAATCATTCCTTTGCTTATCTCAAGTCATGTATTTGCAGTTATTGCATAGCATCAGTGACCTTGTCTGTTCTGAACAAAAGGAAAACCTCCATTGAGCTCCTGCTTCTCCTTCCTTTCTGAGCTTCACAAAACACAGACGGTTCCATGAATAAACCCATCAGCATATATCATAACAAAGATTGAAGAATGTAGACCTTGTGCATTTAATATAAAAAAACCATGGACTTCTCTTGTTCCTACCTTAGCCTACCAGTTGTAGATGTAAACCTTTCAAGTGCTGTCATCTTTTAATCCCCTGAGCCTTCATCAGTNCCACCTGGGCACACTGCTGGATTTCTTTTTCATTTGGATTTCTTTTTTTTCAGTTTATGTTCTTAATGCTTAACTGGAAGAACACAGTATAAAGAAACAGAGCTAAACACTTTTTATAGGATTTTTTTTCTCTCGGAGGAAGTGTATAGGCAGTGGAGTGTGTTACGGGAAGGTTTAAGAGGGTTTTTAATGCTTTGTGGGGTATATATGTATGTAATGTTATTATATATTGATTGTAGATAGTGATCAAGATAGACCAATTCAATATTTTATAGTCTGCTCATGTGCTTGAAGTAGATTGTGTTGTTAAGGATATGTTGTATGGTTGTAGTTCAACTGGGCAATGATCAATGAATGAATAACTGAAGCCATGTTATTATTTATCAGACAGGAATCCCTTGCCAACTGGAAATAGAAATCATAATTCACAAAGGTTGACATGTGAAAATCCAGCTCCATGAATCTAAATAAACACAAACTGAATTAATATGCGGTTGGTAGTCACTGTCTATGAAGAGACACCTTGAATACAAATTCATTGAAATATTCTCTTACGCTTATCAATAAGATCTTTCTCTTATCTGAGGTCAATTTTATCTGCAGTTCATTGTCCACCTTTCAGCTCGGTTGTTATGATTATGAAGTTGAAGCTTTATAGTGAAAAATAATAGAAACTTGAGGTATACAGCAAAAGCTATGATTAAAGCAGTCAAAGGAAAAACTAATTTGTACTTCAAAAGATTTTATATGGCTTTCATCCTTCTTACCATTAGACACAAAACTGATGTCCTAAGGCCTTGTTGGACTCTCATTTGTTCACACCTAGGAGAGAAGGGTAAGGAAGTTACCTCCACAAAGTAATTGAGAGATTCAGTAAGGCAAATTGCCACAAAGGTCTCTATATCTCCCTGTCTGCCTTTCCCAGCTGGATTCCTTAGGGGGTGTTGGTAGCAAAGAGGGCAGAAGGGCTGTTGTTACTGGTGTGACTAAGACTTATGTGTCACTAATAGCTCAGGAAGTAAGTTACTGCCATAATATTACATATTACTATTGCTTAAAAATATGGCACACTCTGCTTCCAGGTTTAATAGATCCTTTCATATTTTCTGCTACAATGTGATCTGAGGACTTAAGGTAAACTGATGAATGTGCTACTAGCTGCAGAGATGTTGTGCACCAAGAGTGAAATTGTATTTACAGGAATTCCTGGAGGGAAAGGGCAAAACGCTGAGGGAAGAAGAGTGGGCACAGCTCATAATATCCAGGCAAACAAAAGGATGGAACAGGAATATTTTAGGATTTGTCTCTTCTAACTTGCATAATTATCTGTGTAAATTAAACAAGGTTAGGCTTATGAGATCATTTGGCACTTCACAGAAACTCATTAGGACAAGCGTATCCACAGGCCACGGATGAGTTTAGTTCATTCTGTGATTACAATTCTGTTGCCTAAGTGTCAATAAGGAAAAAAACCCAAACCAAAACAGTCTGTACCCTTCTAATTACAGGTCTTTTCCACAGTTTATTGGAGGTACTGAAGCAGATCTGCATCTTTGAGCACCTGCCATGGCTGCCAGCTTTGTGTTGCGGACAGTGCAAACAGCTGGAAGCTCAGAGATGTGGCTTCCTCCCCTTAATCTGTTGTACTGGTTCCTGTACCTGTTAAACCACCCGCTGCTGCCGTGTCTGGTTCCCCATTGCTCTGTATCTTATGCAATCACTTACTACTGTGCAATAACTGCAAATCCTAGCCTTCTTATTTATTAGGTAGGTGTAAGAGGCTTTTAAATAAGTAAGCATCCTTTCTTTTCCTCTTTCCTTGAGCATAGTTACTCCTGTTTTCTTGCATTTTATCTTCCGTTAACCAAGAGTAAGAAGAGACATCAGGCAGGGGTGAGGTGGTGGTGCAAATCTGCACCTGTCTTGGTTTCTTGTTGTATCAGATACTCATAGCGTCTCAGGGACAAGTTGTGCTTTGCATATATACTTTCTGTGGCTTTACTGAATCCAGCGTGTAAGTGGCATTGAAAATCAGCTGCTTTTGGTTAGTTTAGTTATTCCCTTTCAAAATGAAAATAGACTGTGGATTTATCTTCTCCAGACCTCCGGAGAATTGTTTGGTTTTATTTTTCTCTTTTTACCACTGTTGCTGATCAGACAATGAAACCTTATAAGAGAGTGAAGGAAGATGTCTATTTTAGAATACAAGATTTTTCTGTTTATCTGAATAAACTTAGCAAAGACGTGACCCTCTTTTACTTGTGTATGTCTATGGGAATAAATACTTCGAAGTAAGCAGACTTCCAACAAGAGTGTGTTCAGTTCTGCCAGTTTCCTTCTGCATGTGAACGTGCATGTGTGAGGGAATATGTATTTATAATTATTCTTCTATTTGTAATAAAAACACTGACTTAAACAAAAGGATGAGAAATGAGTGACAGTAGGTGTTGAGCCCATAAAGCGAGTGACTAGACAAAGGCAAGCAAGAAGGGTGCCCTGCTGAGCCAACGCCTGCAGAATGTGTGCTGCCAAGCAGTGCCGGCTGTGGCTGCTTGCTGTGGACCACTGATCCATTGGATGAACAAGACTGAATCAAAGAACAGGAGACAATAGGAGACAAACCGTATCCTTTCTTTTTCCACTCCTTTGCTATCCACTACCTGCCCTGCCTTCCTCACCCTTTTACCCCTCGCTTTCTTCTAACATACATGCAGACATACATGTACACATGATCATCCGGCCTTACCACTATCTTCCATTTCTCATGAAGCTGATGAGGGAAAGGCACCTCTTCCAAGATGTTCGCTGCTAACATCAGGTGTTCATACAGAACCAAACAAAAAAAAATTATATATTTCAAGATTTTTTTCTGTAATAGTTAAGTGATATTGTACGTTCTGAAATACAGTAACAGGCACCTCTTTAACTGTAATGCTGTGAGTGACTTTCAGTGCAAGAATATTTGTGAACTTGAATTTGTAATCACTGCTTCAGAGATGGGTGACTGATGAATTACTGTATAACAGAGCTATGCAACACTTTGAACACAGGTCAAAGTGGACTAGGGCATGTACATTGGTCTGCTCGTACTCAGTGATAAACAAAACATGCGTATGAAAGGTTTAACAGAGAAAATAATTGTGTAAATGTCATAGTAGCATTTCTGTTCACATTTTCTGAGCTGTGTCACACTGCTGGTGGGAGACATTAGCCCTAGCACTTCACATGAGATGGAATGCCTAGATCCAATGCAGCTCTGTATTTCCTCAAACTTTCAGAGGTGTTTGAACCTGGAAGAGTCTTGCAGGTGGCTTTAAAATGTTACTAGATTTTTTTTGTTATGGTCAATATTATCAGGATTATGATTAAACAGGAGTGAGGTTAAATAACTTAATTTCTCTATGATCATGTCAATTGTAGTGTACTATGCTCCAGGAGTGCTATTTACATTTGTTTCAAAAAATTTTTTGCTTGTAGAACAGTAATTAAGCACATCTAGTGGCAGGGTGCAATTACACTGACTGTTTATATCATAAACCTGTAAAGGAATATGATGTAAATTAAGATGGGGAGCCATTAAATTAAGGTTAAAAATTATTCAGAATATGCTGTGCTGGCTTTTGTTTTTCTTCTGTTTCATTAGACATGAATCCATTGAAGGTTAGGGTTCAGAGTAATAATGTTTCTCCAAAGAGTTCTGTCACATTAAGACCACAATTCAAAGCCAGATTCATCTTGCCATGGACCTGATTTAGGAAACCTGGGCTGAATTTGCAAGCAAACACTTGCATCTGTGCTTCTGTTCTGCAGTGCTCCATTTTTCAGAGAAAAAAACCTTAAATGCTCCTTATCAGCAGAAAAGCAATTACTATGTAACATATGGTTCTGTTGGAGACCATCCCTTAGTAATGATCCAGATCCCAATTCTTCTGGCAAGTAGTTAGAAAAATAGTGTCTAATATCTCTAAGTTACTCTTAACACTGGCTTTGGTGATGACTTTCAAGGGCTTTGAAGGACATTCTAATTAATGTCAGCATACCAAAAAGCAAAAAAACCCCCAAAATTAGTTCATTATCTTTAAACTAAGCCACTCCTTACATTCTAAGATGTTCCTCATCTTGGAAAATGGTAATCATGCAGAATCTGCTTTGAATTTCTCAGGGATTTCCTAACTAGAGAAAGAGGAATGCGAGATCTTTGACTTCATTGTAAAAGTGCTTTAAAGTAATTGAGCAAAAATAGTATATCATGGGAACTCATAATTTTGATAAACAATTACATTTTTTAGAAAATGTGAATGAGTAACTGATTTAATAGCACATGTCTCAAGAGATATTCAATTTATATTACAATTGTAATATGATGCTTAATTACACCGCTACCTTCTTTGAAACATTTCGCAGTAATGTACATACAATATGCCACGTCTACTGGAAAGGAAGATTGATCCAGGGAATACTGATAACCACTGTAATCAACTATCAAAAACTACCGTAGCATTGAGGAGCCACTTGCTTAATGTGTCCCATCTCAGCATGGATAACTCTTAATTAATTGGCTTGCAAACGCCACACCACAAATGGCCTGTCAGCCTAAGTTCCCTGCATTGTTATGAGCACAAAGGTAATTTTATATTGTTCTGTAAGGTGACTGTATTTTGCTCTGCACTCTGCAAGGTGTTTGCAGCCACCTCTAGCAGCACAACTGAAGAGGAATAAATCACTTCAGGCTGGTTTCCAGAGTTACACTGGCGTGACAGGATGCACTTTCACTTCTAAGTAACTCTTATTAAAACATTATTTTCATAACAAATTGAATTAACACAATTATTGTTAATGAGTTCCAGTTCACGTAAGTCACACTTGCATGTTAAAAAAAAAAAGCAAACAAACCCAAAAAACCCAACAGTCTATAGCTATAAGAGTTCAGAAAGGATTGATTTCTTTATTCTTCTCAGTGACCTCCAGACCTTTTACTTTTCCCTTTCTTGATAGCACTCTGACTGGGGCAACCATGATGGAGAGTTCTGCATGTGATAGGTTGGAGGCAAAAGGGCATCCTCCTCCTTTGGGAAGCTCAGCCCCTGGTTAGTTGATGACCCTGGACAAATTGCATCACCTCTTAGAGGCCCACAACTTCTCCCTTCAAATTAGAGGGAAAAATGCTTTTGTACACTGTCTGGTAGACAACAAGTCCGTATGGTACTAGCAAGAAGTGTTTAAGGGATTACTTCATGCAGTAATGGGATGAGCATCTGCATACGGTGGAGTGTATTCTTTCCTCAATATCCATCTGCAGCTGCTTGTTGCAGTACAGAAAAAAAAAAAATGCATGAAATGTCTGGATGATATAGAGGATAAACCAAATGTGTTTACAGAGAAGAGTTAGAAGAAAGGAAGGTGCCTCATTTTTTTCCCAGCACTGTGCAGACTATTCTATAATGGCTGAGACTGAGGAAAATAAACTTTGTATGAAGTAACAGTATTGTTCAGTTAAATCTACATCCTCTATTTCTCTTGGAAGAGAGAGGCACTCTTTTATGTCATTCATGCCCCTTCTATATGCATATATATTACGCTACAGATTTTTTATTTTTTTCACTTCATACTTGTACTGCAGAAATGTGTTTTAAGTGCTTTACTCATTTAGAAAAATATAAGCTCATTTCACTAGATGGCCATGTGCGTTATTGACAGGTGTCAAAAATACAATTTGCCCACCAAATAGGCTTCTATGTATCTCTAGTGAAGACTTGCTACATTTGTCTAGCTCAGAAATTATTCTGGTTTGTATCCTTTTGTCCACTGCAATGGGACAAAGATAACAACCTGTTTCATGTGTATGGCATTGGTTTTCCACCCCTGTGATTACAGCTCACATTCAATTCGATCCTGTTAAGTGCAATCACTGAAGCAGATGGAGAAGAGGCTTAGGTGGGCATGAATGTGCCCAGTTACAAGGATGGCTCATGGCAATTTGAACTCGCTAGATAGACAAGACAAAATATACACGAGTAATGAGAACCATGTTTAAAACGTTTTCCTGGGGAACATCAGTATGTGCATAAGACAGAGAAAAGGGTATAAAAGGATTTCAGCGAAAAAAAATTGGTATGGTGTGTGTTTTCAGCAGAACATGGAAAAATGGGGAGGTAATAGGACTTTCTGTCTCACAATACATGAACTGGAAGGGACTGTTGGGAGCCTACGTAAGCTTCACTGTGTGTTGCTGCTGATAATCACAGAGTAGAGGTCTAATTAATAATACTTAAAAGTACTTGAAAAACAAAGAGAAAAAAGAGCTCAGAAGTGAGATGCTGAATACAGGGAGCAAAAAAGGACATGTTTGATATGCTTGAGGCTCTCAGGGAAGCTGTATTCCCTCCCAGAAAATTAGCAATTTGGGAATGTTCAAAGCCTGAACGCTACTGGCTTTGATAAACAGTGTTATCCTTGGATATGCAGAATTATTGCTACTTATTCCACAACTCATCTACCACATCCTTATGATTTTTCATGTTTTTTTAGTCAAAGTAGAGTGTTCCAATCTGTGAAAGTGTGGGTGTTTGGGTTTTTTTAGTATCTGTGTGTAGGCCAAATTGAAAGACTGCAAGTTATCTTTAAAATTGCATGGTCATGAGCTTATAAACAAATGGAAGGAGGGGTGATTTTATTTACTTTAAATACCTTCAAAGACTTGCTAACTGCCTCAGGTAGCATTTTTAATTTAATTTAGAGGGTTTTGCTTTGTTGTTGGTTTTTGTTTGGGTTTTTTTAAAAAATTTGTCGTAGACGCTAACTTTCTTATTTCCCACCTCCACCCCTCAGCCCCAAACTATCACAGCTGATTTACTTAGTTTTCAGCTTTTTGGACTTTAATTGCTGGAGTTAGTAATAACTTTTTTTTTCAATCCCATATCTACACTTTTCTCTTAATCTTTAAACTGTGTTTTGAATGTTGGCATAATTAGATCAGTAGTTCCAGGTAAGAAATTTTGAAAGAGTCATTCAATCAAGTTGAAAAATATCTGGCTCAGACAGTTGCAGGGTTTATGTGTGTGTGTTTGGTTGGTTTCTGTTGCCTCTCAGATCTTTTTCACATACATTCTAAGGGTAGTGTTTTGGTTTTTAATGGTATTTGCTGAGCCTCCTCATGCGTCCAGAAAGCTAGCAGTGTCATAAAGGTCTCTTGTATGAGGATATGCTTGAATTCTAGGACTGACCAACCCAGATGGCTGCACAGGATGGCCCAGATCTGCAGGCACAGTTACATGCCCTTACCAACAGCTTGCACTTGGTGATGAGGAGAGCACTTTGGAAACAAATGGGGCACAAAAATTCAGGATATCACTAATGGAAAAGAAATGACAAAAAGTCTACTTTTTGAAGCACTATTAGTCCACAAATTGTGTTTCACGGAAGTTATAATATATATGTGTGAAAACGAAGATATTAANAATTGAAAGACTGCAAGTTATCTTTAAAATTGCATGGTCATGAGCTTATAAACAAATGGAAGGAGGGGTGATTTTATTTACTTTAAATACCTTCAAAGACTTGCTAACTGCCTCAGGTAGCATTTTTAATTTAATTTAGAGGGTTTTGCTTTGTTGTTGGTTTTTGTTTGGGTTTTTTTAAAAAATTTGTCGTAGACGCTAACTTTCTTATTTCCCACCTCCACCCCTCAGCCCCAAACTATCACAGCTGATTTACTTAGTTTTCAGCTTTTTGGACTTTAATTGCTGGAGTTAGTAATAACTTTTTTTTTCAATCCCATATCTACACTTTTCTCTTAATCTTTAAACTGTGTTTTGAATGTTGGCATAATTAGATCAGTAGTTCCAGGTAAGAAATTTTGAAAGAGTCATTCAATCAAGTTGAAAAATATCTGGCTCAGACAGTTGCAGGGTTTATGTGTGTGTGTTTGGTTGGTTTCTGTTGCCTCTCAGATCTTTTTCACATACATTCTAAGGGTAGTGTTTTGGTTTTTAATGGTATTTGCTGAGCCTCCTCATGCATCCAGAAAGCTAGCAGTGTCATAAAGGTCTCTTGTATGAGGATATGCTTGAATTCTAGGAGTGACCAACCCAGATGGCTGCACAGGATGGCCCAGATCTGCAGGCACAGTTACATGCCCTTACCAACAGCTTGCACTTGGTGAGGAGAGCACTTTGGAAACAAATGGGGCACAAAAATTCAGGATATCACTAATGGAAAAGAAATGACAAAAAGTCTACTTTTTGAAGCACTATTAGTCCACAAATTGTGTTTCACAGAAGTTATAATATATATGTGCGAAAACAGAGATATTAACCATCAAGATAGTAACTATCAAATAAGATAAACAGAAAAAATCCATGAATTAATTTTGATTTAATTTTTTAACATAAGACAGAAACTTGAAAAATTAAAATTTTGAATAGATTTTTATAGAACTATAAATTTTTCTTTCCTGTTCTGGTCTATTCTACTATATTCTTGATTTAGGTTTTCCTATCTATTGGCTTATATGTGTTTAAAACTATAGACCACTTTGAGAAATTCAAAAGCCCTAACCAAAGAGCAGCNGATATGCTTGAATTCTAGGACTGACCAACCCAGATGGCTGCACAGGATGGCCCAGATCTGCAGGCACAGTTACATGCCCTTACCAACAGCTTGCACTTGGTGATGAGGAGAGCACTTTGGAAACAAATGGGGCACAAAAATTCAGGATATCACTAATGGAAAAGAAATGACAAAAAGTCTACTTTTTGAAGCACTATTAGTCCACAAATTGTGTTTCACAGAAGTTATAATATATATGTGCGAAAACAGAGATATTAACCATCAAGATAGTAACTATCAAATAAGATAAACAGAAAAAATCCATGAATTAATTTTGATTTAATTTTTTAACATAAGACAGAAACTTGAAAAATTAAAATTTTGAATAGATTTTTATAGAACTATAAATTTTTCTTTCCTGTTCTGGTCTATTCTACTATATTCTTGATTTAGGTTTTCCTATCTATTGGCTTATATGTGTTTAAAACTATAGACCACTTTGAGAAATTCAAAAGCCCTAACCAAAGAGCAGCAGTCTGGTCACTAACATTAGTATTCTACAATTTACAGTCTTTTAAGTAATATTTTGTTCCCTGTGACCCTGCTTGTTCCTGAAAAGAAGTAAAGTTTTCTGAAAGTCATTCAAATTGTTCTCAGTTAAAAGAAAACAAACAAATGAGCACAGTACAGGCAATCTGGTGCAATTAATATGAGAGCTGTCAGGGGGGTATATTATAATAAGATGAACTGACAATGCTGTTCAAGGGCTAAATGTAAAGTTTCCACTCCAAGGAGGAAAATGACATTTATGCTGATTATAACTTCCTTTTCAATGGCAGCCTTCTTTTATGAAAGATTAATTTATTTTGTTTTGTGGGTAGATGATGAAAAACAACTGTTCTTTTCCTTGAAGGAGTTGGTTTAAGACTTTAAATTATGATGGCTGAAACATTAGGGAAAAAGAAAAAGCTCAGAGCAAACACCAACCAGCTGCTTCTGCTGTATATTTAATATGTACAGCTCTATTAGACTGGTTTATTAATATATCTGCAGGTATCTTGATACAGGGGCCAGATGGCTCAGGAGACAGATAATGGCATAAAAAAGGATTGTGTGTAGCAATCTATTGCAGGTCAGAAATAGCCAGATGATGTTACCTTCTGATGTCTATTCAGTAACCAGCATGGTTGACTCTGGAGAGAGTCTCATTCCACACCTGGTCCTATACTACCAAGATGACCAAAATTATCTCTCCCATATGAGCAGAAAAAACAAAACTTGTAGAAGTGATGACAGATAATTAGGCAAGCATTGCCTATATGTTGGCACTGATGCTTTTTGGTAGGACACTGCAGGACGTTTCTTTTATTCTGGGGAGTAACAAGAGACAAAGCCCAGCAGGTGACTCTGAGGTTCTCCGTAGGTGCAAGTGGATCTACATCCACATCTGGCTCCTGGGCTCTGAAACCTGTACAAGGTGGATTTCCAAAGAGTAGTATCTAGGGCTATGCTGGAAACCTGCCAAGGGACGGTAGGCTGCAATGTTTCCTACTCCCAGTAACACAGTAGACTGCATTTTTAAACCCACATGACTGACTCTGTGGTCCTGAATTGCAGATCAGAGTGCATTCTTAAGGAAATCCTTTTATCTGGGTTTTCTGAAAATGTAAGCAGCAAATATTAGGGAAAAGGAAGTGCCAGGCCTTGTGCTTGGTTCTCTGCTTTTATCTTCTAAAAGTTAAGTAGTAGTTTATTGTTTTCAATTTATGAGCTGTGGAAACTAGTAGTAATATGTGACAGAAAATCTGAAAAGTTATGATACCACAGTTTTGATGAAGCTAGTATAAAAAAAGTTATACAGATGCAATACAAACATGACCCTGATTTCTCTGTTTGATGGGACCATAAAGTCTCATGATGAGATTCTTCATATGACCAAACCTCCAGAAACTCAGTTAAACTGTGTTTAATGACCATGCTGTTTCCAGAATCCCCACCTGTGTGTGGATATAATCTTGTCACTCAGGCTAACATGACTTAGGGGTAATACAACATAAGTCTTATGTCAGATCCCTTACACCACTTCTGGTTTCAAGTATCAAAACCAAAATCACTCGGTCCTGTCTCAGACCCCAGAAAGGCAGTTCTTTACCTTCAAACTGCTTTTGGATTTAAAGGAGTGATACTACCTGTATTGCAGGCTTGCAATTGACATTTTCTGATATTAGCTGAACCAGGTGTACCAGATATGTAGGGGGACAAATGGTGCATGTATATTTGTGTGTGTAAACTGCAATAAATGCAGCGTGAACACAGACGTGTAAACTGCAATAAATGCAGCATGAACACAGACTATGCATGACTTTGCATCCAGATGAAGGGCGATGTTGCTGCCAGACCCATCCTCATTGTAAGTCTGGCGATGTGCTTGGAAAAGCTGCTGGAGGTGGTCTAGGAAGGTATTCTTGACACCAAGATAAGTCTTTCTGTGATATCTTTGTCTCTTGTAACACTCTAGAGTTCTTTGTTCCTTGCAGCTCAGTTTGTAATAAATCACTCTGAAACCCATTTAGTACAACAGTGGCCTGTTTCTGTACTTCAAATTCAAATAATACCCTATAGCCTCTCCACTTTTCAGAGCATCTGTTGAAACTCCTCATCCTCAAATGCTAATGGATGTGGCTGTCAAAATAAACACAAAGTCCCATTCAATGAATTATTTTTTTGGTGATTTGTCCACAGGCCGGTACTTGGTGTGGTTTTTAATTATTAGTTGTTTGTTAAGCTTTTCCTCATGCTTTGCTGTTGCTAGTCCTATAGAATTTGCTGAAGACAGAAAATCCTTAGATTCAAAACAGGAGCAGGGGCAGTGCTGGATTCTAAGTAAATCCAAAATTAAAAGTTAAAAATGAACAGCCACAGCTACGTATGTGTAATTCTTGAGAAAGACTCTGTAAAAAAACACATCAGCCTTACAATATGAAAGTTTAGGAAGCGTGTGTGTGTGTGAGAGCGGATGTAAAATCATTGTAAAGTCAATGATGTTAAAACACAGAAATGAAGACAAAATCCTTAACTGATTTAAGTAGATTAATTTCCGTAATATCTTTGGACCCTTAACAGTAAGTCCAAATACCTATAAAAATATAAGGTGTAAAAAACGTNTGATGTTAAAACACAGAAATGAAGGCCAAATCCTTAACTGGTTTAAGTAGATTCACTTCTGTAACATCTTTGGACCCTTAGCAATATGCATTTGTTGAGGATTTGATTCAATGTAAGACCAAATATCTATAAAAATATAAGGTGTAGAAACAGCAAATAAAAGTTAAGATCTGTGTTACACAATGAATTTAACATCTTCATTATTCCATCAAATAGATTAATTTGACATGAAAATGTAACTTTTTTACCATAGACAAAAAGATGGTTAAACTTATTGTTAATAGGACCAAACAGTAAGAAGTATTCAGTGAAACATCAGCTGAAGGACTTGAGGAGGCTAAAACAGTTATTTCAAGTTTGAAATTACATCCTGTAAAAATTCAGGTGGAACAATCAGATTTGAAATGTTAAATCTGAATCCAACAAGAATTTGTTTCTGCTATCCAGTGACTTCTGCTCAACCAGATAAGTAATTATCATATCTAAAGCCAAATATTTTGGGGTTTTTATCATGCTTTCAGGCTGTCAGATATGTTAGAGTTAGATGAGAAACAATATCTGCCATAGAAGTAGAGCAAGAAGATCCTTGGCTAAAACTGAGGGTATTTGCCTGTAGCAGAAGAATGTATACAACTTTAAAATCAATCATAAATTCATTTTATAATTGCTGTAGCTACCTTTTATTCATGCTAGGTATCCTACTTTTAGAGAGTTCTATACTTGCCTGTTTAATGTCCCCTGACTGGTTTTAGATGGTCGTATTTTTTTTTCGTCTCTTAGGTCCTTTGGTAATGTACTTCAGTTTCCCTTAGCTGCTCTTTGGGGAAGTTCTATTGTCCTTTAACTTTCCACCTCTCTTATCTCTTGGCATCACTTATCATCATCACATATCTCTTTTAATCTGCCCCAAAATTCACTTTTGCTTTTTGCTGAATATCTCCTCACTGTTCACACATTATAATACTGCATTCTTCCACTCGTATTACTCACTCAGTCACTTTTAATACATGGGAAGATAAAAGGTTTTTCGTGCTGCCTGTTGTCAAGTGCATTTAAGGGACAGTATTCATGGCAGAGAGTAAAATCCACATCTGGGGGCAATTAAATGCACTAGTGAAGCAAAGTTGTTTCCTGACTGCAGGGTCCACGTGAACATAATCCTTCCAAGAGCTGAGAAATTCTCAGCCTTTGCTGGAGCCACAGGGAGCTGAAAGACTCTGAATGCTTTGCAGGAGCACATCATGAAATTTATGGAGAAGGCAAAGAATATTTCATATGGATGACTTTATGAAACGTTACTCTGCCTTGTAGGGGCTTGCAGGTTTTATGGTGCTGCCATGCTCAATGCAATACTATTGTCAACATAGGAAGAGCCTTGGCAAAGTATTAGTTGAGAGAAAAAATGGAAAACACTCCAGTGAGACCTAAATTTTGCTAATTTCTGTGATGACATGCTACAGAAATAGCACTGCTCTACTCTTCAGTCGTGAATAAGCAAACCAAACAACACATAACCACGGCAGTAGGAATGCTATAAATGCAGACAGATAGGCTAATAGTCTTGCCTCTTCTTTTGGTACATGGATTGAGGTGGATAGTTGTTATGCAAATAGCTGGAATGTGTGATTCTGTAGTCTGAAATTATTAGTAACCTAATTGGCATGTATATTAAAAAGGATTCTTAAGATATTTCCACATGTACAATAGGTGATTTTCAATCTTTTTTTCAGCTTGACTGCAAGAAAGAAAATCAATTAAACAATATAAAATGTCATGTTCAGTACTAGGGATTAGTGTTCGTAGAGTTTTCATATCAATAAATTTTTTCTAAGAAAAGCGTACAGTGGTAGTCTTGGGATTTTTGTTGTTTTCCTTTTTTGCTTGGTTGGTTTGGGGGGTCAGAGTTTTTGTTTGTTTTTTTTTGTTTGTTTTGGTTTGGTTTGATTTTTTTAAATCTTAATTAACATCTTCCAAATGTTCAGCTGTGTTTCAGATAATTTATATGTTCCCCTCCCCATTTACTACTGTGTTGATCAAACAAGAAATTTACGTGCTAACTCAGAACAAAATTGTAATCCTTTAAATTACATTGAAATCTTGAAGATGTGGAGAGGCATATATTCTAGTGAATGTGGATCAAGTACAATAGAATATTAAGCTCTTGAAAGAATAAGCATTCTATTAGAATTATGTGAGTCTGTAAGGTCCAATCTCCATTGAAGGAAACAGGAGTTTTACTACTGTTTTCTCTGTATTTGGGGTTTTTATATATATATATATGTGTGTGTGTGTGTGTGTGTGTGTGTGTGTGTTAGTGTATTATATTAAATTGTATTAAAACCCATACTTATACATTCAGTATCAACAGAATGAGGCTGGACTAACCATCCCAGCCAACCAGAGAGCTGCTTTTCTAAGAGATAATTCTATGCCTGATGCATTCCTATTCAGTACAATTTATATATATAATATTCAGATTAGAATTACACTGGAAGAAAGAATAGTGGAACATCATGATTGTATTAAGGCTGAACAATTACAATACAGCTAACTACACTGTTTAAATATTCATTTTTATGAAAGACATACATTATGCTCTTCATCTGGTAAGTTGCTCTCACTTAAGACTCATTTTGGTGTTCAATCTCTTATAGAACATTGGAAGAAAATCATAAAATATTTAAATGTTCTCATTATGTTTTGGACAGCTTGTATTGACAGTGTATCCCACTCTTCATTTGCAACAAAGCTTACAACTTTTGCCACTTGGAGATAGCTGCAGCTCCTCTGAGGCAGAAAGGATTTGCTACTAAGAGTTAAAATGAGAATGGCTGGGAGAGGACAGATCGAAAACTTGAAGTTTCACTGAAGCTTTGACTTCAGTGTGGCTTCACATGTTGATATTTGCACTGAATAATTATTTTAAGTTATAGGGTAGATAACATTTAGACCCGCTATATGTCATCCAGCATAACATACTACATCATCTGACATAATATGTTACACCAACAAAGTAAGGCATGAAATTGGATCCTTGCATGTCGAACCCTTTTAATCTCTTAGTTTATGTTTTGTTCTATCTTGTTCAGTGCAGCTTCTGTCAGTTACTGTAAAACAAACCAGGTATATCTCTATTTCATGCACTTGCGAAACCACCTATACGCGAATGTGGTTGCTTCTTAGACTGAGTGGCAATGCTAGCATTCTTTT
The DNA here is from genome assembly GCA_013389865.1 of Piaya cayana. NCBI lineage: Eukaryota > Metazoa > Chordata > Aves > Cuculiformes > Coccyzidae > Piaya > Piaya cayana. Next base: position 50,625 of record WAAB01023655.1, on the reverse strand, counting down.
TGTATGTACTGGTCTTAGACATACACATCCCTAGTAAAAAACTTCCTTTCAGAAGGGACAGTATCAGGCTGTGATA